>OY743225.1:58536401-58936773 GCA_963555765.1 Orthonevra nobilis | reverse complement strand
CGAATTTGAGAAAAAAGTGCATTTTGAAACCATGGGCTATAGTCCATCAGAATTAAGCAAAAAAGCCTCGGATTTCATATTTTAGTATTTTTGTTAATAAGAGGTTCTCAGAGCTAAATTTTCAAATTCGTGTTCATTTCGTGATGTTTGTGACTGTCAATATAATAGAAATCGTAATTTGCGAATTCCGGAAAAAAGTGCATTTTTAAACCATGGGCTATAGTCCAGCAGAATTAAGCAAAAAAGCCTCGGACTTCATATTTTAGTATTTTTGACAATAAAAGGTTCCCAGAGCTAAATTTTCAAATTTGTGTTTAGTTCGTGATGCTTGTGACTGTCAATATAATAGAACTCGTAATTTGCGAATTTGAGAAAAAAGTGCATTTTGAAACCATGGGCTATAGTCCATCAGAATTAAGCAAAAAAGCCTCGGATTTCATATTTTAGTATTTTTGTTAATAAGAGGTTCTCAGAGCTAAATTTTCAAATTCGTGTTCATTTCGTGATGTTTGTGACTGTCAATATAATAGAAATCGTAATTTGCGAATTCCGGAAAAAAGTGAATTTTGAAACCATGGGCTATAGTCCAGCAGAATTAAGCAAAAAAGCCTCGGATTTCATATTTTAGTATTTTTGTTAATAAGAGGTTCTCAGAGCTAAATTTTCAAATTCGTGTTCATTTCGTGATGTTTGTGACTGTCAATATAATAGAAATCGTAATTTGCGAATTCCGGAAAAAAGTGAATTTTGAAACCATGGGCTATAGTCCAGCAGAATTAAGCAAAAAAGCCTCGGACTTCATATTTCTGTATTTTTGTCAATAAAAGGTTCTCAGAGCTAAATTTTCAAATTTGTGTTCAGTTTGCGATGCTCGTCAATATCAGGGTAATAGAAATTGTAATTGCCGAGTTCCGGAAAAATGTGCATTTTGATACCATGGGCTATAGTCCAGCAGAATTAAGCAAAAAAAACTCGGATTTCATATTTCTGTATTTTTGTCAATAAAAGGTTCTCAGAGCTAAATTTTCAAATTTGTGTTCAGTTTGCGATGCTCGTCAATATCAGGGTAATAGAAATTGTAATTGCCGAGTTCCGGAAAAATGTGCATTTTGATACCATGGGCTATAGTCCAGCAGAATTAAGCAAAAAAAACTCGGATTTCATATTTCTGTATTTTTGTCAATAAAAGGTTCTCAGAGCTAAAATTTCAAATTTGTGTTCAGTTTGCGATCCTAGTGACTGTCAATATCTAAGAAATTGTAATTTGCAAATTCCGGAAAAAAGTGCATTTTGAAACCATAGTCCAGCAGAATTAAGCAAAAAAAACTCGGATTTCATATTTCTGTATTTTTGTCAATAAAAGGTTCTCAGAGCTAAATTTTCAAATTTGTGTTCAGTTTGCGATGCTCGTCAATATCAGGGTAATAGAAATCGTAATTTACGAATTCCGGAAAAAAGTGCATTTTGAAACCATGGGCTATAGTCCAGCAGAATTA
This sequence comes from Orthonevra nobilis, assembly GCA_963555765.1. Taxonomy (NCBI): domain Eukaryota; kingdom Metazoa; phylum Arthropoda; class Insecta; order Diptera; family Syrphidae; genus Orthonevra; species Orthonevra nobilis. Next base: position 58,935,277 of record OY743225.1, on the reverse strand, counting down.
AGCAAAAAAAACTCGGATTTCATATTTCTGTATTTTTGTCAATAAAAGGTTCTCAGAGCTAAATTTTCAAATTTGTGTTCAGTTTGCGATGCTCGTCAATATCAGAATAATAGAATTTGTAATTGCCGAGTTCCGGAAAAATGTGCATTTTGATACCATGGGCTATAGTCCAGCAGAATTAAGCAAAAAAAACTCGGATTTCATATTTCTGTATTTTTGTCAATAAAAGGTTCTCAGAGCTAAATTTTCAAATTTGTGTTCAGTTTGCGATGCTCATCAATATCAGGGTAATAGAAATTGTAATTGCCGAGTTCCGGAAAAATGTGCATTTTGATACCATGGGCTATAGTCCAGCAGAATTAAGCAAAAAAAACTCGGATTTCATATTTCTGTATTTTTGTCAATAAAAGGTTCTCAGAGCTAAAATTTCAAATTTGTGTTCAGTTTGCGATCCTAGTGACTGTCAATATCTAAGAAATTGTAATTTGCAAATTCCGGAAAAAAGTGCATTTTGAAACCATAGTCCAGCAGAATTAAGCAAAAAAAACTCGGATTTCATATTTCTGTATTTTTGTCAATAAAAGGTTCTCAGAGCTAAATTTCAAATTTGTGTTCAGTTTGCGATGCTCGTCAATATCAGGGTAATAGAAATCGTAATTTACGAATTCCGGAAAAAAGTGCATTTTGAAACCATGGGCTATAGTCCAGCAGAATTAAGCAAAAAAAACTCGGATTTCATATTTCTGTATTTTTGTCAATAAAAGGTTCTCAGAGCTAAATTTTCAAATTTGTGTTTAGTTTGCGATGCTCGTCAATATCAGGATAATAGAATTTGTAATTGCCGAGTTCCGGAAAAATGTGCATTTTGATACCATGGGCTATAGTCCAGCAGAATTAAGCAAAAAAAACTCGGATTTCATATTTCTGTATTTTTGTCAATAAAAGGTTCTCAGAGCTAAATTTTCAAATTTGTGTTCAGTTTGCGATGCTCGTCAATATCAGGGTAATAGAAATTGTAATTGCCGAGTTCCGGAAAAATGTGCATTTTGATACCATGGGCTATAGTCCAGCAGAATTAAGCAAAAAAAACTCGGATTTCATATTTCTGTATTTTTGTCAATAAAAGGTTCTCAGAACTAAATTTTCAAATTTGTGTTCAGTTTGCGATCCTAGTGACTGTCAATATCTAAGAAATTGTAATTTGCAAATTCCGGAAAAAAGTGCATTTTGAAACCATGGGCTATAGTCCAGCAGAATTAAGCAAAAAAAACTCGGATTTCATATTTCTGTATTTTTGTCAATAAAAGGTTCTCAGAGCTAAATTTTCAAATTTGTGTTCAGTTTGCGATGCTTGTCAATATCAGGGTAATAGAAATTGTAATTGCCGAGTTCCGGAAAAATGTGCATTTTGATACCATGGGCTATAGTCCAGCAGAATTAAGCAAAAAAAACTCGGATTTCATATTTCTGTATTTTTGTCAATAAAAGGTTCTCAGAGCTAAATTTTCAAATTTGTGTTCAGTTTGCGATGCTCGTCAATATCAGGGTAATAGAAATTGTAATTGCCGAGTTCCAGAAAAATGTGCATTTTGATACCATGGGCTACAGTCCAGCAGAATTAAGCAAAAAAAACTCGGATTTCATATTTCTGTATTTTTGTCAATAAAAGGTTCTCAGAGCTAAATTTTCAAATTTGTGTTCAGTTTGCGATCCTAGTGACTGTCAATATCTAAGAAATTGTAATTTGCAAATTCCGGAAAAAAGTGCATTTTGAAACCATGGGCTATGTCCAGCAGAATTAAGCAAAAAAAACTCGGATTTCATATTTCTGTATTTTTGTCAATAAAAGGTTCTCAGAGCTAAATTTTCAAATTTGTGTTCAGTTTGCGATGCTCGTCAATATCAGGGTAATAGAAATTGTAATTGCCGAGTTCCGGAAAAATGTGCATTTTGATACCATGGGCTATAGTCCAGCAGAATTAAGCAAAAAAGCCTCGGATTTCATATTTCTGTATTTTTGTCCATAAAAGGTTCTCAGAGCTAAATTTTCAAATTTGTGTTCAGTTTGCGATGCTCGTCAATATCAGGGTAATAGAAATTGTAATTGCCGAGTTCCGGAAAAATGTGCATTTTGATACCATGGGCTATAGTCCAGCAGAATTAAGCAAAAAAAACTCGGATTTCATATTTCTGTATTTTTGTCAATAAAAGGTTCTCAGAGCTAAATTTTCAAATTTGTGTTCAGTTTGCGATCCTAGTGACTGTCAATATCTAAGAAATTGTAATTTGCAAATTCCGGAAAAAAGTGCATTTTGAAACCATGGGCTATAGTCCAGCAGAATTAAGCAAAAAAAACTCGGATTTCATATTTCTGTATTTTTGTCAATAAAAGGTTCTCAGAGCTAAATTTTCAAATTTGTGTTCAGTTTGCGATGCTCGTCAATATCAGGGTAATAGAAATTGTAATTGCCGAGTTCCGGAAAATGTGCATTTTGATACCATGGGCTATAGTCCAGCAGAATTAAGCAAAAAAGCCTCGCATTTCATATTTCTGTATTTTTGTCAATAAAAGGTTCTCAGAGCTAAATTTTCAAATTTGTGTTCAGTTTGCGATGCTCGTCAATATCAGGGTAATAGAAATTGTAATTGCCGAGTTCCGGAAAAATGTGCATTTTGATACCATGGGCTATAGTCCAGCAGAATTAAGCAAAAAAGCCTCGGATTTCATATTTCTGTATTTTTGTCAATAAAAGGTTCTCAGAGCTAAATTTTCAAATTTGTGTTCAGTTTGCGATGCTCGTCAATATCAGGGTAATAGAAATTGTAATTGCCGAGTTCCGGAAAAATGTGCATTTTGATACCATGGGCTATAGTCCAGCAGAATTAAGCAAAAAAAACTCGGATTTCATATTTCTGTATTTTTGTCAATAAAAGGTTCTCAGAGCTAAATTTTCAAATTTGTGTTCAGTTTGCGATGCTCGTCAATATCAGGGTAATAGAAATTGTAATTGCCGAGTTCCGGAAAAATGTGCATTTTGATACCATGGGCTATAGTCCAGCAGAATTAAGCAAAAAAGCCTCGGATTTCATATTTCTGTATTTTTGTCAATAAAAGGTTCTCAGAGCTAAATTTTCAAATTTGTGTTCAGTTTGCGATGCTCGTCAATATCAGGGTAATAGAAATTGTAATTGCCGAGTTCCGGAAAAATGTGCATTTTGATACCATGGGCTATAGTCCAGCAGAATTAAGCAAAAAAAACTCGGATTTCATATTTCTGTATTTTTGTCAATAAAAGGTTCTCAGAGCTAAATTTTCAAATTTGTGTTCAGTTTGCGATGCTCGTCAATATCAGGGTAATAGAAATTGTAATTGCCGAGTTCCGGAAAAATGTGCATTTTGATACCATGGGCTATAGTCCAGCAGAATTAAGCAAAAAAAACTCGGATTTCATATTTCTGTATTTTTGTCAATAAAAGGTTCTCAGAGCTAAATTTTCAAATTTGTGTTCAGTTTGCGATGCTCGTCAATATCAGGGTAATAGAAATTGTAATTGCCGAGTTCCGGAAAAATGTGCATTTTGATACCATGGGCTATAGTCCAGCAGAATTAAGCAAAAAAGCCTCGGATTTCATATTTCTGTATTTTTGTCAATAAAAGGTTCTCAGAGCTAAATTTTCAAATTTGTGTTCAGTTTGCGATGCTCGTCAATATCAGGGTAATAGAAATTGTAATTGCCGAGTTCCGGAAAAATGTGCATTTTGATACCATGGGCTATAGTCCAGCAGAATTAAGCAAAAAAAACTCGGATTTCATATTTCTGTATTTTTGTCAATAAAAGGTTCTCAGAGCTAAATTTTCAAATTTGTGTTCAGTTTGCGATGCTCGTCAATATCAGGGTAATAGAAATTGTAATTGCCGAGTTCCGGAAAAATGTGCATTTTGAAACCATGGGCTATAGTCCAGCAGAATTAAGCAAAAAAGCCTCGGATTTCATATTTCTGTATTTTTGTCAATAAAAGGTTCTCAGAGCTTAATTTTCAAATTTGTGTTCAGTTTGCGATGCTCGTCAATATCAGGGTAATAGAAATTGTAATTGACGAGTTCCGGAAAAATGTGCATTTTGATACCATGGGCTATAGTCCAGCAGAATTAAGCAAAAAAGCCTCGGATTTCATATTTCTGTATTTTTGTCAATAAAAGGTTCTCAGAGCTAAATTTTCAAATTTGTGTTCAGTTTGCGATGCTCGTCAATTTCAGGGTAATAGAAATTGTAATTGCCGAGTTCCGGAAAAATGTGCATTTTGATACCATGGGCTATAGTCCAGCAGAATTAAGCAAAAAAGCCTCGGATTTCATATTTCTGTATTTTTGTCAATAAAAGGTTCTCAGAGCTAAATTTTCAAATTTGTGTTCAGTTCGCGATGCTTGTGACTGTCAGTATCTAAGAAATTGTAATTGCCGAGTTCCGGAAAAAAGTGCATTTTGCAACCACGGGCTATAGTCCAGCAGAATTAAGCAAAAAAGCCTCGGATTTCATATTTCTGTATTTTTGTCAATAAAAGGTTCTCAGAGCTAAATTTTCAAATTTGTGTTCAGTTCGCGATGCTTGTGACTGTCAGTATCTAAGAAATTGTAATTTGCGAATTCCGGAAAAAAGTGCATTTTGATACCATGGGCTATAGTCCAGCAGAATTAAGCAAAAAAGCCTCGGATTTCATATTTCTGTATTTTTGTCAATAAAAGGTTCTCAGAGCTAAATTTTCAAATTTGTGTTCAGTTTGCGATGCTCGTCAATATCAGGGTAATAGAAATTGTAATTGCCGAGTTCCGGAAAAATGTGCATTTTGATACCATGGGCTATAGTCCAGCAGAATTAAGCAAAAAAGCCTCGGATTTCATATTTCTGTATTTTTGTCAATAAAAGGTTCTCAGAGCTAAATTTTCAAATTTGTGTTCAGTTCGCGATGCTTGTGACTGTCAGTATCTAAGAAATTGTAATTTGCGAATTCCGGAAAAAAGTGCATTTTGATACCATGGGCTATAGTCCAGCAGAATTAAGCAAAAAGCCTCGGATTTCATATTTCTGTATTTTTGTCAATAAAAGGTTCTCAGAGCTTAATTTTCAAATTTGTGTTCAGTTTGCGATGCTTGTGACTGTCAATATAATAGAAATCGTAACTGCCGAATTCCGGAAAAAAGTGCATTTTGCAACCACGGGCTATAGTCCAGCAGAATTAAGCAAAAATGCCTCGGATTTCATATTTCTGTATTTTTGTCAATAAAAGGTTCTCAGAGCTTAATTTTCAAATTTGTGTTCAGTTTGCGATGCTCGTCAATATCAGGGTAATAGAAATTGTAATTGCCGAGTTCCGGAAAAATGTGCATTTTGATACCATGGGCTATAGTCCAGCAGAATTAAGCAAAAAAGCCTCGGATTTCATATTTCTGTATTTTTGTCAATAAAAGGTTCTCAGAGCTTAATTTTCAAATTTGTGTTCAGTTTGCGATGCTCGTCAATATCAGGGTAATAGAAATTGTAATTGCCGAGTTCCGGAAAAATGTGCATTTTGATACCATGGGCTATAGTCCAGCAGAATTAAGCAAAAAAGCCTCGGATTTCATATTTCTGTATTTTTGTCAATAAAAGGTTCTCAGAGCTAAATTTTCAAATTTGTGTTCAGTTCGCGATGCTTGTGACTGTCAGTATCTAAGAAATTGTAATTTGCGAATTCCGGAAAAAAGTGCATTTTGATACCATGGGCTATAGTCCAGCAGAATTAAGCAAAAAAGCCTCGGATTTCATATTTCTGTATTTTTGTCAATAAAAGGTTCTCAGAGCTAAATTTTCAAATTTGTGTTCAGTTCGCGATGCTTGTGACTGTCAGTATCTAAGAAATTGTAATTTGCGAATTCCGGAAAAAAGTGCATTTTGATACCATGGGCTATAGTCCAGCAGAATTAAGCAAAAAAGCCTCGGATTTCATATTTCTGTATTTTTGTCAATAAAAGGTTCTCAGAGCTAAATTTTGAAATTTGTGTTCAGTTCGCGATGCTTGTTACTGTCAATATCTAAGAAATTGTAATTTGCGAATTCCGGAAAAAAGTGCATTTTGAAACCATGGGCTATAGTCCAGCAGAATTAAGCAAAAAAGCCTCGGATTTCATATTTCTGTATTTTTGTCAATAAAAGGTTCTCAGAGCTAAATTTTCAAATTTGTGTTCAGTTTGCGATGCTTGTGACTGTCAATATAATAGAAATCGTAATTGCCGAATTCCGGAAAAAAGTGCATTTTGCAACCACGGGCTATAGTCCAGCAGAATTAAGCAAAAAAGCCTCGGATTTCATATTTCTGTATTTTTGTCAATAAAAGGTTCTCAGAGCTAAATTTTCAAATTTGTGTTCAGTTTGCGATGTTTGTGACTGTCAGTATCTAAGAAATTGTAATTGCCGAATTCCGGAAAAAAGTGCATTTTGCAACCACGGGCTATAGTCCAGCAGAATTAAGCAAAAAAGCCTCGGATTTCATATTTCTGTATTTTTGTCAATAAAAGGTTCTCAGAGCTAAATTTTCAAATTTGTGTTCAGTTTGCGATGCTTGTTAATATCAGGGTAATAGAAATTGTAATTGCCGAGTTCCGGAAAAATGTGCATTTTGATACCATGGGCTATAGTCCAGCAGAATTAAGCAAAAAAGCCTCGGATTTCATATTTCTGTATTTTTGTCAATAAAAGGTTCTCAGAGCTAAATTTTCAAATTTGTGTTCAGTTTGCGATGCTCGTCAATATCAGGGTAATAGAAATTGTAATTGCCGAGTTCCGGAAAAATGTGCATTTTGATACCATGGGCTATAGTCCAGCAGAATTAAGCAAAAAAGCCTCGGATTTCATATTTCTGTATTTTTGTCAATAAAAGGTTCTCAGAGCTAAATTTTCAAATTTGTGTTCAGTTTGCGATGCTTGTTAATATCAGGGTAATAGAAATTGTAATTGCCGAGTTCCGGAAAAATGTGCATTTTGATACCATGGGCTATAGTCCAGCAGAATTAAGCAAAAAAGCCTCGGATTTCATATTTCTGTATTTTTGTCAATAAAAGGTTCTCAGAGCTAAATTTTCAAATTTGTGTTCAGTTTGCGATGCTTGTGACTGTCAATATAATAGAAATCGTAATTGCCGAATTCCGGAAAAAAGTGCATTTTGCAACCACGGGCTATAGTCCAGCAGAATTAAGCAAAAAAGCCTCGGATTTCATATTTCTGTATTTTTGTCAATAAAAGGTTCTCAGAGCTAAATTTTCAAATTTGTGTTCAGTTTGCGATGTTTGTGACTGTCAGTATCTAAGAAATTGTAATTGCCGAATTCCGGAAAAAAGTGCATTTTGCAACCACGGGCTATAGTCCAGCAGAATTAAGCAAAAAGCCTCGGATTTCATATTTCTGTATTTTTGTCAATAAAAGGTTCTCAGAGCTAAATTTTCAAATTTGTGTTCAGTTTGCGATGCTTGTGACTGTCAATATAATAGAAATCGTAATTGCCGAATTCCGGAAAAAAGTGCATTTTGCAACCACGGGCTATAGTCCAGCAGAATTAAGCAAAAAAGCCTCGGATTTCATATTTCTGTATTTTTGTCAATAAAAGGTTCTCAGAGCTAAATTTTCAAATTTGTGTTCAGTTCGCGATGCTTGTGACTGTCAATATCTAAGAATCGTAATTTACGAGTTTGAGAAAAAAGTGAATTTGAAACCACGGGCTATAGTCCAGCAGAATTAAGCAAAAAGCCTCGGATTTCATATTTCTGTATTTTTGTCAATAAAAGGTTCTCAGAGCTAAATTTTCAAATTTGTGTTCAGTTCGCGATGCTTGTGACTGTCAGTATCTAAGAAATTGTAATTGCCGAATTCCGGAAAAAAGTGCATTTCGCAACCACGGGCTATAGTCCAGAAGAATTAAGCAAAAAAGCTTCGGATTTCATATTTCTGTATTTTTGTCAATAAAAGGTTCTCAGAAATAAATTTTCAAATTTGTGTTCAGTTCGCGATGCTTGTGACTGTCAGTATCTAAGAAATTGTAATTGCCGAATTCCGGAAAAAAGTGCATTTTGCAACCACGGGCTATAGTCCAGCAGAATTAAGCAAAAAAGCCTCGGATTTCATATTTCTGTATTTTTGTCAATAAAAGGTTCTCAGAGCTAAATTTTCAAATTTGTGTTCAGTTTGCGATGCTTGTGACTGTCAATATAATAGAAATCGTAATTGCCGAATTCCGGAAAAAAGTGCATTTTGCAACCACGGGCTATAGTCCAGCAGAATTAAGCAAAAAAGCCTCGGATTTCATATTTCTGTATTTTTGTCAATAAAAGGTTCTCAGAGCTAAATTTTCAAATTTGTGTTCAGTTCGCGATGCTTGTGACTGTCAGTATCTAAGAAATTGTAATTGCCGAATTCCGGAAAAAGTGCATTTTGCAACCACGGGCTATAGTCCAGCAGAATTAAGCAAAAAAGCCTCGGATTTCATATTTCTGTATTTTTGTCAATAAAAGGTTCTCAGAGCTAAATTTTCAAATTTGTGTTCAGTTTGCGATGCTTGTGACTGTCAATATAATAGAAATCGTAATTGCCGAATTCCGGAAAAAAGTGCATTTTGCAACCACGGGCTATAGTCCAGCAGAATTAAGCAAAAAAGCCTCGGATTCATATTTCTGTATTTTTGTCAATAAAAGGTTCTCAGAGCTAAATTTTCAAATTTGTGTTCAGTTCGCGATGCTTGTGACTGTCAGTATCTAAGAAATTGTAATTGCCGAATTCCGGAAAAAAGTTGCATTTTGCAAACCACGGGCTATAGTCCAGCAGAATTAAGCAAAAATGCCTCGGATTTCATATTTCTGTATTTTTGTCAATAAAAGGTTCTCAGAGCTAAATTTTCAAATTTGTGTTCAGTTTGCGATGCTTGTGACTGTCCAATATAATAGAAATCGTAACTGCCGAATTCCGGAAAAAAGTGCATTTTGCAACCACGGGCTATAGTCCAGCAGAATTAAGCAAAAAAGCCTCGGATTTCATATTTCTGTATTTTTTGTCAATAAAAGGTTCTCAGAGCTAAATTTTCAAATATGTGTTCAGTTTGCGATAGCTTGTGACTGTCAGTATCTAAGAAATTGTAATTGCCGAATTCCGGAAAAAAGTGCATTTTGCAACCACGGGCTATAGTCCAGCAGAATTAAGCAAAAATGCCTCGGATTTCATATTTCTGTATTTTTGTCAATAAAAGGTTCTCAGAGCTAAATTTTCAAATTTGTGTTCAGTTTGCGATGCTTGTTAATATCAGGGTAATAGAATTTTGAAACCACGGGCTATAGTCCAGCAGAATTAAGCAAAAAAGCCTCGGATTTCATATTTCTGTATTTTTGTCAATAAAAGGTTCTCAGAGCTAAATTTTTCAAATATGTGTTCAGTTTGCGATGCTTGTGACTGTCAGTATCTAAGAAATTGTAATTGCCGAATTCCGGAAAAAAGTGCATTTTGCAACCGCGGGCTATAGTCCAGCAGAATTAAGCAAAAAAGCCTCGGATTTCATATTTCTGTATTTTTGTCAATAAAAGGTTCTCAGAGCTAAATTTTCAAATTTGTGTTCAGTTTGCGATGCTCGTCAATATCAGGGTAATAGAAATCGTAATTGCCGAATTCCGGAAAAAAGTGCATTTTGCAACCACGGGCTATAGTCCAGCAGAATTAAGCAAAAATGCCTCGGATTTCATATTTCTGTATTTTTGTCAATAAAAGGTTCTCAGAGCTAAATTTTCAAATTTGTGTTCAGTTTGCGATGCTCGTCAATATCAGGGTAATAGAAATCGTAATTGCCGAATTCCGGAAAAAAGTGCATTTTGCAACCACGGGCTATAGTCCAGCAGAATTAAGCAAAAAAGCCTCGGATTTCATATTTCTGTATTTTTGTCAATAAAAGGTTCTCAGAGCTAAATTTTCAAATTTGTGTTCAGTTCGCGATGCTTGTGACTGTCAGTATCTAAGAAATTGTAATTGCCGAATTCCGGAAAAAAGTGCATTTTGCAACCACGGGCTATAGTCCAGCAGAATTAAGCAAAAATGCCTCGGATTTCATATTTCTGTATTTTTGTCAATAAAAGGTTCTCAGAGCTAAATTTCAAATTTGTGTTCAGTTTGCGATGCTTGTGACTGTCAATATAATAGAAATCGTAACTGCCGAATTCCGGAAAAAAGTGCATTTTGCAACCACGGGCTATAGTCCAGCAGAATTAAGCAAAAATGCCTCGGATTTCATATTTCTGTATTTTTGTCAATAAAAGGTTCTCAGAGCTAAATTTCAAATTTGTGTTCAGTTTGCGATGCTCGTCAATATCAGGGTAATAGAAATCGTAATTGCCGAATTCCGGAAAAAAGTGCATTTTGCAACCACGGGCTATAGTCCAGCAGAATTAAGCAAAAATGCCTCGGATTTCAGATTTCTGTATTTTTGTCAATAAAAGGTTCTCAGAGCTAAATTTTCAAATTTGTGTTCAGTTTGCGATGCTCGTCAATATCAGGGTAATAGAAATCGTAATTGCCGAATTCCGGAAAAAAGTGCATTTTGCAACCACGGGCTATAGTCCAGCAGAATTAAGCAAAAAAGCCTCGGATTTCATATTTCTGTATTTTTGTCAATAAAAGAGCTAAATTTTCAAATTTGTGTTCAGTTCGCGATGCTTGTGACTGTCAGTATCTAAGAAATTGTAATTGCCGAATTCCGGAAAAAAGTGCATTTTGCAACCACGGGCTATAGTCCAGCAGAATTAAGCAAAAAAGCCTCGGATTTCATATTTCTGTATTTTTGTCAATAAAAGGTTCTCAGAGCTAAATTTTCAAATTTGTGTTCAGTTCGCGATGCTTGTGACTATCAGTATCTAAGAAATTGTAATTGCCGAATTCCGGAAAAAAGTGCATTTTGCAACCACGGGCTATAGTCCAGCAGAATTAAGCAAAAAAGCCTCGGATTTCATATTTCTGTATTTTTGTCAATAAAAGGTTCTCAGAGCTAAATTTTCAAATTTGTGTTCAGTTCGCGATGCTTGTGACTATCAGTATCTAAGAAATTGTAATTGCCGAATTCCGGAAAAAAGTGCATTTGCAACCACGGGCTATAGTCCAGCAGAATTAAGCAAAAAAGCCTCGGATTTCATATTTCTGTATTTTTGTCAATAAAAGGTTCTCAGAGCTAAATTTTCAAATTTGTGTTCAGTTCGCGATGCTTGTGACTATCAGTATCTAAGAAATTGTAATTGCCGAATTCCGGAAAAAGTGCATTTTGCAACCACGGGCTATAGTCCAGCAGAATTAAGCAAAAAAGCCTCGGATTTCATATTTCTGTATTTTTGTCAATAAAAGGTTCTCAGAGCTAAATTTTCAAATTTGTGTTCAGTTCGCGATGCTTGTGACTGTCAGTATCTAAGAAATTGTAATTGCCGAGTTACGGAAAAATGTGCATTTTGATACCATGGGCTATAGTCCAGCAGAATTAAGCAAAAAAGCCTCGGATTTCATATTTCTGTATTTTTGTCAATAAAAGGTTCTCAGAGCTAAATTTTCAAATTTGTGTTCAGTTCGCGATGCTTGTGACTATCAGTATCTAAGAAATTGTAATTGCCGAATTCCGGAAAAAAGTGCATTTTGCAACCACGGGCTATAGTCCAGCAGAATTAAGCAAAAAAGCCTCGGATTTCATATTTCTGTATTTTTGTCAATAAAAGGTTCTCAGAGCTAAATTTTCAAATTTGTGTTCAGTTCGCGATGCTTGTGACTATCAGTATCTAAGAAATTGTAATTGCCGAATTCCGGAAAAAAGTGCATTTTGCAACCACGGGCTATAGTCCAGCAGAATTAAGCAAAAAAGCCTCGGATTTCATATTTCTGTATTTTTGTCAATAAAAGGTTCTCAGAGCTAAATTTTCAAATTTGTGTTCAGTTTGCGATGCTCGTCAATATCAGGGTAATAGAAATCGTAATTGCCGAATTCCGGAAAAAAGTGCATTTTGCAACCACGGGCTATAGTCCAGCAGAATAAAGCAAAAAAGCCTCGGATTTCATATTTCTGTATTTTTGTCAATAAAAGGTTCTCAGAGCTAAATTTTCAAATTTGTGTTCAGTTTGCGATGCTCGTCAATATCAGGGTAATAGAAATCGTAATTGCCGAATTCCGGAAAAAAGTGCATTTTGCAACACGGGCTATAGTCCAGCAGAATTAAGCAAAAAAGCCTCGGATTTCATATTTCTGTATTTTTGTCAATAAAAGGTTCTCAGAGCTAAATTTTCAAATTTGTGTTCAGTTTGCGATGCTCGTCAATATCAGGGTAATAGAATCGTAATTGCCGAATTCCGGAAAAAAGTGCATTTTGCAACCACGGGCTATAGTCCAGCAGAATAAAGCAAAAAAGCCTCGGATTTCATATTTCTGTATTTTTGTCAATAAAAGGTTCTCAGAGCTAAATTTCAATTTGTGTTCAGTTTGCGATGCTCGTCAATATCAGGGTAATAGAAATCGTAATTGCCGAATTCCGGAAAAAAGTGCATTTTGCAACCACGGGCTATAGTCCAGCAGAATTAAGCAAAAAAGCCTCGGATTTCATATTTCTGTATTTTTGGTCAATAAAAGGTTCTCAGAGCTAAATTTTCAAATTTGTGTTCAGTTTGCGATGCTCGTCAATATCAGGGTAATAGAAATCGTAATTGCCGAATTCCGGAAAAAAGTGCATTTTGCAACCACGGGCTATAGTCCAGCAGAATTAAGCAAAAAAGCCTCGGATTTCATATTTCTGTATTTTTGTCAATAAAAGGTTCTCAGAGCTAAATTTTCAAATTTGTGTTCAGTTTGCGATGCTCGTCAATATCAGGGTAATAGAAATCGTAATTGCCGAATTCCGGAAAAAAAGTGCATTTTGCAACCACGGGCTATAGTCCAGCAGAATTAAGCAAAAAAGCCTCGGATTTCATATTTCTGTATTTTTGTCAATAAAAGGTTCTCAGAGCTAAATTTTCAAATTTGTGTTCAGTTTGCGATGCTCGTCAATATCAGGGTAATAGAAATCGTAATTGCCGAATTCCGGAAAAAGTGCATTTTGCAACCACGGGCTATAGTCCAGCAGAATTAAGCAAAAAAGCCTCGGATTTCATATTTCTGTATTTTTGTCAATAAAATGTTCTCAGAGCTAAATTTTCAAATTTGTGTTCAGTTTGCGATGCTCGTCAATATCAGGGTAATAGAAATCGTAATTGCCGAATTCCGGAAAAAAGTGCATTTTGCAACCACGGGCTATAGTCCAGCAGAATTAAGCAAAAAAGCCTCGGATTTCATATTTCTGTATTTTTGTCAATAAAAGGTTCTCAGAGCTAAATTTTCAAATTTGTGTTCAGTTTGCCGATGCTCGTCAATATCAGGGTAATAGAAATCGTAATTGCCGAATTCCGGAAAAAAGTGCATTTTGCAACCACGGGCTATAGTCCAGCAGAATTAAGCAAAAAAGCCTCGGATTTCATATTTCTGTATTTTTGTCAATAAAAGGTTCTCAGAGCTAAATTTTCAAATTTGTGTTCAGTTTGCGATGCTCGTCAATATCAGGGTAATAGAAATTGTAATTGCCGAGTTACGGAAAAATGTGCATTTTGATACCATGGGCTATAGTCCAGCAGAATTAAGCAAAAAAGCCTCGGATTTCATATTTCTGTATTTTTGTCAATAAAAGGTTCTCAGAGCTAATTTTCAAATTTGTGTTCAGTTTGCGATGCTCGTCAATATCAGGGTAATAGAAATTGTAATTGCCGAGTTACGGAAAAATGTGCATTTTGATACCATGGGCTATAGTCCCCAGCAGAATTAAGCAAAAAAGCCTCGGATTTCATATTTCTGTATTTTTGTCAATAAAAGGTTCTCAGAGCTAAATTTTCAAATTTGTGTTCAGTTCGCGATGCTTGTGACTATCAGTATCTAAGAAATTGTAATTGCCGAATTCCGGAAAAAGTGCATTTGCAACCACGGGCTATAGTCCAGCAGAATTAAGCAAAAAAGCCTCGGATTTCATATTTCTGTATTTTTGTCAATAAAAGGTTCTCAGAGCTAAATTTTCAAATTTGTGTTCAGTTTGCGATGCTTGTGACTGTCAATATAATAGAAATCGTAATTTCCGAATTCCGGAAAAAGTGCATTTTGCAACACGGGCTATAGTCCAGCAGAATTAAGCAAAAAAGCCTCGGATTTCATATTTCTGTATTTTTGTCAATAAAAGGTTCTCAGAGCTAAATTTTCAAATTTGTGTTCAGTTTGCGATGCTTGTGGACTGTCAGTATCTAAGAAATTGTAATTGCCGAATTCCGGAAAAAAGTGCATTTTGCAACCACGGGCTATAGTCCAGCAGAATTAAGCAAAAAAGCCTCGGATTTCATATTTCTGTATTTCTGTCAATAAAAGGTTCTCAGAGCTAAATTTTCAAATTTGTGTTCAGTTTGCGATGCTTGTGACTGTCATATAATAGAAATCGTAATTGCCGAATTCCGGAAAAAAGTGCATTTTGCAACCACGGGCTATAGTCCAGCAGAATTAAGCAAAAAAGCCTCGGATTTCATATTTCTGTATTTTTGTCAATAAAAGGTTCTCAGAGCTAAATTTTCAAATTTGTGTTCAGTTTGCGATGCTTGTGACTGTCAGTATCTAAGAAATTGTAATTGCCGAATTCCGGAAAAAAGTGCATTTTGCAACCACGGGCTATAGTCCAGCAGAATTAAGCAAAAATGCCTCGGATTTCATATTTCTGTATTTTTGTCAATAAAAGGTTCTCAGAGCTAAATTTTCAAATTTGTGTTCAGTTTGCGATGCTCGTCAATATCAGGGTAATAGAAATCGTAATTGCCGAATTCCGGAAAAAAGTGCATTTTGCAACCACGGGCTATAGTCCAGCAGAATTAAGCAAAAAAGCCTCGGATTTCATATTTCTGTATTTTTGTCAATAAAAGGTTCTCAGAGCTAAATTTTCAAATTTGTGTTCAGTTTGCGATGCTTGTGACTGTCAGTATCTAAGAAATTGTAATTGCCGAATTCCGGAAAAAAGTGCATTTTGCAACCACGGGCTATAGTCCAGCAGAATTAAGCAAAAAAGCCTCGGATTTCATATTTCTGTATTTTTGTCAATAAAAGGTTCTCAGAGCTAAATTTTCAAATTTGTGTTCAGTTTGCGATGCTTGTTAATATCAGGGTAATAGAATTTTGAAACCACGGGCTATAGTCCAGCAGAATTAAGCAAAAAAGCCTCGGATTTCATATTTCTGTATTTTGTCAATAAAAGGTTCTCAGAGCTAAATTTTCAAATTTGTGTTCAGTTTGCGATGCTTGTGACTGTCAATATAATAGAAATCGTAATTGCCGAATTCCGGAAAAAAGTGCATTTTGCAACCACGGGCTATAGTCCAGCAGAATTAAGCAAAAAGCCTCGGATTTCATATTTCTGTATTTTTGTCAATAAAAGGTTCTCAGAGCTAAATTTTCAAATTTGTGTTCAGTTTGCGATGCTTGTGACTGTCAGTATCTAAGTAATTGTAATTGCCGAATTCCGGAAAAAAGTGCATTTTGCAACCACGGGCTATAGTCCAGCAGAATTAAGCAAAAAAGCCTCGGATTTCATATTTCTGTATTTTTGTCAATAAAAGGTTCTCAGAGCTAAATTTTCAAATTTGTGTTCAGTTTGCGATGCTTGTGACTGTCAATATAATAGAAATCGTAATTGCCGAATTCCGGAAAAAAGTGCATTTTGCAACCACGGGCTATAGTCCAGCAGAATTAAGCAAAAAAAGCCTCGGATTTCATATTTCTGTATTTTTGTCAATAAAAGGTTCTCAGAGCTAAATTTTCAAATTTGTGTTCAGTTTGCGATGCTCGTCAATATCAGGGTAATAGAAATCGTAATTGCCGAATTCCGGAAAAAAGTGCATTTTGCAACCACGGGCTATAGTCCAGCAGAATTAAGCAAAAAGCCTCGGATTTCATATTTCTGTATTTTTGTCAATAAAAGGTTCTCAGAGCTAAATTTTCAAATTTGTGTTCAGTTTGCGATGCTTGTGACTGTCAGTATCTAAGAAATTGTAATTGCCGAATTCCGGAAAAAAGTGCATTTTGCAACCACGGGCTATAGTCCAGCAGAATTAAGCAAAAAAGCCTCGGATTTCATATTTCTGTATTTTTGTCAATAAAAGGTTCTCAGAGCTAAATTTTCAAATTTGTGTTCAGTTTGCGATGCTTGTGACTGTCAGTATCTAAGAATTGTAATTGCCGAATTCCGGAAAAAAGTGCATTTTGCAACCACGGGCTATAGTCCAGCAGAATTAAGCAAAAAAGCCTCGGATTTCATATTTTCTGTATTTTTGTCAATAAAAGGTTCTCAGAGCTAAATTTTCAAATTTGTGTTCAGTTTGCGATGCTTGTGACTGTCAGTATCTAAGAAATTGTAATTGCCGAATTCCGGAAAAAAGTGCATTTTGCAACCACGGGCTATAGTCCAGCAGAATTAAGCAAAAAAGCTCGGATTTCATATTTCTGTATTTTTGTCAATAAAAGGTTCTCAGAGCTAAATTTCAAATTTGTGTTCAGTTTGCGATGCTTGTTAATATCAGGGTAATAGAAATTGTAATTGCCGAGTTCCGGAAAAAACAGTGAATTTTGAAACCACGGGCTATAGTCCAGCAGAATTAAGACAAAACAGCCTCGGATTTCATATTTCTGTACTTTTTGTCAATAAAAGGTTCTCAGAGCTAAATTTTCAAATTTGTGTTCAGTTTGCGATGCTCGTCAAGATCAGGGTTATAGAAATCGTAATTTACGAATTCCGGAAAAAAGTGCCATTTGCAACCATGGGCTATAGTCCAGCAGAATTAAGCAAAAAGCCTCGGATTTCATATTTCTGTATTTTTGTCAATAAAAGGTTCTCAGAGCTAAATTTTCAAATTTGTGTTCAGTTTGCGATGCTTGTTAATATCAGGGTAATAGAAATTGTAATTGCCGAGTTCCGGAAAAAAGTGAATTTTGAAACCACGGGCTATAGTCCAGCAGAATTAAGCAAAAAGCCTCGGATTTCATATTTCTGTATTTTTGTCAATAAAAGGTTCTCAGAGCTAAATTTTCAAATTTGTGTTCAGTTTGCGATGCTTGTTAATATCAGGGTAATAGAAATCGTAATTTACGAATTCCGGAAAAAAGTGCCATTTGCAACCATGGGCTATAGTCCAGCAGAATTAAGCAAAAAAGCCTCGGATTTCATATTTCTGTATTTTTGTCAATAAAAGGTTCTCAGAGCTAAATTTTCAAATTTGTGTTCAGTTTGCGATGCTCGTCAAGATCAGGGTTATAGAAATCGTAATTGCCGAATTCCGGAAAAAAGTGCATTTTGCAACCACGGGCTATAGTCCAGCAGAATTAAGCAAAAAAGCCTCGGATTTCATATTTCTGTATTTTTGTCAATAAAAGGTTCTCAGAGCTAAATTTTCAAATTTGTGTTCAGTTTGCGATGCTTGTGACTGTCAGTATCTAAGAAATTGTAATTGCCGAGTTCCGGAAAAAAGTGAATTTTGAAACCACGGCTATAGTCCAGCAGAATTAAGCAAAAAAGCCTCGGATTTCATATTTCTGTATTTTTGTCAATAAAAGGTTCTCAGAGCTAAATTTTCAAATTTGTGTTTCAGTTTGCGATGCTTGTTAATATCAGGGTAATAGAAATTGTAATTGCCGAGTTCCGGAAAAAAGTGAATTTTGAAACCACGGGCTATAGTCCAGCAGAATTAAGCAAAAAAGCCTCGGATTTCATATTTCTGTATTTTTGTCAATAAAAGGTTCTCAGAGCTAAATTTTCAAATTTGTGTTCAGTTTGCGATGCTTGTGACTGTCAGTATCTAAGAAATTGTAATTGCCGAATTTCGGAAAAAAATGCATTTTGCAACCACGGGCTATAGTCCAGCAGAATTAAGCAAAAAAGCCTCGGATTTCATATTTCTGTATTTTTGTCAATAAAAGGTTCTCAGAGCTAAATTTTCAAATTTGTGTTCAGTTTGCGATGCTTGTGACTGTCAGTATCTAAGAAATTGTAATTGCGAGTTCCGGAAAAAAGTGAATTTTGAAACCACGGGCTATAGTCCAGCAGAATTAAGCAAAAAAGCCTCGGATTTCATATTTCTGTATTTTTGTCAATAAAAGGTTCTCAGAGCTAAATTTTCAAATTTGTGTTCAGTTTGCGATGCTTGTTAATATCAGGGTAATAGAAATTGTAATTGCCGAGTTCCGGAAAAAAGTGAATTTGAAACCACGGGCTATAGTCCAGCAGAATTAAGCAAAAAAGCCTCGGATTTCATATTTCTGTATTTTTGTCAATAAAAGGTTCTCAGAGCTAAATTTTCAAATTTGTGTTCAGTTTGCGATGCTTGTGACTGTCAGTATCTAAGAAATTGTAATTGCCGAATTTCGGAAAAAAATGCATTTTGCAACCACGGGCTATAGTCCAGCAGAATTAAGCAAAAAAGCCTCGGATTTCATATTTCTGTATTTTTGTCAATAAAAGGTTCTCAGAGCTAAATTTTCAAATTTGTGTTCAGTTTGCGATGCTTGTTAATATCAGGGTAATAGAAATTGTAATTGCCGAGTTCCGGAAAAAAGTGAATTTTGAAACCACGGGCTATAGTCCAGCAGAATTAAGCAAAAAAGCCTCGGATTTCATATTTCTGTATTTTTGTCAATAAAAGGTTCTCAGAGCTAAATTTTCAAATTTTGTGTTCAGTTTGCGATGCTCGTCAATATCAGGGTAATAGAAATCGTAATTTACGAATTCCGGAAAAAAGTGCCATTTGCAACCACGGGCTATAGTCCAGCAGAATTAAGCAAAAAAGCCTCGGATTTCATATTTCTGTATTTTTGTCAATAAAAGGTTCTCAGAGCTAAATTTTCAAATTTGTGTTCAGTTTGCGATGCTTGTTAATATCAGGGTAATAGAAATTGTAATTGCGAGTTCCGAAAAAAAGTGAATTTTGAAACCACGGGCTATAGTCCCAGCAGAATTAAGCAAAAAAGCCTCGGATTTCATATTTCTGTATTTTTGTCAATAAAAGGTTCTCAGAGCTAAATTTTCAAATTTGTGTTCAGTTTGCGATGCTCGTCAATATCAGGGTAATAGAAATCGTAATTTACGAATTCCGGAAAAAAGTGCCATTTGCAACCACGGGCTATAGTCCAGCAGAATTAAGCAAAAAAGCCTCGGATTTCATATTTCTGTATTTTTGTCAATAAAAGGTTCTCAGAGCTAAATTTCAAATTTGTGTTCAGTTTGCGATGCTCGTCAATATCAGGGTAATAGAAATTGTAATTGCCGAGTTCCGGAAAAAAGTGAATTTTGAAACCACGGGCTATAGTCCAGCAGAATTAAGCAAAAAAGCCTCGGATTTCATATTTCTGTATTTTTTGTCAATAAAAGGTTCTCAGAGCTAAATTTTCAAATTTGTGTTCAGTTTGCGATGCTTGTTAATATCAGGGTAATAGAAATTGTAATTGCCGAGTTCCGGAAAAAGTGAATTTGAAACCACGGGCTATAGTCCAGCAGAAATTAAGCAAAAAAGCCTCGATTTCATATTTCTGTATTTTTGTCAATAAAAGGTTCTCAGAGCCAAATTTTCAAATTTGTGTTCAGTTTGCGATGCTTGTGACTGTCAGTATCTAAGAAATTGTAATTGCCGAGTTCCGGAAAAAAGTGAATTTGAAACCACGGGCTATAGTCCAGCAGAATTAAGCAAAAAAGCCTCGGATTTCATATTTCTGTATTTTTGTCAATAAAAGGTTCTCAGAGCTAAATTTTCAAATTTGTGTTCAGTTTGCGATGCTTGTGACTGTCAGTATCTAAGAAATTGTAATTGCCGAATTTCGGAAAAAAATGCATTTTGCAACCACGGGCTATAGTCCAGCAGAATTAAGCAAAAAAGCCTCGGATTTCATATTTCTGTATTTTTGTCAATAAAAGGTTCTCAGAGCTAAATTTTCAAATTTGTGTTCAGTTTGCGATGCTTGTTAATATCAGGGTAATAGAAATTGTAATTGCCGAGTTCCGGAAAAAAGTGAATTTTGAAACCACGGGCTATAGTCCAGCAGAATTAAGCAAAAAAGCCTCGGATTTCATATTTCTGTATTTTTTGTCAATAAAAGGTTCTCAGAGCTAAATTTTCAAATTTGTGTTCAGTTTGCGATGCTTGTGACTGTCAGTATCTAAGAAATTGTAATTGCCGAATTTCGGAAAAAATGCATTTTGCAACCACGGGCTATAGTCCAGCAGAATTAAGCAAAAAAGCCTCGGATTCATATTTCTGTATTTTTGTCAATAAAAGGTTCTCAGAGCTAAATTTTCAAATTTGTGTTCAGTTTGCGATGCTTGTTAATATCAGGGTAATAGAAATTGTAATTGCCGAGTTCCGGAAAAAAGTGAATTTTGAAACCACGGGCTATAGTCCAGCAGAATTAAGCAAAAAAGCCTCGGATTTCATATTTTCTGTATTTTTGTCAATAAAAGGTTCTCAGAGCTAAATTTTCAAATTTGTGTTCAGTTTGCGATGCTTGTGACTGTCAGTATCTAAGAAATTGTAATTGCCGAATTTCGGAAAAAATGCATTTTGCAACCACGGGCTATAGTCCAGCAGAATTAAGCAAAAAGCCTCGGATTTCATATTTCTGTATTTTTGTCAATAAAAGGTTCTCAGAGCTAAATTTTCAAATTTGTGTTCAGTTTGCGATGCTTGTTAATATCAGGGTAATAGAAATTGTAATTGCCGAGTTCCGGAAAAAAGTGAATTTTGAAACCACGGGCTATAGTCCAGCAGAATTAAGCAAAAAAGCCTCGGATTTCATATTTCTGTATTTTTGTCAATAAAAGGTTCTCAGAGCCAAATTTTCAAATTTGTGTTCAGTTTGCGATGCTTGTGACTGTCAGTATCTAAGAAATTGTAATTGCCGAGTTCCGGAAAAAAGTGAATTTTGAAACCACGGGCTATAGTCCAGCAGAATTAAGCAAAAAAGCCTCGGATTTCATATTTCTGTATTTTTGTCAATAAAAGGTTCTCAGAGCTAAATTTTCAAATTTGTGTTCAGTTTGCGATGCTTGTTAATATCAGGGTAATAGAAATTGTAATTGCCGAGTTCCGGAAAAAAGTGAATTTGAAACCACGGGCTATAGTCCAGCAGAATTAAGCAAAAAAGCCTCGGATTTCATATTTCTGTATTTTTGTCAATAAAAGGTTCTCAGAGCTAAATTTTCAAATTTGTGTTCAGTTTGCGATGCTTGTGACTGTCAGTATCTAAGAAATTGTAATTGCCGAATTTCGGAAAAAAATGCATTTTGCAACCACGGGCTATAGTCCAGCAGAATTAAGCAAAAAAGCCTCGGATTTCATATTTCTGTATTTTGTCAATAAAAGGTTCTCAGAGCTAAATTTTCAAATTTGTGTTCAGTTTGCGATGCTTGTGACTGTCAGTATCTAAGAAATTGTAATTGCCGAGTTCCGGAAAAAAGTGAATTTTGAAACCACGGGCTATAGTCCAGCAGAATTAAGCAAAAAAGCCTCGGATTTCATATTTCTGTATTTTTGTCAATAAAAGGTTCTCAGAGCTAAATTTTCAAATTTGTGTTCAGTTTGCGATGCTCGTCAATATCAGGGTAATAGAAATCGTAATTTACGAATTCCGGAAAAAAGTGCCATTTGCAACCACGGGCTATAGTCCAGCAGAATTAAGCAAAAAAGCCTCGGATTTCATATTTCTGTATTTTTGTCAATAAAAGGTTCTCAGAGCTAAATTTTCAAATTTGTGTTCAGTTTGCGATGCTTGTGACTGTCAGTATCTAAGAAATTGTAATTGCCGAGTTCCGGAAAAAAGTGAATTTTGAAACCACGGGCTATAGTCCAGCAGAATTAAGCAAAAAAGCCTCGGATTTCATATTTCTGTATTTTTGTCAATAAAAGGTTCTCAGAGCTAAATTTTCAATTTGTGTTCAGTTTGCGATGCTCGTCAATATCAGGGTAATAGAAATTGTAATTGCCGAGTTCCGGAAAAAAGTGAATTTTGAAACACGGGCTATAGTCCAGCAGAATTAAGCAAAAAAGCCTCGGATTTCATATTTCTGTATTTTTGTCAATAAAAGGTTCTCAGAGCTAAATTTCAAATTTGTGTTCAGTTTGCGATGCTTGTTAATATCAGGGTATAGAAATTGTATTGCCGAGTTCCGGAAAAAAGTGAATTTTGAAACCACGGGCTATAGTCCAGCAGAATTAAGCAAAAAGCCTCGGATTTCATATTTCTGTATTTTTGTCAATAAAAGGTTCTCAGAGCCAAATTTTCAAATTTGTGTTCAGTTTGCGATGCTTGTGACTGTCAGTATCTAGAAATTGTAATTGCCGAGTTCCGGAAAAAGTGAATTTTGAAACCACGGGCTATAGTCCAGCAGAATTAAGCAAAAAAGCCTCGGATTTCATATTTCTGTATTTTTGTCAATAAAAGGTTCTCAGAGCTAAATTTTCAAATTTGTGTTCAGTTTGCGATGCTTGTTAATTCAGGGTAATAGAAATTGTAATTGCCGAGTTCCGGAAAAAAGTGAATTTTGAAACCACGGGCTATAGTCCAGCAGAATTAAGCAAAAAAGCCTCGGATTTCATATTTCTGTATTTTTGTCAATAAAAGGTTCTCAGAGCTAAATTTTCAAATTTGTGTTCAGTTTGCGATGCTCGTCAATATCAGGGTAATAGAAATCGTAATTTACGAATTCCGGAAAAAAGTGCCATTTGCAACCACGGGCTATAGTCCAGCAGAATTAAGCAAAAAAGCCTCGGATTTCATATTTCTGTATTTTTGTCAATAAAAGGTTTCTCAGAGCTAAATTTTCAAATTTGTGTTCAGTTTGCGATGCTTGTGACTATCAGTATCTAAGAAATTGTAATTGCCGAATTTCGGAAAAAAATTGCATTTTGCAACCACGGGCTATAGTCCAGCAGAATTAAGCAAAAAAGCCTCGGATTTCATATTTCTGTATTTTTGTCAATAAAAGGTTCTCAGAGCTAAATTTCAAATTTGTGTTCAGTTTGCGATGCTTGTTAATATCAGGGTAATAGAAATTGTAATTGCCGAGTTCCGGAAAAAAGTGAATTTTGAAACCACGGGCTATAGTCCAGCAGAATTAAGCAAAAAGCCTCGGATTTCATATTTCTGTATTTTTGTCAATAAAAGGTTCTCAGAGCTAAATTTTCAAATTTGTGTTCAGTTTGCGATGCTCGTCAATATCAGGGGTAATAGAATTGTAATTGCCGAGTTCCGGAAAAAAGTGAATTTTGAAACCACGGGCTATAGTCCAGCAGAATTAAGCAAAAAAGCCTCGGATTTCAATATTTCTGTATTTTTGTCAATAAAAGGTTCTCAGAGCTAAATTTTCAAATTTGTGTTCAGTTTGCGATGCTTGTTAATATCAGGGTAATAGAAATTGTAATTGCCGAGTTCCGGAAAAAAGTGAATTTTGAAACCACGGGCTATAGTCCAGCAGAATTAAGCAAAAAAGCCTCGGATTTCATATTTCTGTATTTTTGTCAATAAAAGGTTCTCAGAGCCAAATTTTCAAATTTGTGTTCAGTTTGCGATGCTTGTGACTGTCAGTATCTAAGAAATTGTAATTGCCGAGTTCCGGAAAAAAAGTGAATTTTGAAACCACGGGCTATAGTCAGCAGAATTAAGCAAAAAAGCTCGGATTTCATATTTCTGTATTTTGTAAATAAAAGGTTCTCAGAGCTAAATTTTCAAATTTGTGTTCAGTTTGCGATGCTTGTTAATATCAGGGTAATAGAAATTGTAATTGCCGAGTTCCGGAAAAAAGTGAATTTTGAAACCACGGGCTATAGTCCAGCAGAATTAAGCAAAAAAGCCTCGGATTTCATATTTCTGTATTTTTGTCAATAAAAGGTTCTCAGAGCTAAATTTTCAAATTTGTGTTCAGTTTGCGATGCTTGTTAATATCAGGTAATAGAAATTGTAATTGCCGAGTTCCGGAAAAAAGTGAATTTTGAAACCACGGGCTATAGTCCAGCAGAATTAAGCAAAAAAGCCTCGGATTTCATATTTCTGTATTTTTGTCAATAAAAGGTTCTCAGAGCTAATTTTCAAATTTGTGTTCAGTTTGCGATGCTCGTCAATATCAGGGTAATAGAAATCGTAATTTACGAATTCCGGAAAAAAGTGCCATTTGCAACCACGGGCTATAGTCCAGCAGAATTAAGCAAAAAAGCCTCGGATTTCATATTTCTGTATTTTGTCAATAAAAGGTTCTCAGAGCTAAATTTTCAAATTTGTGTTCAGTTTGCGATGCTCGTCAATATCAGGGTAATAGAAATTGTAATTGCCGAATTCCGGAAAGTGCATTTTGCAACCACGGGCTATAGTCCAGCAGAATTAAGCAAAAAAGCCTCGGATTTCATATTTCTGTATTTTTGTCAATAAAAGGTTCTCAGAGCCAAATTTTCAAATTTGTGTTCAGTTTGCGATGCTTGTGACTGTCAGTATCTAAGAAATTGTAATTGCCGAGTTCCGGAAAAAAGTGAATTTTGAAACCACGGGCTATAGTCCAGCAGAATTAAGCAAAAAAGCCTCGGATTTCATATTTCTGTATTTTTGTCAATAAAAGGTTCTCAGAGCTAAATTTTCAAATTTGTGTTCAGTTTGCGATGCTTGTTAATATCAGGGTAATAGAAATTGTAATTGCCGAGTTCCGGAAAAAAGTGAATTTTGAAACCACGGGCTATAGTCCAGCAGAATTAAGCAAAAAAGCCTCGGATTTCATATTTCTGTATTTTTGTCAATAAAAGGTTCTCAGAGCTAAATTTTCAAATTTGTGTTCAGTTTGCGATGCTCGTCAATATCAGGGTAATAGAAATTGTAATTGCCGAGTTCCGGAAAAAAGTGAATTTTGAAACCACGGGCTATAGTCCAGCAGAATTAAGCAAAAAAGCCTCGGATTTCATATTTCTGTATTTTTGTCAATAAAAGGTTCTCAGAGCTAAATTTTCAAATTTGTGTTCAGTTTGCGATGCTTGTTAATATCAGGGTAATAGAAATTGTAATTGCCGAGTTCCGGAAAAAAGTGAATTTTGAAACCACGGGCTATAGTCCAGCAGAATTAAGCAAAAAAGCCTCGGATTTCATATTTCTGTATTTTTGTCAATAAAAGGTTCTCAGAGCCAAATTTTCAAATTTGTGTTCAGTTTGCGATGCTTGTGACTGTCAGTATCTAAGAAATTGTAATTGCCGAGTTCCGGAAAAAAGTGAATTTTGAAACCACGGGCTATAGTCCAGCAGAATTAAGCAAAAAAGCCTCGGATTTCATATTTCTGTATTTTTGTCAATAAAAGGTTCTCAGAGCTAAATTTTCAAATTTGTGTTCAGTTTGCGATGCTTGTTAATATCAGGGTAATAGAAATTGTAATTGCCGAGTTCCGGAAAAAAGTGAATTTTGAAACCACGGGCTATAGTCCAGCAGAATTAAGCAAAAAAGCCTCGGATTTCATATTTCTGTATTTTTGTAAATAAAAGGTTCTCAGAGCTAAATTTTCAAATTGTGTTCAGTTTGCGATGCTTGTTAATATCAGGGTAATAGAAATTGTAATTGCCGAGTTCCGGAAAAAAGTGAATTTTGAAACCACGGGCTATAGTCCAGCAGAATTAAGCAAAAAAGCCTCGGATTTCATATTTCTGTATTTTTGTCAATAAAAGGTTCTCAGAGCTAAATTTTCAAATTTGTGTTCAGTTTGCGATGCTTGTTAATATCAGGGTAATAGAAATTGTAATTGCCGAGTTCCGGAAAAAAGTGAATTTTGAAACCACGGGCTATAGTCCAGCAGAATTAAGCAAAAAAGCCTCGGATTTCATATTTCTGTATTTTTGTCAATAAAAGGTTCTCAGAGCTAAATTTTCAAATTTGTGTTCAGTTTGCGATGCTTGTGACTGTCAATATAATAGAAATCGTAATTGCCGAATTCCGGAAAAAAGTGCATTTTGCAACCACGGGCTATAGTCCAGCAGAATTAAGCAAAAAAGCCTCGGATTTCATATTTCTGTATTTTTGTCAATAAAAGGTTCTCAGAGCTAAATTTTCAAATTTGTGTTCAGTTTGCGATGCTTGTTAATATCAGGGTAATAGAAATTGTAATTGCCGAGTTCCGGAAAAAAGTGAATTTTGAAACCACGGGGTATAGTCCAGCAGAATTAAGCAAAAAAGCCTCGGATTTCATATTTCTGTATTTTTGTCAATAAAAGGTTCTCAGAGCTAAATTTTCAAATTTGTGTTCAGTTTGCGATGCTTGTTAATATCAGGGTAATAGAAATTGTAATTGCCGAGTTCCGGAAAAAAGTGAATTTTGAAACCACGGGCTATAGTCCAGCAGAATTAAGCAAAAATGCCTCGGATTTCATATTTCTGTATTTTTGTCAATAAAAGGTTCTCAGAGCTAAATTTTCAAATTTGTGTTCAGTTTGCGATGCTTGTGACTGTCAATATAATAGAAATCGTAATTGCCGAATTCCGGAAAAAAGTGCATTTTGCAACCACGGGCTATAGTCCAGCAGAATTAAGCAAAAATGCCTCGGATTTCATATTTCTGTATTTTTGTCAATAAAAGGTTCTCAGAGCTAAATTTTCAAATTTGTGTTCAGTTTGCGATGCTTGTGACTGTCAATATAATAGAAATCGTAATTGCCGAATTCCGGAAAAAAGTGCATTTTGCAACCACGGGCTATAGTCCAGCAGAATTAAGCAATAAAGCCTCGGATTTCATATTTCTGTATTTTTGTCAATAAAAGGTTCTCAGAGCTAAATTTTCAAATTTGTGTTCAGTTTGCGATGCTTGTTAATATCAGGGTAATAGAAATTGTAATTGCCGAGTTCCGGAAAAAAGTGAATTTTGAAACCACGGGCTATAGTCCAGCAGAATTAAGCAAAAAAGCCTCGGATTTCATATTTCTGTATTTTTGTCAATAAAAGGTTCTCAGAGCTAAATTTTCAAATTTGTGTTCAGTTTGCGATGCTTGTGACTGTCAGTATCTAAGAAATTGTAATTGCCGAATTCCGGAAAAAAGTGCATTTTGCAACCACGGGCTATAGTCCAGCAGAATTAAGCAAAAATGCCTCGGATTTCATATTTCTGTATTTTTGTCAATAAAAGGTTCTCAGAGCTAAATTTTCAAATTTGTGTTCAGTTTGCGATGCTTGTGACTGTCAATATAATAGAAATCGTAATTGCCGAATTCCGGAAAAAAGTGCATTTTGCAACCACGGGCTATAGTCCAGCAGAATTAAGCAAAAAAGCCTCGGATTTCATATTTCTGTATTTTTGTCAATAAAAGGTTCTCAGAGCTAAATTTTCAAATTTGTGTTCAGTTTGCGATGCTTGTTAATATCAGGGTAATAGAAATTGTAATTGCCGAGTTCCGGAAAAATGTGCATTTTGATACCATGGGCTATAGTCCAGCAGAATTAAGCAAAAAAGCCTCGGATTTCATATTTCTGTATTTTTGTCAATAAAAGGTTCTCAGAGCTAAATTTTCAAATTTGTGTTCAGTTTGCGATGCTCGTCAATATCAGGGTAATAGAAATCGTAATTTACGAATTCCGGAAAAAAGTGCCATTTGCAACCATGGGCTATAGTCCAGCAGAACTAAGCAAAAAAGCCTCGGATTTCATATTTCTGTATTTTTGTCAATAAAAGGTTCTCAGAGCTAAATTTTCAAATTTGTGTTCAGTTTGCGATGCTTGTTAATATCAGGGTAATAGAAATTGTAATTGCCGAGTTCCGGAAAAATGTGCATTTTCATACCATGGGCTATAGTCCAGCAGAATTAAGCAAAAAAGCCTCGGATTTCATATTTCTGTATTTTTGTCAATAAAAGGTTCTCAGAGCTAAATTTTCAAATTTGTGTTCAGTTTGCGATGCTTGTGACTGTCAATATAATAGAAATCGCAATTGCCGAATTCCGGAAAAAAGTGCATTTTGCAACCACGGGCTATAGTCCAGCAGAATTAAGCAAAAAAGCCTCGGATTTCATATTTCTGTATTTTTGTCAATAAAAGGTTCTCAGAGCTAAATTTTCAAATTTGTGTTCAGTTTGCGATGCTTGTGACTGTCAATATAATAGAAATCGTAATTGCCGAATTCCGGAAAAAAGTGCATTTTGCAACCACGGGCTATAGTCCAGCAGAATTAAGCAAAAAAGCCTCGGATTTCATATTTCTGTATTTTTGTCAATAAAAGGTTCTCAGAGCTAAATTTTCAAATTTGTTTTCAGTTTGCGATGCTTGTTAATATCAGGGTAATAGAAATTGTAATTGCCGAATTCCGGAAAAAAGTGCATTTTGCAACCACGGGCTATAGTCCAGCAGAATTAAGCAAAAAAGCCTCGGATTTCATATTTCTGTATTTTTGTCAATAAAAGGTTCTCAGAGCTAAATTTTCAAATTTGTGTTCAGTTTGCGATGCTTGTGACTGTCAATATAATAGAAATCGTAATTGCCGAATTCCGGAAAAAAGTGCATTTTGCAACCACGGGCTATAGTCCAGCAGAATTAAGCAAAAAAGCCTCGGATTTCATATTTCTGTATTTTTGTCAATAAAAGGTTCTCAGAGCTAAATTTTCAAATTTGTGTTCAGTTTGCGATGCTTGTTAATATCAGGGTAATAGAAATTGTAATTGCCGAGTTCCGGAAAAATGTGCATTTTGATACCATGGGCTATAGTCCAGCAGAATTAAGCAAAAAAGCCTCGGATTTCATATTTCTGTATTTTTGTCAATAAAAGGTTCTCAGAGCTAAATTTTCAAATTTGTGTTCAGTTTGCGATGCTTGTTAATATCAGGGTAATAGAAATTGTAATTGCCGAGTTCCGGAAAAATGTGCATTTTCATACCATGGGCTATAGTCCAGCAGAATTAAGCAAAAAAGCCTCGGATTTCATATTTCTGTATTTTTGTGAATAAAAGGTTCTCAGAGCTAAATTTTCAAATTTGTGTTCAGTTTGCGATGCTTGTTAATATCAGGGTAATAGAAATTGTAATTGCCGAATTCCGGAAAAAAGTGCATTTTGCAACCACGGGCTATAGTCCAGCAGAATTAAGCAAAAAAGCCTCGGATTTCATAATTCTGTATTTTTGTCAATAAAAGGTTCTCAGAGCTAAATTTTCAAATTTGTGTTCAGTTTGCGATGCTTGTTAATATCAGGGTAATAGAAATTGTAATTGCCGAGTTCCGGAAAAATGTGCATTTTCATACCATGGGCTATAGTCCAGCAGAATTAAGCAAAAAAGCCTCGGATTTCATATTTCTGTATTTTTGTCAATAAAAGGTTCTCAGAGCTAAATTTTCAAATTTGTGTTCAGTTTGCGATGCTTGTGACTGTCAATATAATAGAAATCGTAATTGCCGAATTCCGGAAAAAAGTGCATTTTGCAACCACGGGCTATAGTCCAGCAGAATTAAGCAAAAATGCCTCGGATTTCATATTTCTGTATTTTTGTCAATAAAAGGTTCTCAGAGCTAAATTTTCAAATTTGTGTTCAGTTTGCGATGCTTGTGACTGTCAGTATCTAAGAAATTGTAATTGCCGAATTCCGGAAAAAAGTGCATTTTGATACCATGGGCTATAGTCCAGCAGAATTAAGCAAAAAAGCCTCGGATTTCATATTTCTGTATTTTTGTCAATAAAAGGTTCTCAGAGCTAAATTTTCAAATTTGTGTTCAGTTTGCGATGCTTGTTAATATCAGGGTAATAGAAATTGTAATTGCCGAGTTCCGGAAAAATGTGCATTTTCATACCATGGGCTATAGTCCAGCAGAATTAAGCAAAAAAGCCTCGGATTTCATATTTCTGTATTTTTGTCAATAAAAGGTTCTCAGAGCTAAATTTTCAAATTTGTGTTCAGTTTGCGATGCTTGTGACTGTCAATATAATAGAAATCGTAATTGCCGAATTCCGGAAAAAAGTGCATTTTGCAACCACGGGCTATAGTCCAGCAGAATTAAGCAAAAATGCCTCGGATTTCATATTTCTGTATTTTTGTCAATAAAAGGTTCTCAGAGCTAAATTTTCAAATTTGTGTTCAGTTTGCGATGCTTGTGACTGTCAATATAATAGAAATCGTAATTGCCGAATTCCGGAAAAAAGTGCATTTTGCAACCACGGGCTATAGTCCAGCAGAATTAAGCAAAAATGCCTCGGATTTCATATTTCTGTATTTTTGTCAATAAAAGGTTCTCAGAGCTAAATTTTCAAATTTGTGTTCAGTTTGCGATGCTTGTTAATATCAGGGTAATAGAAATTGTAATTGCCGAGTTCCGGAAAAATGTGCATTTTCATACCATGGGCTATAGTCCAGCAGAATTAAGCAAAAAAGCCTCGGATTTCATATTTCTGTATTTTTGTCAATAAAAGGTTCTCAGAGCTAAATTTTCAAATTTGTGTTCAGTTTGCGATGCTTGTTAATATCAGGATAATAGAAATTGTAATTGCCGAGTTCCGGAAAAATGTGCATTTTCATACCATGGGCTATAGTCCAGCAGAATTAAGCAAAAAAGCCTCGGATTTCATATTTCTGTATTTTTGTCAATAAAAGGTTCTCAGAGCTAAATTTTCAAATTTGTGTTCAGTTTGCGATGCTTGTGACTGTCAATATAATAGAAATCGTAATTGCCGAATTCCGGAAAAAAGTGCATTTTGCAACCACGGGCTATAGTCCAGCAGAATTAAGCAAAAATGCCTCGGATTTCATATTTCTGTATTTTTGTCAATAAAAGGTTCTCAGAGCTAAATTTTCAAATTTGTGTTCAGTTTGCGATGCTTGTTAATATCAGGATAATAGAAATTGTAATTGCCGAGTTCCGGAAAAATGTGCATTTTCATACCATGGGCTATAGTCCAGCAGAATTAAGCAAAAAAGCCTCGGATTTCATATTTCTGTATTTTTGTCAATAAAAGGTTCTCAGAGCTAAATTTTCAAATTTGTGTTCAGTTTGCGATGCTTGTGACTGTCAATATAATAGAAATCGTAATTGCCGAATTCCGGAAAAAAGTGCATTTTGCAACCACGGGCTATAGTCCAGCAGAATTAAGCAAAAATGCCTCGGATTTCATATTTCTGTATTTTTGTCAATAAAAGGTTCTCAGAGCTAAATTTTCAAATTTGTGTTCAGTTTGCGATGCTTGTTAATATCAGGGTAATAGAAATTGTAATTGCCGAGTTCCGGAAAAATGTGCATTTTCATACCATGGGCTATAGTCCAGCAGAATTAAGCAAAAAAGCCTCGGATTTCATATTTCTGTATTTTTGTCAATAAAAGGTTCTCAGAGCTAAATTTTCAAATTTGTGTTCAGTTTGCGATGCTTGTGACTGTCAATATAATAGAAATCGTAATTGCCGAATTCCGGAAAAAAGTGCATTTTGCAACCACGGGCTATAGTCCAGCAGAATTAAGCAAAAATGCCTCGGATTTCATATTTCTGTATTTTTGTCAATAAAAGGTTCTCAGAGCTAAATTTTCAAATTTGTGTTCAGTTTGCGATGCTTGTTAATATCAGGGTAATAGAAATTGTAATTGCCGAGTTCCGGAAAAATGTGCATTTTCATACCATGGGCTATAGTCCAGCAGAATTAAGCAAAAAAGCCTCGGATTTCATATTTCTGTATTTTTGTCAATAAAAGGTTCTCAGAGCTAAATTTTCAAATTTGTGTTCAGTTTGCGATGCTTGTTAATATCAGGGTAATAGAAATCGTAATTGCCGAATTCCGGAAAAAAGTGCATTTTGCAACCACGGGCTATAGTCCAGCAGAATTAAGCAAAAAAGCCTCGGATTTCATATTTCTGTATTTTTGTCAATAAAAGGTTCTCAGAGCTAAATTTTCAAATTTGTGTTCAGTTTGCGATGCTTGTGACTGTCAATATAATAGAAATCGTAATTGCCGAATTCCGGAAAAAAGTGCATTTTGCAACCACGGGCTATAGTCCAGCAGAATTAAGCAAAAAAGCCTCGGATTTCATATTTCTGTATTTTTGTCAATAAAAGGTTCTCAGAGCTAAATTTTCAAATTTGTGTTCAGTTTGCGATGCTTGTTAATATCAGGGTAATAGAAATTGTAATTGCCGAGTTCCGGAAAAATGTGCATTTTCATACCATGGGCTATAGTCCAGCAGAATTAAGCAAAAAAGCCTCGGATTTCATATTTCTGTATTTTTGTCAATAAAAGGTTCTCAGAGCTAAATTTTCAAATTTGTGTTCAGTTTGCGATGCTTGTGACTGTCAGTATCTAAGAAATTGTAATTGCCGAATTCCGGAAAAAAGTGCATTTTGATACCATGGGCTATAGTCCAGCAGAATTAAGCAAAAAAGCCTCGGATTTCATATTTCTGTATTTTTGTCAATAAAAGGTTCTCAGAGCTAAATTTTCAAATTTGTGTTCAGTTTGCGATGCTTGTTAATATCAGGGTAATAGAAATTGTAATTGCCGAGTTCCGGAAAAATGTGCATTTTCATACCATGGGCTATAGTCCAGCAGAATTAAGCAAAAAAGCCTCGGATTTCATATTTCTGTATTTTTGTCAATAAAAGGTTCTCAGAGCTAAATTTTCAAATTTGTGTTCAGTTTGCGATGCTTGTTAATATCAGGGTAATAGAAATTGTAATTGCCGAATTCCGGAAAAAAGTGCATTTTGCAACCACGGGCTATAGTCCAGCAGAATTAAGCAAAAAAGCCTCGGATTTCATATTTCTGTATTTTTGTCAATAAAAGGTTCTCAGAGCTAAATTTTCAAATTTGTGTTCAGTTTGCGATGCTTGTGACTGTCAGTATCTAAGAAATTGTAATTGCCGAATTCCGGAAAAAAGTGCATTTTGATACCATGGGCTATAGTCCAGCAGAATTAAGCAAAAAAGCCTCGGATTTCATATTTCTGTATTTTTGTCAATAAAAGGTTCTCAGAGCTAAATTTTCAAATTTGTGTTCAGTTTGCGATGCTTGTTAATATCAGGGTAATAGAAATTGTAATTGCCGAGTTCCGGAAAAATGTGCATTTTCATACCATGGGCTATAGTCCAGCAGAATTAAGCAAAAAAGCCTCGGATTTCATATTTCTGTATTTTTGTCAATAAAAGGTTCTCAGAGCTAAATTTTCAAATTTGTGTTCAGTTTGCGATGCTTGTGACTGTCAATATAATAGAAATCGTAATTGCCGAATTCCGGAAAAAAGTGCATTTTGCAACCACGGGCTATAGTCCAGCAGAATTAAGCAAAAATGCCTCGGATTTCATATTTCTGTATTTTTGTCAATAAAAGGTTCTCAGAGCTAAATTTTCAAATTTGTGTTCAGTTTGCGATGCTTGTGACTGTCAGTATCTAAGAAATTGTAATTGCCGAATTCCGGAAAAAAGTGCATTTTGATACCATGGGCTATAGTCCAGCAGAATTAAGCAAAAAAGCCTCGGATTTCATATTTCTGTATTTTTGTCAATAAAAGGTTCTCAGAGCTAAATTTTCAAATTTGTGTTCAGTTTGCGATGCTTGTGACTGTCAGTATCTAAGAAATTGTAATTGCCGAATTCCGGAAAAAAGTGCATTTTGATACCATGGGCTATAGTCCAGCAGAATTAAGCAAAAAAGCCTCGGATTTCATATTTCTTTATTTTTGTCAATAAAAGGTTCTCAGAGCTAAATTTTCAAATTTGTGTTCAGTTTGCGATGCTTGTTAATATCAGGGTAATAGAAATTGTAATTGCCGAGTTCCGGAAAAATGTGCATTTTCATACCATGGGCTATAGTCCAGCAGAATTAAGCAAAAAAGCCTCGGATTTCATATTTCTGTATTTTTGTCAATAAAAGGTTCTCAGAGCTAAATTTTCAAATTTGTGTTCAGTTTGCGATGCTTGTGACTGTCAATATAATAGAAATCGTAATTTGCGAATTTGAGAAAAAAATGCATTTTGAAACCATGGGCTATAGTCCAGCAGAATTAAGCAAAAAAGCCTCGGATTTCATATTTCTTTATTTTTGTCAATAAAAGGTTCTCAGAGCTAAATTTTCAAATTTGTGTTCAGTTTGCGATGCTTGTTAATATCAGGGTAATAGAAATTGTAATTGCCGAGTTCCGGAAAAATGTGCATTTTCATACCATGGGCTATAGTCCAGCAGAATTAAGCAAAAAAGCCTCGGATTTCATATTTCTGTATTTTTGTCAATAAAAGGTTCTCAGAGCTAAATTTTCAAATTTGTGTTCAGTTTGCGATGCTTGTGACTGTCAATATAATAGAAATCGTAATTGCCGAATTCCGGAAAAAAGTGCATTTTGCAACCACGGGCTATAGTCCAGCAGAATTAAGCAAAAATGCCTCGGATTTCATATTTCTGTATTTTTGTCAATAAAAGGTTCTCAGAGCTAAATTTTCAAATTTGTGTTCAGTTTGCGATGCTTGTGACTGTCAGTATCTAAGAAATTGTAATTGCCGAATTCCGGAAAAAAGTGCATTTTGATACCATGGGCTATAGTCCAGCAGAATTAAGCAAAAAAGCCTCGGATTTCATATTTCTGTATTTTTGTCAATAAAAGGTTCTCAGAGCTAAATTTTCAAATTTGTGTTCAGTTTGCGATGCTTGTTAATATCAGGGTAATAGAAATTGTAATTGCCGAGTTCCGGAAAAATGTGCATTTTCATACCATGGGCTATAGTCCAGCAGAATTAAGCAAAAAAGCCTCGGATTTCATATTTCTGTATTTTTGTCAATAAAAGGTTCTCAGAGCTAAATTTTCAAATTTGTGTTCAGTTTGCGATGCTTGTGACTGTCAATATAATAGAAATCGTAATTGCCGAATTCCGGAAAAAAGTGCATTTTGCAACCACGGGCTATAGTCCAGCAGAATTAAGCAAAAATGCCTCGGATTTCATATTTCTGTATTTTTGTCAATAAAAGGTTCTCAGAGCTAAATTTTCAAATTTGTGTTCAGTTTGCGATGCTTGTGACTGTCAGTATCTAAGAAATTGTAATTGCCGAATTCCGGAAAAAAGTGCATTTTGATACCATGGGCTATAGTCCAGCAGAATTAAGCAAAAAAGCCTCGGATTTCATATTTCTGTATTTTTGTCAATAAAAGGTTCTCAGAGCTAAATTTTCAAATTTGTGTTCAGTTTGCGATGCTTGTGACTATCAGTATCTAAGAAATTGTAATTGCCGAATTCCGGAAAAAAGTGCATTTTGCAACCACGGGCTATAGTCCAGCAGAATTAAGCAAAAAAGCCTCGGATTTCATATTTCTGTATTTTTGTCAATAAAAGGTTCTCAGAGCTAAATTTTCAAATTTGTGTTCAGTTTGCGATGCTTGTGACTGTCAGTATCTAAGAAATTGTAATTGCCGAATTCCGGAAAAAAGTGCATTTTGATACCATGGGCTATAGTCCAGCAGAATTAAGCAAAAAAGCCTCGGATTTCATATTTCTGTATTTTTGTCAATAAAAGGTTCTCAGAGCTAAATTTTCAAATTTGTGTTCAGTTTGCGATGCTTGTTAATATCAGGGTAATAGAAATTGTAATTGCCGAGTTCCGGAAAAATGTGCATTTTCATACCATGGGCTATAGTCCAGCAGAATTAAGCAAAAAAGCCTCGGATTTCATATTTCTGTATTTTTGTCAATAAAAGGTTCTCAGAGCTAAATTTTCAAATTTGTGTTCAGTTTGCGATGCTTGTTAATATCAGGGTAATAGAAATTGTAATTGCCGAGTTCCGGAAAAATGTGCATTTTCATACCATGGGCTATAGTCCAGCAGAATTAAGCAAAAAAGCCTCGGATTTCATATTTCTGTATTTTTGTCAATAAAAGGTTCTCAGAGCTAAATTTTCAAATTTGTGTTCAGTTTGCGATGCTTGTTAATATCAGGGTAATAGAAATCGTAATTGCCGAATTCCGGAAAAAAGTGCATTTTGCAACCACGGGCTATAGTCCAGCAGAATTAAGCAAAAATGCCTCGGATTTCATATTTCTGTATTTTTGTCAATAAAAGGTTCTCAGAGCTAAATTTTCAAATTTGTGTTCAGTTTGCGATGCTTGTTAATATCAGGGTAATAGAAATTGTAATTGCCGAGTTCCGGAAAAAAGTGCATTTTGCAACCACGGGCTATAGTCCAGCAGAATTAAGCAAAAATGCCTCGGATTTCATATTTCTGTATTTTTGTCAATAAAAGGTTCTCAGAGCTAAATTTTCAAATTTGTGTTCAGTTTGCGATGCTTGTGACTGTCAGTATCTAAGAAATTGTAATTGCCGAATTCCGGAAAAAAGTGCATTTTGATACCATGGGCTATAGTCCAGCAGAATTAAGCAAAAAAGCCTCGGATTTCATATTTCTGTATTTTTGTCAATAAAAGGTTCTCAGAGCTAAATTTTCAAATTTGTGTTCAGTTTGCGATGCTTGTGACTGTCAATATAATAGAAATCGTAATTGCCGAATTCCGGAAAAAAGTGCATTTTGCAACCACGGGCTATAGTCCAGCAGAATTAAGCAAAAATGCCTCGGATTTCATATTTCTGTATTTTTGTCAATAAAAGGTTCTCAGAGCTAAATTTTCAAATTTGTGTTCAGTTTGCGATGCTTGTGACTGTCAATATAATAGAAATCGTAATTGCCGAATTCCGGAAAAAAGTGCATTTTGCAACCACGGGCTATAGTCCAGCAAAATTAAGCAAAAATGCCTCGGATTTCATATTTCTGTATTTTTGTCAATAAAAGGTTCTCAGAGCTAAATTTTCAAATTTGTGTTCAGTTTGCGATGCTTGTGACTGTCAGTATCTAAGAAATTGTAATTGCCGAATTCCGGAAAAAAGTGCATTTTGATACCATGGGCTATAGTCCAGCAGAATTAAGCAAAAAAGCCTCGGATTTCATATTTCTGTATTTTTGTCAATAAAAGGTTCTCAGAGCTAAATTTTCAAATTTGTGTTCAGTTTGCGATGCTTGTGACTGTCAATATAATAGAAATCGTAATTGCCGAATTCCGGAAAAAAGTGCATTTTGCAACCACGGGCTATAGTCCAGCAAAATTAAGCAAAAATGCCTCGGATTTCATATTTCTGTATTTTTGTCAATAAAAGGTTCTCAGAGCTAAATTTTCAAATTTGTGTTCAGTTTGCGATGCTTGTGACTGTCAGTATCTAAGAAATTGTAATTGCCGAATTCCGGAAAAAAGTGCATTTTGATACCATGGGCTATAGTCCAGCAGAATTAAGCAAAAAAGCCTCGGATTTCATATTTCTGTATTTTTGTCAATAAAAGGTTCTCAGAGCTAAATTTTCAAATTTGTGTTCAGTTGGCGATGCTTGTTAATATCAGGGTAATAGAAATTGTAATTGCCGAGTTCCGGAAAAAAGTGCATTTTGCAACCACGGGCTATAGTCCAGCAGAATTAAGCAAAAAAGCCTCGGATTTCATATTTCTGTATTTTTGTCAATAAAAGGTTCTCAGAGCTAAATTTTCAAATTTGTGTTCAGTTTGCGATGCTTGTTAATATCAGGGTAATAGAAATTGTAATTGCCGAGTTCCGGAAAAATGTGCATTTTCATACCATGGGCTATAGTCCAGCAGAATTAAGCAAAAAAGCCTCGGATTTCATATTTCTGTATTTTTGTCAATAAAAGGTTCTCAGAGCTAAATTTTCAAATTTGTGTTCAGTTTGCGATGCTTGTGACTGTCAGTATCTAAGAAATTGTAATTGCCGAATTCCGGAAAAAAGTGCATTTTGCAACCACGGGCTATAGTCCAGCAGAATTAAGCAAAAATGCCTCGGATTTCATATTTCTGTATTTTTGTCAATAAAAGGTTCTCAGAGCTAAATTTTCAAATTTGTGTTCAGTTTGCGATGCTTGTGACTGTCAGTATCTAAGAAATTGTAATTGCCGAATTCCGGAAAAAAGTGCATTTTGATACCATGGGCTATAGTCCAGCAGAATTAAGCAAAAAAGCCTCGGATTTCATATTTCTGTATTTTTGTCAATAAAAGGTTCTCAGAGCTAAATTTTCAAATTTGTGTTCAGTTTGCGATGCTTGTTAATATCAGGGTAATAGAAATTGTAATTGCCGAGTTCCGGAAAAATGTGCATTTTCATAACCATGGGCTATAGTCCAGCAGAATTAAGCAAAAAAGCTCGGATTTCATATTTCTGTAATTTTTGTCAATAAAAGGTTCTCAGAGCTAAATTTTCAAATTTGTGTTCAGTTTGCGATGCTTGTGACTGTCAATATAATAGAAATCGTAATTGCCGAATTCCGGAAAAAAGTGCATTTTGCAACCACGGGCTATAGTCCAGCAGAATTAAGCAAAAATGCCTCGGATTTCATATTTCTGTATTTTTGTCAATAAAAGGTTCTCAGAGCTAAATTTTCAAATTTGTGTTCAGTTTGCGATGCTTGTGACTGTCAGTATCTAAGAAATTGTAATTGCCGAATTCCGGAAAAAAGTGCATTTTGATACCATGGGCTATAGTCCAGCAGAATTAAGCAAAAAAGCCTCGGATTTCATATTTCTGTATTTTTGTCAATAAAAGGTTCTCAGAGCTAAATTTTCAAATTTGTGTTCAGTTTGCGATGCTTGTGACTGTCAATATAATAGAAATCGTAATTGCCGAATTCCGGAAAAAAGTGCATTTTGCAACCACGGGCTATAGTCCAGCAGAATTAAGCAAAAAAGCCTCGGATTTCATATTTCTGCATTTTTGTCAATAAAATGTTCTCAGAGCTAAATTTTCAAATTTGTGTTCAGTTTGTGATGCTTGTGACTGTCAGTATCTAAGAAATTGTAATTGCCGAGTTCCGGAAAAATGTGCATTTTCATACCATGGGCTATAGTCCAGCAGAATTAAGCAAAAAAGCCTCGGATTTCATATTTCTGTATTTTTGTCAATAACAGGTTCTCAGAGCTAAATTTTCAAATTTGTGTTCAGTTTGCGATGCTTGTGACTGTCAATATAATAGAAATCGTAATTGCCGAATTCCGGAAAAAAGTGCATTTTGCAACCACGGGCTACAGTCCAGCAGAATTAAGCAAAAAAGCCTCGGATTTCATATTTCTGCATTTTTGTCAATAAAATGTTCTCAGAGCTAAATTTTCAAATTTGTGTTCAGTTTGCGATGCTTGTGACTGTCAATATAATAGAAATCGTAATTGCCGAATTCCGGAAAAAAGTGCATTTTGCAACCACGGGCTATAGTCCAGCAGAATTAAGCAAAAAAAAGCCTCGGATTTCATATTTCTGTATTTTTGTCAATAAAAGGTTCTCAGAGCTAAATTTTCAAATTTGTGTTCAGTTTGCGATGCTTGTTAATATCAGGGTAATAGAAATTGTAATTGCCGAGTTCCGGAAAAATGTGCATTTTCATACCAGGGCTATAGTCCAGCAGAATTAAGCAAAAAAGCCTCGGATTTCATATTTCTGTATTTTTGTCAATAAAAGGTTCTCAGAGCTAAATTTTCAAATTTGTGTTCAGTTTGCGATGCTTGTTAATATCAGGGTAATAGAAATTGTAATTGCCGAGTTCCGGAAAAATGTGCATTTTCATACATGGGCTATAGTCCAGCAGAATTAAGCAAAAAAGCCTCGGATTTCATATTTCTGTATTTTTGTCAATAAAAGGTTCTCAGAGCTAAATTTTCAAATTTGTGTTCAGTTTGCGATGCTTGTGACTGTCAATATAATAGAAATCGTAATTGCCGAATTCCGGAAAAAGTGCATTTTGCAACCACGGGCTATAGTCCAGCAGAATTAAGCAAAAAAAGCCTCGGATTTCATATTTCTGTATTTTTGTCAATAAAAGGTTCTCAGAGCTAAATTTTCAAATTTGTGTTCAGTTTGCGATGCTTGTGACTGTCAATATAATAGAAATCGTAATTGCCGAATTCCGGAAAAAAGTGCATTTTGCAACCACGGGCTATAGTCCAGCAGAATTAAGCAAAAAAGCCTCGGATTTCATATTTCTGTATTTTTGTCAATAAAAGGTTCTCAGAGCTAAATTTTCAAATTTGTGTTCAGTTTGCGATGCTTGTGACTGTCAATATAATAGAAATCGTAATTGCCGAATTCCGGAAAAAAGTGCATTTTGCAACCACGGGCTATAGTCCAGCAGAATTAAGCAAAAAAGCCTCGGATTTCATATTTCTGTATTTTTGTCAATAAAAGGTTCTCAGAGCTAAATTTTCAAATTTGTGTTCAGTTTGCGATGCTTGTTAATATCAGGGTAATAGAAATTGTAATTGCCGAGTTCCGGAAAAAAGTGAATTTTGAAACCACGGGCTATAGTCCAGCAGAATTAAGCAAAAAAGCCTCGGATTTCATATTTCTGTATTTTTGTCAATAAAAGGTTCTCAGAGCTAAATTTTCAAATTTGTGTTCAGTTTGCGATGCTTGTGACTGTCAATATAATAGAAATCGTAATTGCCGAATTCCGGAAAAAAGTGCATTTTGCAACCACGGGCTATAGTCCAGCAGAATTAAGCAAAAAAGCCTCGGATTTCATATTTCTGTATTTTTGTCAATAAAAGGTTCTCAGAGCTAAATTTTCAAATTTGTGTTCAGTTTGCGATGCTTGTGACTGTCAGTATCTAAGAAATTGTAATTGCCGAGTTCCGGAAAAAATTGAATTTTGAAACCACGGGCTATAGTCCAGCCGAATTAAGCAAAAAAGCCTCGGATTTCATATTTCTGTATTTTTGTCAATAAAAGGTTCTCAGAGCTAAATTTTCAAATTTGTGTTCAGTTTGCGATGCTTGTGACTGTCAGTATCTAAGAAATTGTAATTGCCGAATTCCGGAAAAAAGTGCATTTTGCAACCACGGGCTATAGTCCAGCAGAATTAAGCAAAAAAGCCTCGGATTTCATATTTCTGTATTTTTGTCAATAAAAGGTTCTCAGAGCTAAATTTTCAAATTTGTGTTCAGTTTGCGATGCTTGTGACTGTCAATATAATAGAAATCGTAATTGCCGAATTCCGGAAAAAAGTGCATTTTGCAACCACGGGCTATAGTCCAGCAGAATTAAGCAAAAAAGCCTCGGATTTCATATTTCTGTATTTTTGTCAATAAAAGGTTCTCAGAGCTAAATTTTCAAATTTGTGTTCAGTTTGCGATGCTTGTGACTGTCAGTATCTAAGAAATTGTAATTGCCGAGTTCCGGAAAAAATTGAATTTTGAAACCACGGGCTATAGTCCAGCAGAATTAAGCAAAAAAGCCTCGGATTTCATATTTCTGTATTTTTGTCAATAAAAGGTTCTCAGAGCTAAATTTTCAAATTTGTGTTCAGTTTGCGATGCTTGTGACTGTCAATATAATAGAAATCGTAATTGCCGAATTCCGGAAAAAAGTGCATTTTGCAACCACGGGCTATAGTCCAGCAGAATTAAGCAAAAAAGCCTCGGATTTCATATTTCTGTATTTTTGTCAATAAAAGGTTCTCAGAGCTAAATTTTCAAATTTGTGTTCAGTTTGCGATGCTTGTGACTGTCAGTATCTAAGAAATTGTAATTGCCGAGTTCCGGAAAAAATTGAATTTTGAAACCACGGGCTATAGTCCAGCAGAATTAAGCAAAAAAGCCTCGGATTTCATATTTCTGTATTTTTGTCAATAAAAGGTTCTCAGAGCTAAATTTTCAAATTTGTGTTCAGTTTGCGATGCTTGTGACTGTCAATATAATAGAAATCGTAATTGCCGAATTCCGGAAAAAAGTGCATTTTGCAACCACGGGCTATAGTCCAGCAGAATTAAGCAAAAAAGCCTCGGATTTCATATTTCTGTATTTTTGTCAATAAAAGGTTCTCAGAGCTAAATTTTCAAATTTGTGTTCAGTTTGCGATGCTTGTTAATATCAGGGTAATAGAAATTGTAATTGCCGAGTTCCGGAAAAAAGTGAATTTTGAAACCACGGGCTATAGTCCAGCAGAATTAAGCAAAAAAGCCTCGGATTTCATATTTCTGTATTTTTGTCAATAAAAGGTTCTCAGAGCTAAATTTTCAAATTTGTGTTCAGTTTGCGATGCTTGTGACTGTCAATATAATAGAAATCGTAATTGCCGAATTCCGGAAAAAAGTGCATTTTGCAACCACGGGCTATAGTCCAGCAGAATTAAGCAAAAAAGCCTCGGATTTCATATTTCTGTATTTTTGTCAATAAAAGGTTCTCAGAGCTAAATTTTCAAATTTGTGTTCAGTTTGCGATGCTTGTGACTGTCAGTATCTAAGAAATTGTAATTGCCGAGTTCCGGAAAAAATTGAATTTTGAAACCACGGGCTATAGTCCAGCAGAATTAAGCAAAAAAGCCTCGGATTTCATATTTCTGTATTTTTGTCAATAAAAGGTTCTCAGAGCTAAATTTTCAAATTTGTGTTCAGTTTGCGATGCTTGTGACTGTCAGTATCTAAGAAATTGTAATTGCCGAATTCCGGAAAAAAGTGCATTTTGCAACCACGGGCTATAGTCCAGCAGAATTAAGCAAAAAAGCCTCGGATTTCATATTTCTGTATTTTTGTCAATAAAAGGTTCTCAGAGCTAAATTTTCAAATTTGTGTTCAGTTTGCGATGCTTGTGACTGTCAATATAATAGAAATCGTAATTGCCGAATTCCGGAAAAAAGTGCATTTTGCAACCACGGGCTATAGTCCAGCAGAATTAAGCAAAAAAGCCTCGGATTTCATATTTCTGTATTTTTGTCAATAAAAGGTTCTCAGAGCTAAATTTTCAAATTTGTGTTCAGTTTGCGATGCTTGTGACTGTCAGTATCTAAGAAATTGTAATTGCCGAGTTCCGGAAAAAATTGAATTTTGAAACCACGGGCTATAGTCCAGCAGAATTAAGCAAAAAAGCC
The DNA here is from genome assembly GCA_963555765.1 of Orthonevra nobilis. Lineage (NCBI taxonomy): Eukaryota > Metazoa > Arthropoda > Insecta > Diptera > Syrphidae > Orthonevra > Orthonevra nobilis. Next base: position 58,892,305 of record OY743225.1, on the reverse strand, counting down.
TCGGATTTCATATTTCTGTATTTTTGTCAATAAAAGGTTCTCAGAGCTAAATTTTCAAATTTGTGTTCAGTTTGCGATGCTTGTGACTGTCAGTATCTAAGAAATCGTAATTGCCGAATTCCGGAAAAAAGTGCATTTTGCAACCACGGGCTATAGTCCAGCAGAATTAAGCAAAAAAGCCTCGGATTTCATATTTCTGTATTTTTGTCAATAAAAGGTTCTCAGAGCTAAATTTTCAAATTTGTGTTCAGTTTGCGATGCTTGTTAATATCAGGGTAATAGAAATTGTAATTGCCGAGTTCCGGAAAAATGTGCATTTTGATACCATGGGCTATAGTCCAGCAGAATTAAGCAAAAAAGCCTCGGATTTCATATTTCTGTATTTTTGTCAATAAAAGGTTCTCAGAGCTAAATTTTCAAATTTGTGTTCAGTTTGCGATGCTTGTTAATATCAGGGTAATAGAAATTGTAATTGCCGAGTTCCGGAAAAATGTGCATTTTGATACCATGGGCTATAGTCCAGCAGAATTAAGCAAAAAAGCCTCGGATTTCATATTTCTGTATTTTTGTCAATAAAAGGTTCTCAGAGCTAAATTTTCAAATTTGTGTTCAGTTTGCGATGCTTGTGACTGTCAATATAATAGAAATCGTAATTGCCGAATTCCGGAAAAAAGTGCATTTTGCAACCACGGGCTATAGTCCAGCAGAATTAAGCAAAAAAGCCTCGGATTTCATATTTCTGTATTTTTGTCAATAAAAGGTTCTCAGAGCTAAATTTTCAAATTTGTGTTCAGTTTGCGATGCTTGTGACTGTCAATATAATAGAAATCGTAATTGCCGAATTCCGGAAAAAAGTGCATTTTGCAACCACGGGCTATAGTCCAGCAGAATTAAGCAAAAAAGCCTCGGATTTCATATTTCTGTATTTTTGTCAATAAAAGGTTCTCAGAGCTAAATTTTCAAATTTGTGTTCAGTTTGCGATGCTTGTTAATATCAGGGTAATAGAAATTGTAATTGCCGAGTTCCGGAAAAATGTGCATTTTGATACCATGGGCTATAGTCCAGCAGAATTAAGCAAAAAAGCCTCGGATTTCATATTTCTGTATTTTTGTCAATAAAAGGTTCTCAGAGCTAAATTTTCAAATTTGTGTTCAGTTGGCGATGCTTGTTAATATCAGGGTAATAGAAATTGTAATTGCCGAGTTCCGGAAAAATGTGCATTTTGATACCATGGGCTATAGTCCAGCAGAATTAAGCAAAAAAGCCTCGGATTTCATATTTCTGTATTTTTGTCAATAAAAGGTTCTCAGAGCTAAATTTTCAAATTTGTGTTCAGTTTGCGATGCTTGTTAATATCAGGGTAATAGAAATTGTAATTGCCGAGTTCCGGAAAAATGTGCATTTTGATACCATGGGCTATAGTCCAGCAGAATTAAGCAAAAAAGCCTCGGATTTCATATTTCTGTATTTTTGTCAATAAAAGGTTCTCAGAGCTAAATTTTCAAATTTGTGTTCAGTTTGCGATGCTTGTGACTGTCAATATAATAGAAATCGTAATTGCCGAATTCCGGAAAAAAGTGCATTTTGCAACCACGGGCTATAGTCCAGCAGAATTAAGCAAAAAAGCCTCGGATTTCATATTTCTGTATTTTTGTCAATAAAAGGTTCTCAGAGCTAAATTTTCAAATTTGTGTTCAGTTTGCGATGCTTGTTAATATCAGGGTAATAGAAATTGTAATTGCCGAGTTCCGGAAAAATGTGCATTTTGATACCATGGGCTATAGTCCAGCAGAATTAAGCAAAAAAGCCTCGGATTTCATATTTCTGTATTTTTGTCAATAAAAGGTTCTCAGAGCTAAATTTTCAAATTTGTGTTCAGTTTGCGATGCTTGTTAATATCAGGGTAATAGAAATTGTAATTGCCGAGTTCCGGAAAAATGTGCATTTTGATACCATGGGCTATAGTCCAGCAGAATTAAGCAAAGAAGCCTCGGATTTCATATTTCTGTATTTTTGTCAATAAAAGGTTCTCAGAGCTAAATTTTCAAATTTGTGTTCAGTTTGCGATGCTTGTGACTGTCAATATAATAGAAATCGTAATTGCCGAATTCCGGAAAAAAGTGCATTTTGCAACCACGGGCTATAGTCCAGCAGAATTAAGCAAAAAAGCCTCGGATTTCATATTTCTGTATTTTTGTCAATAAAAGGTTCTCAGAGCTAAATTTTCAAATTTGTGTTCAGTTTGCGATGCTTGTTAATATCAGGGTAATAGAAATTGTAATTGCCGAGTTCCGGAAAAATGTGCATTTTGATACCATGGGCTATAGTCCAGCAGAATTAAGCAAAGAAGCCTCGGATTTCATATTTCTGTATTTTTGTCAATAAAAGGTTCTCAGAGCTAAATTTTCAAATTTGTGTTCAGTTTGCGATGCTTGTGACTGTCAATATAATAGAAATCGTAATTGCCGAATTCCGGAAAAAAGTGCATTTTGCAACCACGGGCTATAGTCCAGCAGAATTAAGCAAAAAAGCCTCGGATTTCATATTTCTGTATTTTTGTCAATAAAAGGTTCTCAGAGCTAAATTTTCAAATTTGTGTTCAGTTTGCGATGCTTGTTAATATCAGGGTAATAGAAATTGTAATTGCCGAGTTCCGGAAAAATGTGCATTTTGATACCATGGGCTATAGTCCAGCAGAATTAAGCAAAAAAGCCTCGGATTTCATATTTCTGTATTTTTGTCAATAAAAGGTTCTCAGAGCTAAATTTTCAAATTTGTGTTCAGTTTGCGATGCTTGTGACTGTCAATATAATAGAAATCGTAATTGCCGAATTCCGGAAAAAAGTGCATTTTGCAACCACGGGCTATAGTCCAGCAGAATTAAGCAAAAAGCCTCGGATTTCATATTTCTGTATTTTTGTCAATAAAAGGTTCTCAGAGCTAAATTTTCAAATTTGTGTTCAGTTTGCGATGTTTGTGACTGTCAGTATCTAAGAAATTGTAATTGCCGAATTCCGAAAAAAAGTGCATTTTGCAACCACGGGCTATAGTCCAGCAGAATTAAGCAAAAAAGCCTCGGATTTCATATTTCTGTATTTTTGTCAATAAAAGGTTCTCAGAGCTAAATTTTCAAATTTGTGTTCAGTTTGCGATGCTTGTTAATATCAGGGTAATAGAAATTGTAATTGCCGAGTTCCGGAAAAATGTGCATTTTGATACCATGGGCTATAGTCCAGCAGAATTAAGCAAAAAAGCCTCGGATTTCATATTTCTGTATTTTTGTCAATAAAAGGTTCTCAGAGCTAAATTTTCAAATTTGTGTTCAGTTTGCGATGCTTGTGACTGTCAATATAATAGAAATCGTAATTGCCGAATTCCGGAAAAAAGTGCATTTTGCAACCACGGGCTATAGTCCAGCAGAATTAAGCAAAAAAGCCTCGGATTTCATATTTCTGTATTTTTGTCAATAAAAGGTTCTCAGAGCTAAATTTTCAAATTTGTGTTCAGTTTGCGATGTTTGTGACTGTCAGTATCTAAGAAATTGTAATTGCCGAATTCCGAAAAAAAGTGCATTTTGCAACCACGGGCTATAGTCCAGCAGAATTAAGCAAAAAAGCCTCGGATTTCATATTTCTGTATTTTTGTCAATAAAAGGTTCTCAGAGCTAAATTTTCAAATTTGTGTTCAGTTTGCGATGCTTGTTAATATCAGGGTAATAGAAATTGTAATTGCCGAGTTCCGGAAAAATGTGCATTTTGATACCATGGGCTATAGTCCAGCAGAATTAAGCAAAGAAGCCTCGGATTTCATATTTCTGTATTTTTGTCAATAAAAGGTTCTCAGAGCTAAATTTTCAAATTTGTGTTCAGTTTGCGATGCTTGTTAATATCAGGGTAATAGAAATTGTAATTGCCGAGTTCCGGAAAAATGTGCATTTTGATACCATGGGCTATAGTCCAGCAGAATTAAGCAAAGAAGCCTCGGATTTCATATTTCTGTATTTTTGTCAATAAAAGGTTCTCAGAGCTAAATTTTCAAATTTGTGTTCAGTTTGCGATGCTTGTGACTGTCAATATAATAGAAATCGTAATTGCCGAATTCCGGAAAAAAGTGCATTTTGCAACCACGGGCTATAGTCCAGCAGAATTAAGCAAAAAAGCCTCGGATTTCATATTTCTGTATTTTTGTCAATAAAAGGTTCTCAGAGCTAAATTTTCAAATTTGTGTTCAGTTTGCGATGCTTGTGACTGTCAATATAATAGAAATCGTAATTGCCGAATTCCGGAAAAAAGTGCATTTTGCAACCACGGGCTATAGTCCAGCAGAATTAAGCAAAAAAGCCTCGGATTTCATATTTCTGTATTTTTGTCAATAAAAGGTTCTCAGAGCTAAATTTTCAAATTTGTGTTCAGTTTGCGATGCTTGTTAATATCAGGGTAATAGAAATTGTAATTGCCGAGTTCCGGAAAAAGTGAATTTTGAAACCACGGGCTATAGTCCAGCAGAATTAAGCAAAAAAGCCTCGGATTTCATATTTCTGTATTTTTGTCAATAAAAGGTTCTCAGAGCTAAATTTTCAAATTTGTGTTCAGTTTGCGATGCTTGTGACTGTCAATATAATAGAAATCGTAATTGCCCAATTCCGGAAAAAAGTGCATTTTGCAACCACGGGCTATAGTCCAGCAGAATTAAGCAAAAAAGCCTCGGATTTCATATTTCTGTATTTTTGTCAATAAAAGGTTCTCAGAGCTAAATTTTCAAATTTGTGTTCAGTTTGCGATGCTTGTTAATATCAGGGTAATAGAAATTGTAATTGCCGAGTTCCGGAAAAATGTGCATTTTGATACCATGGGCTATAGTCCAGCAGAATTAAGCAAAAAAGCCTCGGATTTCATATTTCTGTATTTTTGTCAATAAAAGGTTCTCAGAGCTAAATTTTCAAATTTGTGTTCAGTTTGCGATGCTTGTTAATATCAGGGTAATAGAAATTGTAATTGCCGAGTTCCGGAAAAATGTGCATTTTGATACCATGGGCTATAGTCCAGCAGAATTAAGCAAAAAAGCCTCGGATTTCATATTTCTGTATTTTTGTCAATAAAAGGTTCTCAGAGCTAAATTTTCAAATTTGTGTTCAGTTTGCGATGCTTGTGACTATCAGGGTAATAGAAATTGTAATTGCCGAGTTCCGGAAAAATGTGCATTTTGATACCATGGGCTATAGTCCAGCAGAATTAAGCAAAAAAGCCTCGGATTTCATATTTCTGTATTTTTGTCAATAAAAGGTTCTCAGAGCTAAATTTTCAAATTTGTGTTCAGTTTGCGATGCTTGTTAATATCAGGGTAATAGAAATTGTAATTGCCGAGTTCCGGAAAAATGTGCATTTTGATACCATGGGCTATAGTCCAGCAGAATTAAGCAAAAAAGCCTCGGATTTCATATTTCTGTATTTTTGTCAATAAAAGGTTCTCAGAGCTAAATTTTCAAATTTGTGTTCAGTTTGCGATGCTTGTGACTGTCAATATAATAGAAATCGTAATTGCCGAATTCCGGAAAAAAGTGCATTTTGCAACCACGGGCTATAGTCCAGCAGAATTAAGCAAAAAAGCCTCGGATTTCATATTTCTGTATTTTTGTCAATAAAAGGTTCTCAGAGCTAAATTTTCAAATTTGTGTTCAGTTTGCGATGCTTGTTAATATCAGGGTAATAGAAATTGTAATTGCCGAGTTCCGGAAAAATGTGCATTTTGATACCATGGGCTATAGTCCAGCAGAATTAAGCAAAAAAGCCTCGGATTTCATATTTCTGTATTTTTGTCAATAAAAGGTTCTCAGAGCTAAATTTTCAAATTTGTGTTCAGTTTGCGATGCTTGTTAATATCAGGGTAATAGAAATTGTAATTGCCGAGTTCCGGAAAAATGTGCATTTTGATACCATGGGCTATAGTCCAGCAGAATTAAGCAAAAAAGCCTCGGATTTCATATTTCTGTATTTTTGTCAATAAAAGGTTCTCAGAGCTAAATTTTCAAATTTGTGTTCAGTTTGCGATGCTTGTTAATATCAGGGTAATAGAAATTGTAATTGCCGAGTTCCGGAAAAAAGTGAATTTTGAAACCACGGGCTATAGTCCAGCAGAATTAAGCAAAAAAGCCTCGGATTTCATATTTCTGTATTTTTGTCAATAAAAGGTTCTCAGAGCTAAATTTTCAAATTTGTGTTCAGTTTGCGATGCTTGTTAATATCAGGGTAATAGAAATTGTAATTGCCGAGTTCCGGAAAAATGTGCATTTTGATACCATGGGCTATAGTCCAGCAGAATTAAGCAAAAAAGCCTCGGATTTCATATTTCTGTATTTTTGTCAATAAAAGGTTCTCAGAGCTAAATTTTCAAATTTGTGTTCAGTTTGCGATGCTTGTTAATATCAGGGTAATAGAAATTGTAATTGCCGAGTTCCGGAAAAATGTGCATTTTGATACCATGGGCTATAGTCCAGCAGAATTAAGCAAAAAAGCCTCGGATTTCATATTTCTGTATTTTTGTCAATAAAAGGTTCTCAGAGCTAAATTTTCAAATTTGTGTTCAGTTTGCGATGCTTGTTAATATCAGGGTAATAGAAATTGTAATTGCCGAGTTCCGGAAAAATGTGCATTTTGATACCATGGGCTATAGTCCAGCAGAATTAAGCAAAAAAGCCTCGGATTTCATATTTCTGTATTTTTGTCAATAAAAGGTTCTCAGAGCTAAATTTTCAAATTTGTGTTCAGTTTGCGATGCTTGTTAATATCAGGGTAATAGAAATTGTAATTGCCGAGTTCCGGAAAAATGTGCATTTTGATACCATGGGCTATAGTCCAGCAGAATTAAGCAAAAAAGCCTCGGATTTCATATTTCTGTATTTTTGTCAATAAAAGGTTCTCAGAGCTAAATTTTCAAATTTGTGTTCAGTTTGCGATGCTTGTTAATATCAGGGTAATAGAAATTGTAATTGCCGAGTTCCGGAAAAATGTGCATTTTGATACCATGGGCTATAGTCCAGCAGAATTAAGCAAAAAAGCCTCGGATTTCATATTTCTGTATTTTTGTCAATAAAAGGTTCTCAGAGCTAAATTTTCAAATTTGTGTTCAGTTTGCGATGCTTGTTAATATCAGGGTAATAGAAATTGTAATTGCCGAGTTCCGGAAAAATGTGCATTTTGATACCATGGGCTATAGTCCAGCAGAATTAAGCAAAAAAGCCTCGGATTTCATATTTCTGTATTTTTGTCAATAAAAGGTTCTCAGAGCTAAATTTTCAAATTTGTGTTCAGTTTGCGATGCTTGTTAATATCAGGGTAATAGAAATTGTAATTGCCGAGTTCCGGAAAAATGTGCATTTTGATACCATGGGCTATAGTCCAGCAGAATTAAGCAAAAAAGCCTCGGATTTCATATTTCTGTATTTTTGTCAATAAAAGGTTCTCAGAGCTAAATTTTCAAATTTGTGTTCAGTTTGCGATGCTTGTTAATATCAGGGTAATAGAAATTGTAATTGCCGAGTTCCGGAAAAATGTGCATTTTGATACCATGGGCTATAGTCCAGCAGAATTAAGCAAAAAAGCCTCGGATTTCATATTTCTGTATTTTTGTCAATAAAAGGTTCTCAGAGCTAAATTTTCAAATTTGTGTTCAGTTTGCGATGCTTGTTAATATCAGGGTAATAGAAATTGTAATTGCCGAGTTCCGGAAAAATGTGCATTTTGATACCATGGGCTATAGTCCAGCAGAATTAAGCAAAAAAGCCTCGGATTTCATATTTCTGTATTTTTGTCAATAAAAGGTTCTCAGAGCTAAATTTTCAAATTTGTGTTCAGTTTGCGATGCTTGTTAATATCAGGGTAATAGAAATTGTAATTGCCGAGTTCCGGAAAAATGTGCATTTTGATACCATGGGCTATAGTCCAGCAGAATTAAGCAAAAAAGCCTCGGATTTCATATTTCTGTATTTTTGTCAATAAAAGGTTCTCAGAGCTAAATTTTCAAATTTGTGTTCAGTTTGCGATGCTTGTGACTGTCAATATAATAGAAATCGTAATTGCCGAATTCCGGAAAAAAGTGCATTTTGCAACCACGGGCTATAGTCCAGCAGAATTAAGCAAAAAAGCCTCGGATTTCATATTTCTGTATTTTTGTCAATAAAAGGTTCTCAGAGCTAAATTTTCAAATTTGTGTTCAGTTTGCGATGCTTGTTAATATCAGGGTAATAGAAATTGTAATTGCCGAGTTCCGGAAAAATGTGCATTTTGATACCATGGGCTATAGTCCAGCAGAATTAAGCAAAAAAGCCTCGGATTTCATATTTCTGTATTTTTGTCAATAAAAGGTTCTCAGAGCTAAATTTTCAAATTTGTGTTCAGTTTGCGATGCTTGTGACTGTCAATATAATAGAAATCGTAATTGCCGAATTCCGGAAAAAAGTGCATTTTGCAACCACGGGCTATAGTCCAGCAGAATTAAGCAAAAAAGCCTCGGATTTCATATTTCTGTATTTTTGTCAATAAAAGGTTCTCAGAGCTAAATTTTCAAATTTGTGTTCAGTTTGCGATGCTTGTTAATATCAGGGTAATAGAAATTGTAATTGCCGAGTTCCGGAAAAATGTGCATTTTGATACCATGGGCTATAGTCCAGCAGAATTAAGCAAAAAAGCCTCGGATTTCATATTTCTGTATTTTTGTCAATAAAAGGTTCTCAGAGCTAAATTTTCAAATTTGCGTTCAGTTTGCGATGCTTGTGACTGTCAATATAATAGAAATCGTAATTGCCGAATTCCGGAAAAAAGTGCATTTTGCAACCACGGGCTATAGTCCAGCAGAATTAAGCAAAAAAGCCTCGGATTTCATATTTCTGTATTTTTGTCAATAAAAGGTTCTCAGAGCTAAATTTTCAAATTTGTGTTCAGTTTGCGATGCTTGTTAATATCAGGGTAATAGAAATTGTAATTGCCGAGTTCCGGAAAAATGTGCATTTTGATACCATGGGCTATAGTCCAGCAGAATTAAGCAAAAAAGCCTCGGATTTCATATTTCTGTATTTTTGTCAATAAAAGGTTCTCAGAGCTAAATTTTCAAATTTGTGTTCAGTTTGCGATGCTCGTCAATATCAGGGTAATAGAAATCGTAATTGCCGAATTCCGGAAAAAAGTGCATTTTGCAACCACGGGCTATAGTCCAGCAGAATTAAGCAAAAAAGCCTCGGAATTCATATTTCTGTATTTTTGTTTATAAAAGGTTCTCAGAGCTAAAATTTAAAATTTGTGTTCATTTCGTGATCTTTGTGACTGTCAATATAATAGAAGTCGTAATTTGCGAATTTGAGAAAAAGTTCATCTTGCAAAGAAACAAAAACCATTGATTAAAAATTCTTAGAGTGCTTCCAATTTGAGCAAATATTTAAGTGACATTCGTTTCGATAGTCCAAGAGGAACTCCAATCAAACACTGCCCGAAACTTTTAACCCAGACTTGTCCATGTAATAAGAATCGAACAATTCACTAAAAAAAAAAATTGATAAAAGGATCTAAATGAATTGGAGAAGGAGCATGAAAAAAAAAACCGAATCATCCCAAAGTGGTAAGAACCGTACAAAAAACTTTATGAAAAAAAAGGACCTCAAGGAACATCTCGAGTTCGAGTGATGAAAGGCAAAGAGATGAGTAAGAAGAAGAAAAAAAAAGAAAAAAACTAATCGACAACAGTGCCACCATCATCCATCGTCAAAGTCAAGAAGAATGTAGTTAAAAGTAGACGCTACTAAACATACACACGAACACAATCCAGCAAAAGGAATCCAAAGTAGGACTAGAGTGGAGAGAGAAAAAAAAGCACTCATTGAGTTTGAAGAATACACGCTTCCGCAATTTATTTTTCCACAAGATTTGCCATCCAATCAACTTGTCTATTACAGGAATATTGGAATTTCTCAAGCTCTAGTGGGGGCCACCCGGATCTCGGATCTGGCACTCCCCGACTACCCATTTTGGATCTTAAGTTCGCACTCAACTTGCTCCGACTAAAGTCCAAGTTAAATGAAAATGAACTCGAATGAGCTCAAGTGAACTGAAAAAAATGTGGCCACCAGCAAGGATATTAGGTGATGCTGATGATTGTGGGTGGACTCGTGATATTTGTCCCTTCGTTGTCGTCGGTGGTAAGTGCCAACCAAACTAACAAATTCGAACGTTTCCTTCCGCATTTCGCATTTGACCAGCACATCGGCACTACCATAACAGCATACAGATGAATGCCTCCGAAGGAGTCCTATTAACACGTCATCAGCCAACACAGAGTTCTTGAGATCCTTTTAACCGGCCCAAGTAAAAACGGTGGACCGGCGAAGGGAGAACTTGTCTCCCCTTCTTAAGTTCGCCATCAATTATTTATGGCTTTGTGGGTGGCGAGCCAACTATGGTGTGAGACGAATGAAGAGGTTCGTTACTTAATGCGTGTATGTGTGTGTGAAGTTAAAGACTTCCTTTGAGTTTTCTTTATGCCATTACCAACCATCGTCATCCACTTCACTTCATCGTCCTGCTTCAATTCAATAATGGTCCTTAATTTCTTTTTCTAATTCTCTCTCTCCCTTTACAGGAGGAAGAAGTTTGAAGATTTGAGGCTGGTGACTGGAGGCTCGTAAATAGATGTGATAGGAAGTTGGAGGTGCGAGAATCGGATTGGAGGACGGTGTGTGAATGGGTGGTTTTATGATTTCACATTAATTAAGGGAAATTCTATTGCCATTAAGGGTGCATGTTGTAATGTCTATCAGAAATTAATCCCTATCCCAGTTGAACTGGGAGTCAATATTGGGCGTTGATTATTTAAGAGATGTGGATGAGTTACGTAAGTTAAGTTAAGTTGAGTTGAATCGCCCCTCGGTTGTCTTACGTTAAGTCCCTCTCGCCGTGGCATAAAGAAATGTTAGTTACTATAGGATTTCCGTTTATTTAACACCAACTTTTTGTACGAAGACAGTGTGCGGCATAAGAGTTATATCCCTTTAGAGGTGATCATCTACCTCGATGCCAAAGGGTTGACCCAGAGTCCGGGAAAAACTTGGCTACTTTTAAGGGTTCGGTTCCCAAAGGCTCCAAGGCAAACCTATTACTAAATCTCCGATATCCGTCCGTCGCCCGGCTGTCACAGAGCTGTATCTTCTAAACCGTTAAAGGGAGACACACATTTCTGCAGAATGTGTACTGCCATTGCCACTAAAACAAAAAATAATAGAAATGATTTAAAGTTAAAAATAAATGAGAAACTTAACACCTAACAGTAGGCAATAAGTTTCATGGCACAACGTATAACTTAAGAACTTTTTAAAGTATGCAATCAATTCGTCGACGAGCCAAAAGAATATTAAAGATTGAATTCCAAAAAGAAAAAAAACATTTGGCAACTTGTGGAACGAACGAACGAATGAAACTTGTAGTCGATTCGTTGGACCCAAATGCTGATGACATTTCGGCCGAAACGGCCGCTATTTTGCATTCAATGTTGTCTCTGAACTCTTCCAACTTCGTCGGTTTGTTAGCATAAATCAATGACTTTACATAGCCCCAAAGAAAAAAATCTAGAGGCGTTAAATCGCACGAACACAGATACGCAGATAACACGCTCATCAAACTTACTCTTCAAAAAATCGATTGTACGGTGGGTTTGGCACCATCCTGTTGAAACCACATATCGTCCAAATCCATATTTTCCAATTCGGGCCAAAAAACAGTAACGTAACGATCGTTATCGTTGAAGAAAAAATATGGCCCAATAACGCCGCCGGCATGCGGATAAAGTGGTGATTCATGAAGCAAAAGTGGATTTGCCAAAAATGAGCTTCGTCACTGATTTTGCGATGAAATTCATCATATTGGCGCATCTTCTCCAGAGCCCGATTGGAGTTTCGTGTACTTTACCATGATGAAAACTTTGAGTTTTCTGAACAAATTGACAATGACAGTTCGATGATTAGTGAAACGAATCGACCGCTGCAAACGTACCCGCCTCGTGGCCATATGAACGAAGTCGAGTTACATTCAGAATGTTAAGATTTTACTTCAAGCCGATAATAAAGTTTTTGAAATATCTCAAATGGTTTGCGTTTTATTTAAAAAAAAAGTTGTTAAGTCCTATCTATCTATTATCTATTTATAAAAGTAGGAATAAGTTAAATTTTAGTTAATTAAAGATCTAAAATAAGCACTAAGCTATGATTAGAGCTTCTGCACAGGCCCAATAAGCTAATTTAAGTAAAATTGTGATATATAAGCTAGTTTAAGCGTTGTTATCTAGTTTCTAAGAATGCACTTAAATTGAAACTGAATATCTTTTGACAAAACATTAATTTGTTTCACTAACTTTTTCACTCCATACCGTCTAATTCAAAGTCAGACTAAATTTCTTTTGGTAAAGTGTGTCAGAGCGAGTGGTTCAATTGGCAAGTGAGTTTGAGTTTCTTTTAAATACATCTTAAAGTTTCAATTTGATATGGAATCGATTCCTTCGAATATATACTTAAGACCTAGATTAAGCTTCATATAAAAACTATTAAATAAAATTTTGAATTAATTTTCGAGGAAGTTAAAAGTACTTTTTCAAATTAATAAGGCAAAAGTTAGTTGGCACACGTTTTCAAATTGATATTTTCATATCTTAGTTAGTATAATTTTAGTTCTTTTGTATAAATTGCAAAAAGAACAACGGTACTAATTTGTGCTCCATTTTTTATTGAATTGGGTTGTGTCTCGTGTCAGTTCTTTGGATACCTTTGGAGCTCTAACGCCCTTTGCTGTTACCCACCACCACAACGCAGTAACCTTCTTTGTTTTATGAGTTTGGCACGGTAGCATTTTCCTCTACAATATACAGTTAGCGTACTTGGACTCTTAGCACTCAGAATGTAAGGCCCAGAGGGCTTTTTGAATATAATGTGTCTTGATTGATAGCTCGATTAGCCTTCATTCACCTTTAGTTTCATTTGTGCCGCTTCGGTATCAGTAGCTGCAAACGAACTATTGACTTCTTACTGTGCTCTTCCTGTGCATTTCCTACTAAATATAATACTGCAGACACTGTTAGCACCGATTTGGAACTCCTCTGATTTAGATATGCCTCAGTATGACGAATTGATAGATTGAGGCTTAAGGGGGCTGTGTACTACAAATCTTAAAGATGATTAGAGAAAGCCTTATCCATCTGCTTGTTGGCGCATCAAAGATTTCTCTAAGCCTTGAACGCTTTGAAAAAATCAAAATGAAGTTTATCGCCATCTGCAGTTTAAATGAACGTAGGTTTACCTGTCACTGCTTTCACGTCACAGTTGTCGATCATCATGAATGTTTGATGGTTTATTCTGCTAGACAGCAGCAGTTTGCTCACCGTTGAACAGTCTGCAGAAGTGGTCTTTCCACATGTTCAGCATCTCCTGTGACTCTACTCAAACGTTTCTGTCTTTCGCCCCAAAAGGTTTCTATTCTGCAGCTAAATCCTTGGCATATTCATTTTGCCGGAAAAATCATTCCTGCTTGAGTGCCTCTCTAGTCCCCTCGCCGATAACGATTGTAACAGGAGGACCTCGAAGAAGCTTTGCGTGACGACTTAGCCTTCATACGGTATAACGTTAAATACTAAGACTTGTCATACCATTAATGTTAGCTTTCAGCGGGTAGTGCAGAGAAGTAACGCTTCCTCTTTGCTCTCGACCATTAGTCACATAAAATTTTATAAAGGTAGGTACCTAGGAGTGACTGGCATTTTCCTTAAGGTATGTTAGACCTTACTTATAACTGGTCCATTGTGTTGTCACATTATTGGCTCTCCCAGACATTTCGTTGGTGAAGAGAAATTTAAGGGTCTCCTTGGTATTTATTTCTCCTGATTATGTTCCAATGGTAGCATCACCTCCTGTCTTGCTAGCTCATCGGCTCTTTCATTGCTCGGAATGCTTTTGTGCCTGGGGACCCAGCATAGGGTAACGTTGCATCTGTCCACTAACTCCTTTAGAGATAGGCGGCAGAGTTTTACCATATCTACGTATACAACAATAGAACTACCGTCTATTGAGGTCATTGATAGCCGGAGGGTTGCCTCTTGAATAGTTGCTTTTTCTGTTTCGAAGTCCTCAAAAGGTGTCTTATAGTCCGATTTTTTTGGAATCTTCGAGTTTTGAACTAAATCCATGCGCGCTTTGATGTGAGTGTTGAGTTAAATCTTCAAAAATAGATGGCGAGCGACGGTTGTGCAACGACCATATTGAATTTTCGAACTCAAACTTCGAATCGAACAACTTATTTTCATTTTTCATTTCTGTCCTGCCTTCTCTTCTTATATAAGCACTCAACGTGTAAGCATCGTTCAATAAAGATTCGTTAAAATTATATGTACAGTGTCTTTTCTTTTGTCTCAGGGTCGATCAGCGAAACACTCCTTATTTGTTGAGTTTTCAACATTTTGTTGCCGAAACCCGGGAGCAAAGACGAAAGAAAAGCGAAAGTTTACAATGGAATTGGCATCACGTGCAGCCTATCGTGGTCAAGTCACGAAAATCATCGCAGCTGCACTTGAGTTCTTAAGCGACGACAAATCGAAGTTGTTGACGGCCATTTCCTCGGATGATTTCGATGATATAGAGGAAGAGCTCGTGTGCTACATACAGAGATTGAAAACGGCGCACGAAAATCTTAACCTGGTGAATGAGGACATCAAAAGCAAGGCGCTTATTAAAGCCGATAACCCCCAGGATAAAGTAGCAGATTATCAGAATCAGCCCGTAGATGTACTTACACGCCTAAATACACGGCTGGCGAGGCTGCATTAAAAAATGAATCCCGAATCAGTACAGGAGAGAACAGGTAATTTGTCTCCGAATGCAGGGCCCTCCGGAAATAGGCATCATGAAGCAAGATTGCAAAGACTCCCGATTCGATGGAAATTTCTCAAATTGGTTGCCTTATTGGGAGCAATTTAGAAGCGTTGTACACGACATTGGTTACATTCTCTCAGCTTTATAGCTACAAACGTAGCAGTAAGCTTCCCGTATATGTCCATGGTAAGAAGATTTAGCAACAGCAGCCGAAGGCACATGCAAAGGTCAGATTTTGTTTAGTCCGTAGTCCCGGCCACCAAATTAGGACTCCGTAAGTTGGTACTGGTCTAACTATTGCAGTTGGATTCCCCATTTCGGTCCGACAATTCTCTTGCAGATATACGGTGCAATTGATGCTCTTGAATATGTTGTTTCCAGTTTAGTCTACTGTCGACAATAACACCTAAGGTTTTAGCTTGGACAGTCAAAGTTAATTCCTTCCCTTTTAGATTCGGTGGAGTGATGTTTGGAATTTGACTTCGGTGGAGTGATGTTTGGAATTTAGCATTGCGTTGTGAATAGTTCTAGTTCTGCCTTAGACGGATTAACATAAAGTCCGCCACTTTCCATCCATTTAGCTAATATTTTCAGGGCTGATTCCATCACGTCCTTGACCATGTCCGTGAATTTACATGTGATAACTAGCGCGATGTCATCTGTATAAGTTATAATCCAGAGAATAGGAGACAGGACCCCACCTTGAGGATTACCTTTGAAAACTCTTCTTTTCGTCCAGTAGTTGTCTTACTGAGCTTCAATTTTCCTATTGTTTAAGACGTTCTTTATC
Source organism: Orthonevra nobilis (assembly GCA_963555765.1). Taxonomy (NCBI): domain Eukaryota; kingdom Metazoa; phylum Arthropoda; class Insecta; order Diptera; family Syrphidae; genus Orthonevra; species Orthonevra nobilis. The sequence continues at coordinate 58,876,624 of OY743225.1, read as the reverse complement.
CATTCTCGGTTCCATAATTCAACATTCAGGTTTCGTAAAGCGTTATCTATCCCTTCAAACTCGACGTTATTGAAGGCCCCTTCTATATCTATGAAAGCTCCCATTTCGAATTCCTTGTTGTCAAGGGATGTTTCAATGGTGCTGACCAGAGAGTGGAGTGTTGTCTTCGTCGAGTAGCCTCCTCAAAAGGTTCGGAGATAGGAATCTATCCATGCTTTTAAGAACAAAAGGGGAGAGCGTGATGGGTCTTAAAATCTTTGGGTTCGCTATAGGTACATTTTGGTATAAACATCAGACTGGCGTAACGTAAAAACCTTTAAAATTCAGACTCCAATTTCGTAACCACTTAGATGCTACATTTATCCTAAAAGTTTTCAATGCCAAACTATATCACAATTTTCAAGTCTTATGAAGCAAGCTGTCTCATAAACTAAATCCCTGATTCATTGATTTCTAGAAAAGCGTTCATCCATGAAACACCACCAACACATACACATCCATGTGAACCCACAAACTTGCAGGCTGTTTTAAAATACCGGAAAAATATAAATATAAGCTACCCACTTTGCATACCAGCACCTCCTACATGCTGCACATCCTTTTTTTGAATTCGACCTCTTTTTCTGGACATCCAACCAATTTCCGAATTATAACGACAATATTTGGTCAAACTAGAATTTTCCGTAACCAAGGATACAAGAAAACGGTGCTATACACTCAATTGTCCTTGTTTGGAAATCAAGTGGTTCTTGAACGATAGTCTGTTACCCATTCCTTGTGCTTCGGTCCAGTGCATCATCAAACAAAACCGAGCCAAAGTGAAGGGTCAGCTTCGGAACGGAAGGAAACAATAAAAGACCAAAAAGAAGCAGGTTCCTCGATACCCATACCTCTTCAGATGCACGATTATCCAAAGTGGGACAAGGGAATTGTGAAATTTTTATTCATGGAAACATGTTTTCCTTGTGTTTCTTTACCGTAGAACCAAACTGCGAAGGAAAATCTCTGCAGTTATCCGTAGATGTGGTTTATTATTATTTTGTTTTGTTGTTTTTCGTTTCTTTCCTTGCATTGTACTCACTTCCTGCGGGTCACCTAAGGGACTCTATTAACGATAACATGCTTCTTTGGATACTTGGCGTCTTCGTGTTCGAATCCTGCTGTTGTTTCTTGGCTTTGTTTGCATAATATTACACGCGGGAACTGGGCAATGCTTGGAAAGTAAGCTCTCTAACCGAAGGCTGGTTTTGGTTTTCTTTTTCAGCGAAATCAACTGCCGAAGTTGGTGAATAAATCTTCGAGATATTATTCCCGCGGGAAACAAATTAAGGGCAATGGCGTAATGATTAGATGAAGCTGTTGACTGGAGAATTTCGGAGCACCTTTTTTTTTGTGGAACGCATTTTAATCTCGAATATTTTTTGATTGCAGAAAAAAATTTTGTTTTGAAATCGAGTGAAAAATTGGATGAAAATTTGTGCAGATTTTCGCTTACAAAAAGGGCGGGAACTGATCGAATTCTTCAGCGAAGGTAATGGCTCCAGAACCAGCAAAGCAAAAGAAAAAATCAGCAATCTCCCAACGAGAGCTTAACCAATGAACCACTAAAATTGAAAACAAATTAAACGAAAATAGTGCTCCAAAAAACTCACCACATCATCAGTCACAACAGTTTTTCTTGAAGTAGAAGACTGCTCGACAAGAAACAGATTTTGGAAACCTAGGAGCGTGAGAGTAAAAGTTTCAGCTACCATTTCCACTTGTGAGTAAAATGTCTGAGAGTAGCTTCTCGCGAGAGTAATTTCGTGAGTGGACAGAGTGTTGAGAGCAACTCTCGGAGAGTTCACGGAAATCTCTCGAGAGTCGGACTTTCTGAAAGTTTCTTTCTAATGGACACATATGTGGACCACTCTCGGACAGTTACTCTCACAATACAAACTTCGCCTACAGGGGTTTTTACGATATATTTGAATTCGTCCCTTACATACTTTTTGTAGTTGTGCATTGTTCCAGCCTCAACCCAAAGATTTGAATTTTCCAAATTGCCCTTCAAACTCCTTGTACTATTCTTCGTGCTCTACTAAAAAGGTAGTTTGGTGCTAGTTATTTACGAAACGGATAAGGCTTTAATACAAAAACACCATCAGCTACAAAACAGTACGGGACTGGCATGTTTCTATCAGCAAGTGGTTCTGGACCGCAGAAATGAATTGTGTTTTGTATTAGCCCCTCGCTTTCACTATTATTTGGAGTTTGCATTTCAATGTGCAGTGAAGAGGATTCAAACGGCTTTTATATTCTTCGGCCATCTCCAACCAAGAAAAGAAAATATAAAATTGATGAGGAGAATTTTCTGAAAGTTGTTCTACCAATTTTAGCCAAGTAACCGGATGAGCATAAACAATTTTGAGAGTATGTTGCCTTGCGATGTGATTTTGCAAATGAAAGTTCAAACGTGAGATTCGTAAAGCTATAGTATTTTCCGTATTGCAGACGAAGATGCAATCAATGCCTGATCATTATCATCTTCAGAGCAGCTTCAATTTCTGGACATCAATGTTGGCACCAACGGATTCAACTATGTATACTCCGCCTCACTTCTTTTGAGCTGGCAAAACTTCGTGAATTGTTGAGGTTTCTTCATATTTGAATAATGCTTACCACAAAAGCTGCTGCAACTTTTTGCTTGTAAGATGTCATAATGTCACTTTTAAAACCGCCAACGGATCACTATCACAAAAATAAACTAAGTGGACACGGGTCTGAGAGCCTTCACTGGGAGTTTGCTCACAAAATGCTCGCTTAAGACACCCGAGAATAAAATCGCACAAAATGTTCTCTCTACTCTTGAGAGTTTACTAGCCATAGTGCTTTCAAATGGACATGCATCTTAAGAGTTTTTTTGAATCCAAAGATCATTAAATCAAAATGTACTCGATCAATATAGAACATTCTAAGTTTAAGGATACAAAGGATACAAAGTTATTTATAAAGATGAGTCATATATACAAAGCTCCCACACAAGAGGAATGTCTTAGGCTGATGGAAGTACGGAAGGATAAAAAAAGCCTATTGGAAAAGGATCAGGGCTTATAATTGCAAAGGCTGATGGATGAAATGGATTTTATCGATGGCGCTCTTCTCATATTCAAATCTAAATCTGAATCAAAGTCTGGTGACTACCATGATGGGATGTCGAAAAGGTTGAGAGATCATTTTTGCAGCAGCTGTCGTCGGTTATTATAACACAGCATGAACTCATCGATCGTCCATTAAACTGGAACGTAGATGATTTTGCACAGCCCCTGGTCCGGATTGGGCTGCGCTTCTTGTGCTTTTTGCGACTTCGTCAACCTCTTCCTTTGTTTCATTTGTATATTTGTTCCATTTCTCTCAATTGAAATAGAACCACTATCATTTGAAAGGTTGCGTCTTGTATCGATAGTGTGATTTCCAGTACTTGTATATGGTTTTCCAAATAAATGGTCTAACTTCCCCTCTTTGTTTATCGTTTGATTCTTTAGCCCGCTTGGGATACTCTGCCCCTTTTCTTTCAATTCAAAGCTAATTATAACATATAACAATGAAGCGGCGCGGATAGCCTGATTGCGCTCACGGAACCACCCGAACGCGAGCGCGAAATAAATATGTCGAGCAACGACATCTCTTCCCGCTCACGCCTCTAGAGCTAGCGAGCGAAAGAGCGTTTTTAACACACAAAGTTATATTAACATTGAGTGATTTCCTGTTATCATCAGTATTTTTAACTTCCCATCAGGAAGTTCTTGTAATCGGTCAAATTTTCGAAATTCGAAATTTTTACATTTCTCCACGTTTGGCGGTCCCAGTAGTCGGATTCCATTATTTTTAGAAAGATGTCTGTGTGTGGTTTTTTTTTTTTTTTTTTTTTTGTTTATTTATATCCACCTTTAAATAACATCTCTTTTATGTAGTGTAAATAAACTTAAAACTACTTAATATCTATGCTAGTGTTTTAAGTAAATGGCCAGATCGGCTCTCATTACAGTCTATATGATATTATAATACAATTAAGATAAACAAACGATATTACATTTAATTTGAATTGTTCATGATATATTTATTATTTTTGTTTGGAAGGAAAACGTGGTGAAAAAAACCTTATACAATGGTATCTATAATGTTCTTAGAATAAAAAGCCTAAATACTACTACACTAACTTAACCTAAATAAACCTTACTTACTAACTTACACTAAGACTGAATCCTGTCATGTAATTCTTAGGTCGTTAATATATGAGCATGAAAAGATATTATCATTATCTTATCAAGCTCATTATTCAGAGGCTGAGATATTACATGTCAGAGTTCAGCCTGTCACTAACCGTTAGCCACAACCCAATCTAGCCACCAATATTTTAATTTATTAAGCCTCTCGTTATTTACCTTATCCTTTTCAGGCACACTTACGCAGTATCTGAGGTTTGCATGTCCATCCCCAGAATTAAAAGGCTCATAGAGAATACGCTTGTCTGTTGCCCTTCTAGAAAAATGATATATTATAGGTACGTTCGTGAGGTCCGATAAATAGCCATTAGCATCCAGGTACAAGAATGCCTCCGGCGGAATATGTCCACTTACCATACAACTTCTGAAATACCCAGGGTTGGGATAAAACAAACCTGAAATATGTTCGTTTTCGATAACGTTTGCTGATCGCGCGTAATGGTTTCTCGCAAGATCAAGAACAACATTGTCAATTCTTGATAGGCCAGAGGCATCTAATAAAATTTTGTTGGAAACATAGTGACGAAAATCTGAATGAGCGCTTCTGTACATATGCAAGCAGGCTCGAAGACATTTTCTTTCAAATATACGAAGCATTTCCATGTAGGACGGGCTAATGTTCCACCATACTGAACTCGCGTAAGTCAAGATTGGACGGATAAATGCTTGGTAGCATACGACTTTCACATCGGACCTCAAACTGCTGGAGTAGAAAAGAGCCTTAAGGGACATAAATGCCGCTTTTGCTTTTCGTAACTGAGTATTTATGTGTACATTATAACTCAGAAATTTATCAAGATGCACACCTAAATACTTCACAACGCTTTTTAATTCTATGTGAAGGCCGTTAGTACTCGTTATACTAAGTTTTTTCCAGTTCCGCCTTAAATCTGAGTTACCGCGTCTTATTGGGGTGCGGAACAGTATGGTTTCACATTTTGCGTGGTTAATTTTAAGCTTCCATTCCGAGCAAAATGATTGGAGTTTATTGTACTTTTCCTGGAGTTTGCGTTGAATATCTAAAATTTTCGAGCCACTAACGTTCAAGATAATATCGTCAGCAAACGCTATCGAATCGTCCAATTCCCAAAGTATTTCAGCTATATATATGTTAAAAAGTATGGGCGCTGTAACTGTGCCTTGCAGTAGACCATTAATGGCATTAAAAACCTTAGTGGTTGTGTTTTGGCCGTCTGTTACTACAAACTTCTTATCATATACCATACATGCTATCATATTCAGCAGATGAATTGGAAATTCGTATCTAATTAGTTTGTATAATAATCCGTTGATCCAAACCGTGTCGAAGGCTTTTTCGATATCCACTAGACATGCAGCTGTACATCTTTTTCCATTAAGATTCCATTGGATATCTGAAATCAATTTAGTAACAGCATGCACTGCCGAGTGGTTTTTCTTGAACCCGAATTGGTTCCGCGGTATAATCTCCTTTCTTTCACACATAGACAAAATGGACTTATTAATTATTATTTCAAATATCTTCCCGATGTTAGGCAGGAGACTGATTGGCCTATAGTTCGAAGGATCTGAAGGATCCTTCTTCTTCTTAATTATTGGAAAAACCTTCGAAGTTTTCCAGTAGCTCGGGAAATAAAAGTTGTTTAACAAATTATTAAATACTACACAATATTGCCGTATAACAGCGTCAGGTATATGCTTTAGAACTATGTTTGGAATGTTATCTAAACCGCTTGATTTTTTATTGTTTAGTCTTCTGAATATGTACGTCAAGTCATCTAGTGTTGTAAAATAGTCCTCTGTCTGTTCTTCAGTCAATTGGTCAGCTTTTAGTCTATCGGAGAAACTTAACAGATTTGGCGTTGCACTGTTTCGGAATCTTAAAATTTCCGCATTTACTTCTTCAGTTTTGCAGCTTTGGAGATCTCTAGCATGTACTGTCTCAAAGTGTGAGCCTATTATATTTAGTTTTTCTATTCCGTTGTCAATGATTAGATGGTCGTTCACAATAGGACAGTGATGGCTGTTTATCTCGGACTGAAGAAAAAGCGACTGTGAAGAGAGTGGAATTTTCAGTTTTGGAATTCTGATAAAGTTACGAGGCTTGAAGTTTCGATTAATTTTTGGAAACATAGTGATGGAATCGGTCTTCAATATTGTTTCCGCTCGTTTTTTCCAGTAGTTATTTATCGAATTCGTAAACTGTTGCTTCAGCAGTATTTTCACATTTTTCAGCAGAGATTTAAGTTGTTGCAACTCTGGATTCAACGATTCATCTTGAAACTGGCGCCGTATTCTATTTATCCTAGTGATCAAAAAGCTTTTGTGATTCTGTAAAGTTTGTATGTCACGATTAAGATAACATTCCATACTGTTTCGGGATTTGATTTTCGGAACTGACGACTCCATAGCTTGCAATACCACCGTACTTAAGCACCCGATATAGAGATCACACTCCTCGTTAGTAAGGTTCCTGTTGTTAGGAATACTCCTAGAGGAAGGGCAGTTCCTATATATTCTAGTGGCGCAACGCTGAAAGTGACACCAATTAGTCATCCTAAAGTTGAACTTAGGGACTTCGTGTCGCGTTGCGAAGCTAAAAGCAGAGTCGCCAGCAAATGTCACCGGCATTACTATTGCATTGTGGTCACTGTCATACGGCAATGTTGATATTTTGTTGCCATGGATCGTATGAATTTGCAACCGCGCGTCCGCAATGCAAAGATCTAGATACGAATTTGTTGATGGAAAACTTGCTGTTATGGGACTATATAATTTTGTTCTGAAGTCAATCTGGTTGTCTTCGATAAACCGATTAAGGGATCTTCCTCTTGAGTTTATCACTATATTTGACCATGCTGTGTGCTTTGCGTTGAGGTCTCCTCCTAAGATATAATAGTTATTTGATCTATTTAACTGTAGCAGTTCGAATAGTTTCTCAATCTCAGAGCTAAAGGAGGACACTGAAGCACTAGAAGCATACGCTGAGATCAAATATAGACAACCGTTATTTCTAAGGGGCAATGATATGATAGTTGTCTCGAGACAAGAAAAGTTTCTTATGTCACTTCGTTCAACTGTTGTGTACTGCAATGGTTTTCGAATGAGTATAGCCGTACCGCCACCTTGGATTGAGTTGCGTCTGTCTGTTCGTATAATGTCGTATTTTTCAAATTGGAGATAATGACGGTCGTTAAGTTTAGTCTCGCACAGTAAAAGTACATCAGGTCTATGATCTACTGTAAAACGCAGAAGGTCAGCGCGCCTACTGTTGTGGATGATGGAGTTCACATTTAAGGCAGCTATTTTAAGGGTTGCATTGCTTGGTCTAATTGTGAAGGCTACCAAAGATATCGAGAAGAGTGTCCACCTTCTTTGATAGTTCGGCGACAGTCTTGGCAAGATTATCGACTTGTGATTGCAAGCCGTTATTTGCCGAGTGATCAGCAGTTCTTCCAAGACTGCTTCCGACTATATTAGAGTAGGAGACTCCCGCTTGGACATGATTGCCAACCATTGCAATTTTCTGTGCAGTTTTTTATTGTGCTTCCTTTTTCTGTGCTTCTAGCCGGTCTGCTAGTCTTTTATAGCTTTCGCAACCCCGCCAAGAAGCAGGGTGACCAGGCTTTCGGCAGAGAACGCAAAATAGCTGTTCCTTACTCGATTCTTTTAGCAATTGGCATTTACCGGGCTCATGCGTCTCTTGGCACTTGACGCACCTATATTCCATTTTACAATTTGGAGAAGTATGTCCGAAACGTTGACAGCGGTAACATTGAATGACACCACTCCTCCGAATTTTTTCGAAGGAAACTACGTGGCCCTCTAAGTACCGTATGAGCTTAAGATTTTGTACTATGCTTTCCGGAGATAGCTGTACCGCAATGATAGGTAGGAGTCTATTTTCCCGTTTAGACTTCACCGTAGTGTGCCTGGAAGCTTTTACGAACTCGAGACCTTCTATTTTTTTTTCTTTAAGTATGCCAAGAACTTCATCTGGGGTGTAGCCAACGCTTAGCCCCTTTAATAAGAATGACTGTAACTTGTCTTCTCTAGAAGTATATGAAAAGTACTCCGTACCAGTTTTATTTAGCAAATCTTTAACCCTGTTACAGTCATTCTTATCTTTGAGAGTTAAGGTTAACTTATTAGCACTAATATTTCTTAACTTAAAACTATCTTTACCTATTTCTTCTTGTAAGATGCTGGAGATAGTTTTGCTGTCCTCCTTGAAGATTTTGATGGGTGGTGGCGTTCTTTTTTTTTCTCTTGTGTTTTCTTCTGTTGAATTTTCTTTATTCAAGCTGCTTGGTGCTTCTGCTTCTTTCATTTTTTTTTCGTTTCTCTGTTTTTTTTTCTCGTCGTTTTTTTCTTTAAGTTGTGCGATAAGTGCGCCTGTGTTTAAGTTTGTTGTCCCCGTCATTGGAATACAGGTGTCTGCTGACATTCCTGGCTCCGTATCTAGGATTTCGAAGCGATTTCCTTGATTTGTGGCTGGTGCGATATTTTTTTTTCTTTTTTTTGTGGTTCTTAGTTTCATTGAAGAGTCAGACTCCGTCTCTTCCAATTCTTTCACCCTTTTTTTTAAGTTTTTTAGCTCTTCCTCATACTTTTTGAGTAGTTCCAGAGCCGCCGTATATTTTGTGTTGGATATTATATCCTCTTCTCCCCGAACGGGGGAAGCCATTTTGTTTGCGCACTTATCACTTGATTTTATTTTGAGATATTTTTTATCTTTTCGAGTCCTTTTCAATTTTAAGTATTTGTCACTTTTTTTTGTCTTTTTTGTGATTGTTTTATTAATTTTTTCGTAAGTTTTTTGTTGTTTTTAATTTTTTTTTTTTTTTTCCTTCCGCGTGAATTTTTCGCTTGATTTTTGACGTAAAACGCTCGGCTGGAGTTATGTCTGTGTGTGTGTGTGTACGTTTGTGCGGATTCTTTCGAGACCAAATCAAGCTATCGAAGCCAAATTGGTTTCATTCGAAGCATGTGTGCATAAAGATCACCTGAAAAGCTTTTGGTTAAATTTCACAGGCTGGTTTGAATTTTATGGCGAAAAAACTGTCAAAAAAAGGGACATTTTCACTTCTTCAAATAAAATCAATTTAGTTTTCCAATAAAAAAAGTTCAAAATTAATTAATAATTTATAGTCTACAGCTATCTTATCAGATAAAAAAATATGCATAAAAATATACACTGCCGTTCATAAGTTTCCGGACAAATTCATATAATTGTTTTTTTTTCAATTTTAATGCCAAAAGTTTCATCCATATTATGTTTATTTAGCCAATTGACTAAACTTAGGAAGTTACAAACTATAGAGACTAACAAAAAGACTAAAACCGTATTTAGTTAAAGCCATTTCATACATTGATGTGACCCTTTCTCTATTTCGTGATCCAAATTTCCACGGAAGTTCTTGGAAAATTGTTTTAGAAACGTGAATCCTGTAAATCTTTCCCATTTTTCATGACTCAGAATGACGTCTTCAACACTAACACATAAAAACATCCTTAGAAAATTATGGAGCCACCAGTTTTTTTCTCAAAACCTGCTCGGCTGTAGCTTTTCTACTTTTTTATCGTTATAATATATTAGCAAAAAGTAGCTCATGGTGCAACTTACATGAGGCAATTGAATTAAAAAAAAAAGCATCAATAGAAAGCTAAATGACAAGGTTAAAACACATGGCTAAAACTGCATGACTCGTATATTGCAAGGAAGATCATAACAACCGATTTAGTTTGTTTTCCCCTGTTGTGGTTTCTTATCATGAACCCAATCCTAGATGTCTTTCCAGAAAATGACAAATGGACAAAAAAATCTCTCAAAATCGGCAGGGAAACAACTATCAAAATCTGCAAAGAAAGCTGAACTGAATGTGATCCTCTTAAAGTCATATATTTACCAGAAGAAAAAGATCCTATGCTGAGCAGTTCCCAGTTCGGAAGGAAGAGGCGGTCGAAATCTCGGGACTGAAACTATGCACTTTTGAACTTAATCGACATAAAGATAATCACGCTTTAATAGTCCAAACACAACACATGCATCGTACAAGGTCGTAGAAATATTTTCTAAAATGCATTAAACAAGGAGTTGACATAAGCGATCTTTCACATTGTTAATATCGAAACAACGATTTAAATTCCGCAATCAAAAGCCAAACTCTGGTCACATATTTAACTTTTTCTCATCTTCTCATTTCTCAACTTTTTTTACTAGAATAGTAATAATTTGAAAGTGACGTTTCCTGGTTAGCTCAGATCAATTTTAGCTTACTTCTGAATGTCTGTCCCTAACAAGTTTAAACACTTATTTGTTGAAGTTGTTTTTCAACTTCAATAACAAATTCAACTTTCAATGTAAAAGTTGTCGTAATATGACTCCAAATTTGACATATCTTATCTTAACGTAGAGTTCTATGCTCTTAAAGCAATGCCTGTGTGCCACTTTGTGCGTACAGAAGACTTGCTAAGAATTTGTGTGAATTTAAATGAAATTCAGAAACTACATTCTCTTGTTTTCTATTGACCAGAACAATAATTGCAATCGGCCGTAAGTTGGAACAAACGGATTGTAAAACAGCTAAATGTGAGAAATATGCTGTAATTGCCATGCGTGACAAATTTTCAAGTGTTCTAATTGGCAGTTTTAATTTCATGCACAACATTCTCAAGCATGAGAAACGCGCGATCGACGATGTTGACATATAAAGAAACAGGAAAGAGGTTCGATAAAACAATTATCTCAGGGTTACAGACCCGAAACCAAAGCCTGCAAAGTTCAAAGTGGAAAAATTATAGTTGAATTACAGTCAATGCTGAGGACAGTCAATGCTGAGGACTGTATTAGACGGCGCAGGCCAACATCCAATAAAGCAACTTTTGCTGTCGAACTTTTCAATGCTGCGGCAATGAAACAATAAAGCATCAAAGATGAAAATGGAATCTCAGTATTGTTTGCCCGCTCTTAAAGAAAGGAGACCATCTTAAATTGTGCCAATTGTAGAGTCCACCATAGACTAAATATAAATATATCGGCAGATGGTTTCTGTTTCGTCAACAGAGACGAGATGTATGAAGCCATGTCTAGGTTTGGCATCCCATCCAAGCTCGTCCTTTTGTATAATAGCGCAAAAAGAAATATGTGTTGTCATCAAGAAAGGACACCCAAATGCGACGTCTGGTTCAAAATGTTAACATAGACAGCTATAACTTTGTGGTAGTTAGGGACTTTACTTAGGCTTCGCTGCAAACACAGATAATAACACCAGCGTTGAGGTCAAACCGAGAATACTCGTGGTTAAGAAAGCAATTATGTTAAGCCCTTTCTCGGCCTACCATCCCCGTCCTACTATGATATACTATATGATGCAGAAGCATGAAAACTTTCAAAAGCAGATGAAGGCGATTTATATAGTTTCGAGAGAAAAGTGTGAAAAATTAATATTAATATTAATTAATATTAATCAATATTATTATTATTCGTAAGTTTTTTTTTTAAATGATTCAAAGCTGAATAAAATATGTATGTATTTAATTTTTTTCTATTGCAATGCATTTTTCTAGGAAATTAATGATGTTTTCATAACCCAAATGGAATTTGATGGTGGCGGCAAATAAAACAGCACCTACATTTTTTTATCTTGAGATGGGAAGTTCATGGTATGGGCAGACCTACTCACACCCAAACCAATTTTTTTTTGTTAATATTGACCGCCCCTAATAATTGGCCGCCCTAAGTCTGGGCCTTCTGATCCTTAGGGCGAACCCGCCACTGCAGAGTCTATCGCTATGAGATCCTAAAGATATTGTTTCACGTCGCCCGTGTAGGCAAGCATCTCAACTGCAATCGCACACAGTTCCGAAAATGTTCTCAATTTCAGGAGGGCGGTTTCAGTCCTCACTCTTGAAAATATTCTTATTTTAGACCCAAAGATGCGGTCGATTTGAGGCCACAAACGAGTAAATCATAAAATATGTTTATATTCCGAAATTCCAGTGAAACGAGCCATTTCAGTGTTTCAAATTTGCACTTTGCGGCCGACTAAAAGAATAATCCGTAAATGCTATTTCAAGCACTCAGCTCAAACCGATTTCGAATGCAATCAAACCTTTTATATTTGAATCCATAATACGGGACGGCAGGCGGCGCCAGTCTTGTATAATAAAGTGCCTCGCATTAAAGGCGCACAATATTTACCAAAATAACCAAATTGTTCCGCGTATAAATATTCCAAAACATACCCCGAAACGATATAAGCGATCCGGCAATTTGTCCTTTTTACGGATTCCTATAAAAGATTAAGCACTCACATGCCTCTCAAAAAAAAAATAAGAATATTATTTGATGAAAGTCCCTAAACTACAAAAGACCAAGCCTGAGTTGTATGTCCTTAAATTCGAACCAATTCGGTTGCACATTTGTTTGCAAAATGAAACTGTCACAGCCGAAGGATCTGCAGAACGAGACGTTTTAAATTGAATTCATGTGTACTCGTACTTGTACGATCGCATGAGCGTAAAGCAAAAGAATATCCTGCGAAGGACTTGAATAGTGTAACACGGATGCAGGATACGAGGCGCTTTAATACCGAAATTCCTGATATTATTCAAATTAAAACGTGTTTCGGTATTAAGGATGTTGGGCACCCTTACTTCGAAGGATACATGTGTGTGCTACTCTTCTTAAAACATTTAAAAGGATCCTCTACAATGCATTCGTGCATACAGATAAAGAATGGTGAAAAAAATATTCAAGTATATAATTGCATTTTTTTGTCTTCTTTTCTTTTCGCTTTCTTTGTGTGCTCATCCTGCACTTGAAGGTGGGGCTGCAATGGGGGATTGAAAATGGAAATGAAAATGAAAATGGAGTGGATTTTGCTTCCATGTTTCTTTAAATCAAGTGCAGAGAAATCTAGAACAGGAAAATTCATTCGTAATGAAATTTCCCAAAAAAAGGAGAGAATAAAATGAAGGAGGACAAATTGAGTAATTTTAATTAACTGTAAAACGAAAGAACACTATGCAATGGAAAGGAGAAGGAGGAGGAGGGAGACAGCACAAAGCGGAAACTTGTTAATTTCCTGCTACGGACAAATTTCAGTCATCGTTCTCCATTTTACAAATGGATTTGGGTCATCTTCAGGTGATGTAAATGAAGACAGGAAATTTATTTGGTTACCTTTGGATGCTTTTGGGTTTGTGCAACGGCGCCCGGCGATAGCGGAAAATTAAATAAGAATCCTGGTTTTGTTATTTTAAATTGTACCTTGCAATGGACACCAGTGCAAGGAGTTTTTAGATTTTAGAAAGATAATTGAATCATTTTGTAACTATCTGCAAGGAATGGAAACAAAATGATATTTTGGAAAACAACGAGCAAAAGTAGCACTTGAGACCTCAAAAAATTAATTTAAACTCTACAAAGAATCCTTATTATGCGATGAGTCATGCCATGAGTGTACAGAAAACTCGCTAAAAAGATTGTTGTGCATTGAGAAAAATATTATACTAAGTGGGGAGAAGAAGGTGAAATATGGAGTCCCTCAGGGATCCAAGCTCGGTCTAGTTCTTTTGATTCCTTACAAGTTCGAATTGCTGCGAGTTTTCAAGCGGAACTCTGCTTTTGTCGGTAAATGTGGTTCATCACAGATGTTTTTATACAGTGTTGAGGATAACACGGGAGGTATTCAATGAGGTGCAAGGATAACGAATTGGTGAACAACACTTCGTACTGAAAGGGTATACCTTTTTAAGTTCGGAACCATTCGTCTGCTCAAAATATAAATATTATGGTCAGATTTCATTATACCTTCAACAATTGGTTCAAGGAGTCCAGTACCGTTTAATAAAAAACAGTAGTTTGATCCACATGGGCCGTTGAAATGGGCTCAGCTTCTCATCGCTAGGCGCAAACAAACGGTAGTCTTGTTTCCGGAATCGTTTAAGGGGGGAAATCACAGTAAAATTTTCAATTTTTCGGGAAAAATTTTTTTCGCTTAAAAGGTGCTTTTAGCGGACAAACGCAAGAAAAGTATTGCATAAAATCCGATCAGATAACCAGGCGCCCAGAAACGCAAGAATAGTAGCATTCACGTTTTCATATCACACGTCCAGGAAAAATAAGTCATAGATCAGGTTCGAAGCCAGAACGGTAAAGTAAAACAAAACGAACCGATATTGTTTTTTTAATGATGGAATATGGCAAAAGTGTCCGAGTGACCAAATTTTTCACTCTGCGTTAACGCCTCTCCGGTATGCTCATATATTTTCATTTGGTTTCTCAGTTCTTAAAACTTTAAACGCGTTTTTCTCGAAACTACTTTTTTTGAGCTCGCCGAAGACATAACTCGAGCAAATCTTCACCGATCGACTTGAAATTTTGACAGTAGCTTCGAAATATCTTCTCCAAGGAGCTATGTAGGATCTTTTATTTTATATGGCTTTTTTTATCGACGATTTTATGGAGATTTATTTTGTTAAAAATTTAACTTTTTGTAAATTGAATTTTGTAAAAAATCAATATATCGAAAAACTCCTACGTAGCTCGCTAGCTGTTATTATATGAAAACTAAAAAAAATGGTATTTTCTTCCAGGTCAAAATAAAGGAGTCTACGTCTTCGGCCATCGACACGCTTTCAAAAATAGGCGCCTTGGGTCATATACTGCGCAGCCGCCATTTTCAAATATTTTTTTATTGAAAAAAATACATTTTGTACTTTTTTAGTACTGCTATAAAACTTTCATTACAGATTTTCAATTAATACTTTTATTCAGCCAAAATTAATTCCCGAAAATATGCCTATTTTTTTGTGTGCTACTGTGATTTCCCCCCTTAAAGTTGTGGTTCTTAGCCTTGGTTGATAATTTTGCGATGTTGCCATTCAAATTCGACTGCCTTTACTAACTCTTTTTGAGCTTGAATTCTAACATGTCCGCAGTTGCTTCTCGCTTGACAAATATGCTCTAATTCTGTCCAAGACCGGGAATTGGATTTTGGAGAAGAAGAATCTGGGTATTTCACTTTTAATGATTTTTCGTACGATATTAAGTACAGCCTGTTATTTGTTATGTTCTGATGATCCCGCCAACCCAGGTTGAAAATATATCTTGTGTCAAGATTTACAAAAAGTTGAGAATTAATGAGAGGACGAAGGATATCACCTCTTTAGGTAGAAACCTCTTCGTTTGACTTTAACCACGAAGAAAGCGATAAATCTTGGCAACAACATGGTAAATATGAACATACCAAGTCAAGTACTGATCCAAATAAACGCCGAGGTTCTTGAAAGAGCTTACGAACTCGACTGCTGTGTTGTTTATAAAGAGATGAGAGAATTATTTTCAACATCCATATATCTTGTAAGCATGTTATGGGCAAGATCGCCATTTAAGGTCGTATGAATGAAATACGTGGAGGATTAAAGAATTTGGGTTAGTGATCGTTTATGTCGTGTGCCGTCATTGCCATTTTTACGTAAGGTGTTAGATGATATGTAGGTACACTACAATCTACATAGCTCTAATTGGTTATGTTTAGACCACAAATAAATGAAGTTATAATCTGCGTTAAAATCAGCAATCGTCTTCAATTGATCAATTTTTGGTACGTCTTTGCATATCTGGACATCATCCGTATATACTATATGTGGTGTTGATAAACAACGTAAACAACAGAGGACATAAAACAGACCCTTGAGGCACACCTGCTAGTATAGATACAACTTTTGAGTTCTTATTATTGTGGTACACAACTTGGGTTCAGTCGCAAAGATATGATGCAATGAGTTAACAAGCTGAGCCCTCGAAAGCAAACTGATTTTTTAATTTGTGCAGAAGTATGAGTGGTTTAGTGTATCAATAGCTTTCAAAAAGTCCAACCTGCGATAGTAGTCTAACTTGTAGTGGGTGGCGTTGTTGTAGTGGTTGTTGTATCGGCTTAATTCCTAGTTCGTGTTATCAAAATAGTGGTTTGTGTAGATTGTGAGTAGATGGCTCTGCTGTGAAGACATTTATCAAACTAATGTCGAACAAAATCCTGCAAATAAAACGAAAGTTTATAGGTCGATATAAAAATATTCCGTCCCGTTTCGGGCTCCACCCACGGAAGTGAGTTGAAACCAAATACATCTGAGTTTATCAGATCACTACATAATCTTTCATTCTTCTTCTAATTAATCCGCTCGCTCTATTCTATACGCATAAGAGTATTCATATCCTCTTGAAGAGCGAGCCAATTATAAAAAAAATAACAGGCAAAAGGACTGTGATGAGACTTGGATGGATATCGTCAAGTTTTACAGTTTTGGACTTTACGGATAGTATTGCTTTGCCCACGCTAATTTCATCAACACATTACACCGAAATTTTTCTTGGCAGATTAGACAAGTTAGTATGAGATCCAATTGAATTAACGGGGAGACAATTCGAGTTCGGGTGGCTAGCACATTTTTTGTAAAGCTCATCGATATTCAAGTCAGTGAGGGCTTTACTATTTTGTCTATTCCGATATATGCTTCTTATACTGGTGCTGATAATGATAACTTTTATTATTTTGACTAAGGGAAGCTACTGCATAAGGGGTGCGCTTAAATTCATTAAACATATTTGGACATCTGTATCTGCGCCACAAGAGTAAAAGTAATCACGTTTATTAATGACGCTTTTAACTTCATTAGTAAACCAAGGTTATGTTAAGATTATTAAATTTCAGTATGACAGAATTTTGAAACTTGACTGTAAACATCCGAGGAACAGGAACATTCATTGAAAAGCGAGACTACATCAACTGAGAATGTTTATAGAGTGATGTTTGGGGCCAGAAGTAAGTAAGCCTTAAGACTCGATAGTATCCACATAAAATAATATTTGCCTATAGAGGTCCCAATTCCTCAACTAGATTTCTACCTTCGCTGTATATCGAAATGAATTCAGCAGTATCAGGGTTTCACTTACGTGCACTTGAAATTAAATTAAATTAACCCTTAAATTTAAAGAGATCGTCTCCCTGACAAGCGGTCGGTTGAAATCATTGTTTGTACCTCACTCCGAGGTCAATCACCATGAGCTCATCCTCTATCATCTCTTTGACTAAATCTTTATCGACCTGAGCTCCGAAGTAGCTTTTGACTTTTGAGACTTTTACACCACCGTTTAGTCCATAAAATCGGACCTTAATCTTCTTAAACTTAAACGACCACCATATCCATCAAAACTAAACGACCATTTAACGATGCAGGAAGTTAATTCATTCATTTTAAAAAAAATACACACACACACATAAAAGTTTACATTCATTTTATGAGTGTATGCACTCGGTATTAGAGTTTTTGAAAACATTTAAGCTTCCCAACCAATGAATCTCACAGAACTGTGTCAATGGATCAAAAAACGTAATCCTATTTCGCGAAAAAGACATTCTCTATACGCGACCCAGCGAGGTTGTCCTGATGCAAGGACATTTTTTAAATGAATGCAGTGCACATAGAGAACAGAAACCAGAGATAAATTTGTGTTTTCGAGCGTAATTCTTTTGATGGCAACCGGGGCGATTTTATTAATGGAAAGCAAACTACTCTAGTTGCATGAATGTTCTGTTGCCATGTACTTTTTGTGGGAAGTTTTCGTCCTGAGAGCGGCTTATATTTTGTGATGCTCAGATTAGGAAAACAGGCCAAATTCAATGGCTCTTATGTTATTGTGATGAAAAATTAGAGTGCTCCACCTCACCAGGTTGTTTCAAATGGTACATCCTTTGGTTTACCACATAAATGGGAGATCTCCTGATTAACGTGCGTTTAATGAGAAGTAAGCAATCTCGTGAGACGACAGAATAACAATCATTTTTAAAAGACATTCGACATTATTCGGCTCATGGGAAGGCAGTTGTGGTGCAATCTGTTCTTAGAACGAATCGAGACACAGCGAATCTGGTGAATCTTCAATTGATAGGTCGTCTTTCGAAAAAGTGCTCAGTAGAGTCCTGGCTGAGTAGGTTGCGGACTGAAATATAACTTCGGATAACCAAATCGGTTTCAAAGCTTGGCAACATGCAATCATAGAACCTTGGAGATAACTGAACGGTTTCAAGGACTCCTTAACAAGTCAAATGGATTGGGACAAAATGCTCCCAAATTTCTTAATTAACAACGATCTGCAATAAGGTGTGATCCTGATTGTTTATAGTCGGAGTTGAAGTAAAAATAAATCTTCGGAAAGCGTGAAACGATATTGCCAGGTCACCGTTGTTCTGGACGAGCCCAAGCGAAATCAGATTTCTTGTGGTGTGCTTAGGTCTAAAGGGACAAACAAACTCAACAAGCAAAACGATGTCGGAATGAATGTTCTTTATTCGTTTTATGCTTGCTTACGGATGACCTTTGTGGTTCAACATGGAAGTTTATGAAAAGGATTGTTGAAAGGTGATATCCTAGGGTTTGTCACAATATATATAGGGTCTCAAAAAGTGATATCCTAGTGAGGTGCTGTACCGCGGCGATAGACTTATCAGGTTGGATATTTTTCTACAAAAAAAAAGCTTATTTGGAGACATATTAAAAAAGGAATGATCTCGAATAGCATGATATCCAAGGCCTCACTCACTTACTTTCTCACACCGATTCAGGGAGGATCTGAGCTTTAGCTGCTTTCTTGCCTTCCCAGCAAGCACGACCATAAGTTCGACAGAGAAGTCTACTTTCGAAGAGCCGTGCTGTCAAAAGACTATGCTTTATTGTACTTTTTGAAAAAAATGAATTGAAATTCATTGTCTTACTTATCTTCCAATATTCGGTTCAATAAAGAAAAAAAAACAGCATGAGAGTTAACCCCAAGATCTTCTTCAATCACCGTGTGAGCTTCAATGAGGACGGATTGGGTGCAAGCTATGATGTCAATATCGTTTGCATATTCTAATAGAAAAAGTGTAGCCTTTTAACACAACGTACAATTGGAATGCTTATTTCACTTGTGACGTTTATGATCCCGGGAAAACTTTAGTAAGCCCTTTTCTGTTAGTTTCTAAACTTTTGTGATCCTGACCCGTGACTCTTTTACTCTCTTTTACTACTGACAAATCCGTAAGCCTGTTTCTATTTGAGCCTAGATGCGATGTCCTTAATTGTTCTAGACACAGACATCCGACTTGGAAATAAATTACGTCAAGTGACTTTCGTCGTGAGGTCGGTCATAACCATGGCTTCAGTTTGCAGGCAGATCTTCCCGCAGTGGAAAAGTTTGACAATGAGTACACTCTTTTGGCCCTTTAGCCACCAACCTGAAAAAATTGAGGCAGCCAGTATCGAAGAGGACCCAGAGTCAGTCTTATTTTTGCTTTCGCTTAATTCACAGGTATTTATTCAATTTATGTTTGACAAACTTGAAGATTAGCTCAATAATCTTCGAATGCCTTCACAGCAGAGCCCTCTACATATCATCTACACAAACCACTACTTTTGTCAAAACTAACTAACAATTCCAGCAGCTGATGCAGAAACCGCTATAATAACTCCACTGATACTATCACAGGTCGATCAATCCAGTGATAGCGCTTTTTGATCCCAATGGCAAATGGTGATTGGACCAGTTTCGAAAAACTAGATCGCTTTACGTAATGATTTAGCATCAATGCATCCACAAAGATTGACAGGCATGGGAAATAGACAAGGCTACCATCAATTGTCTCAGGGCTAAGTCAAGTCCTTCGCCTGAAAAATGCCGCACTTATAAGACCGAGTTTTAAATTCATTTCCCTTTTATAGCTGTTTTTACGGAATATAAAACAAAACGATAATGGTTAATAATGAAAGGGGTATCGTACAATTTTCTTAACTCTACTCTACATATAATAATAAATTAAAAACCATTCACAAAACGCACAAGTAAATGCATGTGATAGAAGAACAATAAAACATCATTGATAAACCACTTAAGTAACACACGCCCATCTACCAAACATCGCTCGACCTCATCCCTCGTTGACCCCATTTGTCTCTGGCATTTTCAGTGTTCTTATTAATTTACCTTTTCTAAAATCAGTGTCACTAAGTTTCAGACATCACAACCGGTGCCCGTTTATGACATTCTCACTTTATTGCACCGTCAGTGTCCCAGTTCCAAGATCCACTTAAAACGACGACGACGACGTCAAACACTAAAAGCTATGATTAAGAAATTTCAAAAGACTCATCCTTTTTATTATTATTCAAAATGTGTTCCTAGATGAAAGGATCCACCCATCAAAGGACGTGGGCATAGACGCACCACCATCGATCCAACTCCTCCGCCCAGCATGTCACTGTGCCATACCGGCACGAATTCAAAGAGAACCAAGAAGAAAATTCTCCTCCAAATGGCATATACCCGTAATGAAACGCTTCATTGCTCAAAATATCATCATCCACCATCAAAGGAACACCAAGACGGTACGGTTTTTGTTTTTTTTCTTTGTTGGTTAACATTTCAACTTTTCCAATTCCTTCGAAGGACCTTTTCTTGAGCGGCTAGAAATTGAAACAAAAAAAAAATGTTTTTCCTGCGAAAATTCCTTTACTCCTTCAAAGGAAAAAAAAGTTATTAAAATGTTCTCACCTTGTGCCGGTCTTAACGGTAAAGTGTGTGGCCCTTTCCTTCGCGCTCATCGATTCCGTTCAAGGAACTTACCAAATTATTGCCACAATAAAGGTTTTGCTTGAGCTTTAAAGTAAAGAACATCTTGACTATGGAAAGGATGCAAAAAAAAAAATAAACACATACAGTTTAAGATGTCAATTACGTCCAATCTGATCTCTTGCGGGAATTGCGTTGCGATATTTCTTGTTCTCGCTGCGAAACACCTCCTTTGGTCGGGAATGTAGAGCTTATGGTTAATCCTTGAACGTGTACGTTGCCGCATTAAAAATTCTACGCATAGACTGAACGAATCTTATCCCAAAACGATTGCAGACATGTTAAAATAGGTTCCTTAACACGCTTTATGGAGACCGTTGTAACGCATGCTTATGTTAATACAAATTGCGCCATAGGGCACGTTGTTACAGTCACACGGAGGATACAGTAGAGGCCAAGTGTTTCCGAGGTTATTAGATATATTCGTTGACTCCTCGAAATGGGTCCTAGTTGTTTGATATTTCTAAACGTTTCGGGGTCCGTATGTTAAAGGACATCTGTGTGTTTGATTTATTTAAAAAAAAACTAGCTGAAAGTTGTTTTTTTACAAAGTAAAAAGGATGCGCAACAGCCTTTTCGAGGGCCAGGGCGTAGCTATACCGTTTGTTTGTGCGTCATTTATCATTTATCGCAAATGGCGGGAGTTGGACCTTCAGCTAATTGCCGACACTGAACGGCCACAGAAGCTTTTTTTTTTACAGTTGTTACTCATCGGAGGGATTTGTATATTTTGGTGATGGTGTTTATTTTGTCAACTCTAAAAAATTGGATATAAAATGAAAAGAGGAAACCAGAAAATGAGTGACGTAATTGTAAAATGGACGGGTCAACAAGATGGCGAATTACATTTCCTTTTCAACCCATATGACCTCCTTGTTGGTTAACAGCACAGACACGAAATTTCGCATGAGCATTAAATTTGATTCATCTTGACAAGGACGGGTCAAGGCTCTAGGGTCTGATAATTAATTAGTTTTCTTAAACATATAATTTATCTGTACGTGTATATGTCACTGAACTCCCCCTAAACGGTTGGACCGATTTTGATGCAATATTCTGTGTGCATTTGAGCGGGTTCCTGAATGGTAATGATTCAATCATGAATATTTCTTCATTTATAACTAACCGACAAACCTCCTTAGAAAATTTCACTTTATTTTTTATTTAATAATTTAAGAAACAAATTTTGCTTTGTTTAAAAATAAACTGGCAGTTAAATGATTCGGTGAGTCGTTAATCTTGTCGAGCAGGCCGAATAGGGGTGATTTTAGTTTTGAAAACAATTTTTTTCCGAAATGTTAGTAAATTACTATTCTTTATCTATAATATTTTAGAAGACCTACAAAAAAAAAACATGAAAAACTTCAGAAATCTAGATGATGCAACTAATAGACATAAATCGCGGCTGAAAACGTAAATTATTTGAAGTCCATTTTAAACATTTTTCTTATAAATAAAACAATAAAACTCTTAAAATAAGCCTCTCAATTAAACTTTTCAATTTAGTTTTCAAAGAATAACGTTTTTAAATGTAGAATTTTGAACTTTTTTTTTAAAGTTGAAATTCTCTATATTTTGTGAATAAATTGTAAAATATTTCAAATATTTTGTTTCAAGTTTTTTTCAATTATTGAATTCGAAACTATTTATAAGTTTTATCGAAAAATATTCACAGGTACTTCAATGAGACATAAGATGAAATTATATTGTTTTAATTACTATTGAAGAATTTATGTTTAAAAAATGTTAACTCTCACATAAAATTTGAATTATAAACGGCATATACAAAAAAAACTTATAAAATATAATAAATAAATATAAAGGGGATCAATATTTTATTTGGTATTGATTTTTAAATGTTTTACATTTTAAGTGTATGCTTAAAAACTAAATGTTGAAGTGAAAAAATAATGTTTCTTGTTTAGAGTTTTCTGATAGATCTGGATAAACATATATTCGGTTGATCAGCAGACCGCAGGTTTATATAGAATTCATGTTAGTTCGAATCTATCATATTCAGCATATCAACAAGGTCTAAGAAGTAAACTGCTTTCACATCACTCGTGGTGATTTGGGCCATTCCTCTTTTCCAAATGTTTTTGTGTACCTTAGCCATCTCAATGCTTTGAACTTCTCGCCGAGTATTCTCCGTTCGTAAATGACTGACTCAAGTTATTTTTGCTAACCCATCAATTATACTTTTTTTATATTCTCCAAATTAACTTCAAACTCTCAAATGAATTTGGTACTTGTCACCGTTATTTTGTATATTTTTTTTTAATACCCAGTTTTAAATCCATTAAAATATCTTATATTAAAAAAACATGATTTGAATTTTCTCTCATTTTAAGAATTTTTTGAATTGTTTTGTCTTAAGTTGACTAAAGACTATTAAAAATAATATGTTTAACCTTTTTTACAATAAGAACTAACTCTCAAGACAAAATAATCTTAACCCTTATTCCCCTTATTATGGAAGGCCTAAACGACTCTTCGAAAGTAAAATGTAAAATTCAATTTCAAATATTTCAGCATTGAAAAAATGTTTGCTAGGCAGGCGAGCAAACTTTCGCGTCCGCTTGTTAATAAATCAGGATAAAAAGACAAAAAAAACTTTTAGTTAATCCTAAAAAAAAAACTAAGAAGTTGAGAGGATTTTTTAATTCATAAAATTAAAAGCGCTTTAAAATTTAAAAAGTAAAAAAAACGAGGGTATTACAAGCTTTCATTTTTATTGATTCTAAAATATTTTTCTTTGTTTTTTTTTTGGCATTCAAAATTTATTATTATTTATATATTATTTTGAGCCGTAATAATAAGGATTTGGTGTTAAGATTTTCGCAAGTTTTTCCCATTTCATCTGGCAGAGCTGTAAAGGAATGCATTATTCTAGGAAGTCCAAGTCTTTTGGTTAGTTCCTTTTTATTAAATTAAAATAAAACCTTTAATTTTATACTTCAATGATGCCCCATAAATAGTGAAGCCATGGTAATACAAATTTTTCGAAGCAATCAAAAAAATAGTTTCGGACTGCTTCAATTTTTTGAATTCTTATTAGTAAATGAACGTGAACAACTCCCTGCACCGACAATAAAAGGTAATTAATAGGCTGGAAAAGTTCTTATGGCCTTGCTTGAGTTGAATGCGTTCCCGATTAGCCGCCTTCTTGGACAAGTATATTTTTTTAAAAACCTAATCCTGTCTGCGGTCCATCAATACACTCTCAGGCTCTCCTGAATCGAAATACATCATGAGCGAAGAGGAGTTTTGCATTTTTATTAAAGATTAACATTTGGTATGTAAGCATTTGCGGATTCATTTATATGCAGACGATGTTTAGCTCTTTCTGTCCGGTCACCTGAGGAAGATAAATGAGGTGGTAGCCTGTCTTGACGAAGACTTGACAGCCATCAATGACTGGTCGATAAAAAATGGACTTCTCATAACCCCAACGAAATCCATGGTGATACCAATATCACAAAGATCTTTTAGTTTGAACGCTATTCCAGACATTTGGCTCGCTGACAATAAGTTAGAGCTTGTTGAAACAATTACATCCTTAAGAGTATCCTCGCAGTATCTTAGGGCGAGGGCATGTATTTACCTTCATAAGGAATTATTTCTAAGTCGCCACCTTATTTGTTCCACAAGCTGGAATTCTCTCGATCCCGTAGGACACTTAACCTCAACACACCATACTATAGATGTTAGGTTAGGTTATGGAACTCTCTGCCCTTGAGAATTAAAAGTACAATTTCAATCACGAACCTTAAAACCGCGATATTTAATCATTTTTCGTCACAACAGTAGATGCTAAGCACTTTTGTTTCCTTTTCCTCACTCCCTTACCCGTCACAACGATTTCTTATTACTTTTATATATTACTTTTTTCGATTAAGATAATTTTTGTTATTAAGTTAATATTATTTAACGAATTTTTCGCAAATTTATTGTCTAAGTACTATAAGAGACACTGTTGCAATGTTCAAACCAAATCTGTAAAATAAATTGAATTGAAATTGAAATGTACCATTCATCTGAATAGAGGCAGAGGAAATCCAAGTTTTATTCACAAAGAGCTTTTACATTCACTCAATGCAAATGCACGATGAACCATGTACTCTGCGCTGAAGGACAATCATTGGAACATCATTGCTCGATCAAAAATGGTCAATTTAGCGACCAGCCAGCAAGACCGCCCGTTTCGAACGCTGCTTCTTTTTTTGTATTTTTTTAGAAGCCAAGGGACTATGAGAACAATACTCGGGAAACTGTGAAAAGCAGGATTAATTTGCATTTACATTTTTTGAAATAATATATCCTCAAAGATTGTGCAATGAGCCAAGTTAATAGAAATTTGTCCTCCCAATGACCTAAAAACCTGTTTGTTTTTTAAAATTAGCAACCCTTTGTTCGATAGCGGTACGGAACCCTTCGTGTGCGTTTTCCGGCCAGCATTTAGATGCTTTAACATCCAAATGATGGGATTGTTTTAACATATTTACATCATTATCGTGTCATTGTAAATCGTTTTAAACCGGAACTAAATGGAACTCAAAACGTTTCCTTTCGAAATCATATCTCATTTACATGTTTCTCATTTACATACACATGTGTATGTATACATATTAATATTGAATCTTATTTTGCCACATTTTCGTGACACTTTTGTCATCGAGGACTTCCCCGTGGAGCAAACACTCCTTCCTGTCAGTCACCAACAATATTTATATCTGTCTCGGTTGTCGCGTTTGCCTTCGAAAACAAAAACAGGACTCGCCCATGCCATGTTACAAGGTTTTCTGGCAAAAATATGCAAATTAAGCATTTCTGGTTAAAAAATTATTCACTGATCCTTGTCTAAGGGGCTCCGCATCTGGACATGTATTTTTATTCTTCTTCATTTGAGTAGGTATGTATTTAGCCCGAAGGACTTTTCATGTCGGAGAGTACCGAAATTCCCCCGGAGGAGCTTGAAAAAGTGGTCCGAGTATCTCTTGCCATCATCCGAGCACTCTTATTGTAGTCAAATTAGATTGGTAGGGATATGATGAGAAGTAGACTGGAAAAAAGGATTTTCTATTGTTCACAGACGGACTTTGGACAGGATATGTGTGCTATTTCATTACAATTTGCAAGCATACCCGCGCTGTGTGCCTGAAATTGTCTGCTAAACAAAGTTTTATTTCAAATTATAATTGCGAATGGATGTTATGAATGTATGAGTTTTCGGAACGATAAAATAAAACTTTACGAGTTGTTGTTTCGACGGAATTCGCACTCATTTACGTTGTTTCAGGATATTATTTTGAACAAATATAAATGTAATCCTCCTAGTCTCTATGAGTTGGTTGATATTAAAAAAATCTGAGGATAAACAGCAACAGCAATTTGAATATGAGAATTTACTTTAAAGTTTTCTCACCATCTGAAAATAAAAACCGAGTTTGAGATAACTACTTTGATTATGAAAACTAAGGTGGAAATGCGATGAATTCTGTGCACTACCTTCGAATCAGGTTTTAAGGAGAGTGTATTCCTGTTGCAATTTTTTTTTCAAAAAGCATTCAATGAAGTCAATTTTTGAATGATCACAGTGCATCCAATAAGCTTAAAAAATATTGTATTTACAGGCGAGTATATTCTAACCAATAAACAATCAATTGAAGGCAATCATTTAAGGTTGTATGTATGAATTCCCTTTAACTCATTTGCAGTCGTAGCATTCTTTGAATTTATTTCGCTATCTTAACTTTTTTTCCACTCTTCAAATTTATTTGCATTCATATGCATTATGTTGATACAAATAAGGACGTGAAATTTATGTACTCATTTCAGACAACCTATTCCATTGTTGAAAGTTCAACAGCATGGAAACATTACAAAGAACACATTTTTTTTAAGGATTTCATTCTATAAATGGTTGGAAAAACTAAGAAAATAAATATTTTCAGTGTTTGCTGCAAAGTAAACTTATGAAACTGAATTCCTAAAAGAATGGTTTAAAACTTGATTTCACTCTTTAAACTCTGTTTCATATTGCTTCTTAAACTAAAACCAAAATTAACTTCTCTACGGAAGTCCACCAAGGGTGGGTCCTAAAAGGGTGGAAAGTCTAATGCTCTTATGTGAAACTAATGGAGGAGTAGATGGGGGCTATCGAACCCTGTTAAAATGAATAATAAGATGATGATAAAATTCCCTGACGTAGATAGCGGTTATATTATATGTGAACATGTCCTTACCAACAAAGCTAATGGATAGTTTTGTAAATACTGTTACCATTCGAAATAGAGCATGTCCCTGACTTCCTTCCTCCGTTTCCAAAGCGCTAAAAATCAGGAACATCCTGTTCAGTAAATGGAAGCAAAACCGAACCTCGTTTAACTCGAAAGCAAAATGGTGGGTTGAAAGCCTATCACATCAATTGCCCAAAGCCTTTTTTTCTTAAATTGATGAATTTCGATATTTGTTTGCTCGATCTGAAGTTGACAATGTTTGTGTGTCCGAAACATGGTTTTTTTCTGATATAAAAAACTCACCATATAATTTGAAAGGTTATAAATGATCGGATTGGTGGTGGCGTTGTTATATATGTTCGGGAATCTTTACGCTTTAAGTATGTGGCCGAGTCAAATAGTTCCTCTTAGTTTGAATATAGACTTCACAGAGTTTTATGAAGTCCTTGAGACATTTTCGCCTTTTTACACAGATATCATACTGTGTGGCGACTTTAGTACAATGATCGGCAAACACAAGCATTTGTCGACAGAACAAAAACACTTGGCTTAGTGTCAGTTAATAATAAAGAGCCTAAGCAATTTTTTCACTGAATCTTCTGCCACCTTGCTCGTTCTTTTTCTTATAAACAGTCCTAAAAATACTCTCCTTTATTCCCAAATATCGGCCCATGCCTTTTCTAAACACGATTTGATATTTTCAACTTTTTATATAAAAGTAAACAGCACAGTTTTATCGTATGAGTACAGGGACTTTAAATCTATTGATTTCGGCCGTTTGAGAGAGGAATATTTCATGGCAAGAAGTATATTTCATGGCTTCTGCAGATGAGCAAGTAAGTTTTTTGCAAAATTACTCTATTACTTTCCTATTGAACCCCCAAGCTCCGCTTAAGTCCAAAAACACATTCGCTGCCAGAGAGAATCCTGGTTAACGCGCTAAATTTGTGAAGCAATAAGCGAGCGGGACAAGGCTTTTAAACGGTGGAAGCGATTCAAGCTTCAGGAGTTTCACAGTATTTATCGAGCGCTTAGGGGTTAAGTTGGTTTGATGACTCGCAAAGCTAAGACCCAAGTTAATTGTCGCCGACCTGACCCAAATCTGCTAGCTAAAAAACTATGGAAAAATATTCAGGAGCTGGTTGTCGGAAGGCAAAGAAATGAATACGTTGCGGATGTAGATCTTGATGCTCTTTATGCGTACTTCGCTCGGGGTTAAAGTCAACCACCGTCTTACCTGAAGCTTTGACTTCTCAGTTTAATGAACACGATAAATTTTATTTTCAGAGAGTTGATGAACTGGATGTTGTTAAGGCTGTTCTTGATATTCGTTCGAAAGCTATGAGATTAGATGAGTTCGTAAAAAGTGATTTTGCCACATATACTGCCAGTTTTTGCTCATATTTTTAGTAAAATTATTTTGACAAGTTCTTTTCCTTTGATGTGGAAAGTCGCAAAAGTGATGCATTTTCTAAATGAGAAGAAGCTTTTGTGTAACTATCAGTCAGGACTTAGAGCGAAGCACTGTTGTATATCAGCTCTTATAAAAGCCCTTCGAAACTATACCCATCACGAATTAGTATCGTTCCTTTGTCTCCTTGATTTTTCGAAGGCATTTGATACAGTAGATCACGTAATTCTTTTGTTTTTTCTTTTTTATCTGCGAAATGTTTTACGAAACTCATCAAAGCATATTTATGCTGATGATTTTCAAATTCACTTGAGCTGCAAGCTTGGAATGACCGAGTATGGGGTGTGGAGACTAACTAGGAAACTTGTAAAAAATACAAGACTATGGTCCGAAAGTAATAACCTTTTTCTAAACCCAAAAAAATCCAAATGCATTGTTGTAATAAGACAAAGCTTATTTTCCAATTTTGTTCTTAGAACTTAGAAATTTGGTTTGAATTCACACTAAGGTGGGACAACCATGTTCGAACTGTTGTTGCTAAAATACATTCTTCCCTGTGCAGTCTTTCATTGTCAAAAAACGTTAGCCCACAACCTATAAAATTGAAACTAGCCAAAGACTTAATAATGCCGATTATTACAGATTAAACAATCCATACAACACACACTGTCCAAGCTGTAACGAACGAACTTACAAATTTTCTTTGCAACTGCCCAGCGCTAGCTAGAGTCAGACAGCAAACACTATGCAACCCCTTTTTCGAGTCCTTCGGTGAAATATCCAATAAATAAACTAATTCAATTTTTTAATGCAACACGATGGTTGTAAGAAAACTGTAATAACTTACGTAACAAAACACAAAAAAAAAGAGCTGTGTTATAAAAACGGCTCATAGTGCTAATTATGTTTCTCCGAATACCGCTACTACACACACACAAAGAATAGTCAATGTAAAGACTTTTTTTAATATTAACACTTTTAAAAAAAATCAAAAATATCAACATAGGGTTAGGTATTTTCCCACTGTATAGGTATTCCAGTCTAGAGGCATGAATTTCATGTAATTTTTGAGATGTCATAAAAAAGGCAATTAATATTTTTAGTAAACATTTTTTTATTAGTTATTTATTAACATAACAAGAATACAGAAAAAAAATCGAAAAATAAAAAAAGTTGAAAATTTCAAAAATTAGCAGTTGATGAAGTAAATGGGGGTCTCAAAAAATTGGCGCGTAATCATACCCACGATTTCAACCCTCCTGGCAATATGAAGCCAAAAAAAAAGAAAATATTATTAATCTAGAATAATTTCGCAACGTCTGGAACTACTGAAAAGTAGGAAAGATTTTTTTCACAAAATGGCGACTGCATGGATACAAACAACAATTTTTGTAAGACTTTTTTTGACTTTTTCGAATTTAAAAAACAAATAGTAATAGAATAGATGGGGATAGTTCCAGGCATATAAAGAAGACTCTCTAAAAATTTCAGGTAAATCAGTCCAGTCGAACCTGAGAAATCGTGAGTATTGTTTTGAAAAAGACAGTTTCGAGAAAAACGCGTTTAAAGTTTCGGGTAAAGTTTTTCACAGTCTAAGTCATGAAATGATTATGTAGACTGACATTTATTCAATCTGCCATTCCTGCTTCATACATCGGACCTTCCTCGACTTCGAAAAAACGTTTCTCTCTTCATATCGAACAGTTCTGGCCTCCTTTGATGCATTGGATGCTTGTATCTCGAAACGTTCAATCCGGGCGTTGGCTCGTTTCACAGCATTCCCGTGAAATCGCCTTTTTGTTTGTCGATCTTGACGCGTAATCCTTTGCGCTGAGGATTTTTTATCCATGTTATTTAAAAAAAAATATATTTCACAATATTTTTATTTCACTCACAGCACTTATGTACGTCCACGTGGTTTGAAGGTTAGAATTCAACTGTTAGCAGCTGGACGTAAGTGAACACAAAATATAAAAGATACAAGTCACCTTGGGTTCTTGAATTACAATATGCACAAAGGACAGAAGGTTTTACTGAGAAATATGGATTCAAGTAGACGGAGAATCCCTACTGTCATTTGTTCGATTAGTTACGGCCGAACCGGTTTGGATGACGGGTCAGCAAAATAATTGAAAAATCCTCTAAATACAACTTATATTCTTAAATAGTTAAACTTTGAAAATATAAAAAAAAATCGATATTTTTAAATTTCTAGGCTAGAATACCCTTAAATAAACAAAAAAAAAATAAATATATGCAAAACTGCTCTTTAAAATTATTATTTCATGGCTGCAATCGAGTTCTTCATTTTAAAATTTTAGGTTAGTACCAAACACTTTACAACAAAAAAAAAAGAAATTCATCATGTGAAGCTATGTACATATATATTTGCCGTCCGGTATGTAAAGCATTTACCTCAAAATTTTTCCTTTTAGAAAATCGACTTTTGTCCAGGTTTTCGATTCGAAAACTCCTTCCCCGACATTTGAATATGACCCAAAAAAAATTGGCCGAACACCAGCTGGGCCAAAACATCACAATCGACCGCTATGTATGTACATATTGGTAATAAAGGAGTCTTTCTATCTTAGGACAAATTTCAACTCCATAAACAGCACCTTTCATAGGCATCAATGCTACTTCGGTTTGTTCAAAAAACAAGGATCAAAATTCTAGACAATGACAAAAATCACACTCAACAATATGCTTAGCTCGCCAATTATTCTGAATGGAGCCAAACGTCGTTATGTCTGTTATGTTATGCTATGTTTATCATAACAAAGTATTGAGAAATCATTAGATTTTGGGGACCCTCGAGGAAAAGCTTATCCGGCAGAAACACGAGTAAATGCTACCACGAACTCTGATCCGAAGAATACATTGGCTTGGCTGCATTAAGTGAATGGAGTGTTTTTTAGAATCCCAGCCACCAGGTCCCCGAAAAAAATGAAGACCTAGACTCCGGTTCAAAAGATCAGGCAATCGCGAATGCCATTAAGCTTGCTTAGAACAACATATTAATCTCGTGCTCAGATCTTCCAACCTGATAAGTATGTAAGTTAGCATTTGAGAGAATTGCAAGCACATTTAAAAACAACAGACTTCACTACTGGAAGATCTGCGTCTGAGCTGAAACTGATTTTCATCTTTCAGAACAATTTTGATTCTTCTCCGCATACTCGATATGAAGATGAAGATTAAAGTCAAAGATACTTGAACAATGTCAGCAAACACGCGTGCCAATCGAAGCAAGAATTCAGTATCCAGAATCCAAATCCCATACGAGATAAAAATTTGTCTTGAGTAGAATTTTCAAAAAGTCTATTTTCCTGCAAATATTACAAAGGACAAATGTTTTCCTCAATTTCACATCACTGAACACTTTAAAAAAAAAAAAAACTTAAAGCTCCAAATTCGTTATCTCATTGTTGAGTGTTCATCCACCGACAATCAACCATTGTTGGGTGTCCTTTCTTCCGAGACACAATCGAACCCAAGAAACATAATCCGCATAAACCACATTTCCCTTCGTTTTATGCTCATTGGACAACCCACCCTTCGAGCGACATAAAAATATAAGGGCGCAAAAAAAAAATATCACATTTCAATGGTTTCGTGAATATTGTCAACCATAAACCGATACCGTATTGGTAAATTTAAGATTATGGGCTGCTCAATCTAAAAATAATAGAAACCCTTCCAAAAATAAAATGGACACCCCACCACCTCGTGCCACCTTCCATAACCGGCAACATTTCAAATTTCACATTCGAAATGGAAGCAGAAATTTATTTCACAGCCATCCTGGCAAATTGATTTCAATTTTGATTTTCCATTTACGGCACAAATTGCCAACCATTTTGTCAACGGTATGAAGTTTCCTAACCCAAAGGATACGTGTTTTTTATTTATTATTTTTTCACTTCGTTTTTTTTTTTACTGATCACCGGCACTCACAGTAACGCCTGAGCTCCTTTATGTTTATGAGTTCCTTATTTTATGTAATAAAATATCTGGCGAGTGTTTGTGTATCAGAAGTCGCAGGATGCTGGAAAGTCATCAAGTCATTTTGGTGGAGATGTGCTTCCATACAGCGAAAAGTAAATAAGGTTGTTGCATCCTTTCCTATTTGCCTGAAGGAACTTGCATGAAAGAGTTTTCTGTTCATCCTTGAAGGACACGACAACATCCTGGTTCTGGGTACCTGGAAGAAGAACCAAGATGAAAACTATCGGTAGGTAGCAAGAACGTTAACAGCATGTCGAGATGACAACTAACATGAAAACATAAATCGACCTTCTTTGCTGCCTTCCTTTTGGTGACCCATGCTCGGAACGAGTACACCCACTTGCGTACAATTTTTGATGTCACTACTTTGAGGAGCAAGCGTTTTGTATGTGTAAGCTTTTTTGTTGTTAAAGATGTTTCTATCAAAGGACGACAATGTTACAATATGAACAACACCTCGTTTTATGCTCAGTTTTGTTCTATTATGCGATTTTACCACGGCCGTACTGTGCACTTGTGTGGGCCTTGTTTTACGTAAATTTTCGATGACTGGAAGTATGTATATCTGAAGTATATCTGACTCGCGGATATAAGACTCAAGACACTGGGTCATTTTGACGACAGGAAAAACACCGGGCATAGAAACATTGTAAACATTGTAAGGGCGATGACACCACTACTAGATCGCCAAAGTGACCGAGCTGAGAAAATTTTCACCTTCAAAAACAATTTTAAGACAATTTTTCCAACCAGACGGAAACACGACAAGAGACCCCAGTGTTATCACAATTTATACGGACGGTTCTTACATATCGTTTGAATCGGGGGCAGCGATCTACTGTCCGAACCCACCGATGGAAGTTTCGAAGCATCTTGAACCATTTGTCACGGTGTTTCTAGCAGAAGTTTTCGCAATACTAACTGGAGTAGAAAAGCTCACCAAACTCAATATACGGGAGAAGCAAATACTAATCTGCTCCGATATTACTGCAGCTTTCAAAGCTATCATAAGCCCCCTATCAGTATCGACACTGGCTAGGATGTGCAAACACAAACTTAACAAACAAGCAACAGTGAACGACGTCAGTCTTACTTGGGTCTTGGGACACGAAGATGTAACGGAAAACGAAAAAGCGGACGAACTGGCTAGGAAACAGCCACAAAAACCCTGTAAAGGAAATAGGCGTCCCGCTGACAACTATTAAAAGAGTAATAAACGAATGGACAACCTAGGAATTCAGAAACCACTGGATCAACCTTACAACGTGCAGAACAGCAAAATCGATAATTGATAAACCGAAACAAGGTAGCGAAACGAGGTCTAATGGTGGGACTGGTAACAGGGCACATTAACCTTAACCTCCACTTACATAGACTCGGACTAGCAGAAAGAGGAAGAGGAAGATCTGGAGAACTTCCTCTGCCACTGCCCAGCAACAGCGAGACAACCACATAAAATACTGCGGTCAACACTTATACCGGATTTTGCGCACCTCAAAGAAATTGGGATCGGTGAGATCATGGATTTTGCAAAACGAACAAAAAGATTTCCCGACCATTCAAATCAAGACATAACCCCACTTCCACTACAACTCTCCCACTTTAACCAAAATCTTCTCCAAACAAGAAATAGGAGAACGCAAGGGGCCCCACTAGAGGTCTAAGTGAGGAGCTTACAAAGCACACCCTAACCAACCAACCAACCAACCATCCATGTGTATGTGTGGATGAGATGAGAATATGAGTATCACAGCCGAAATTTTAATCATTGCTAAGAACTGAGCTGCTGGAATTGGTCTTAATACAGGGTGGCTCGAAACACTCACCAAATTTTGTTGTGCTAAAACTTCAATGATCGTGATTTTCAATTTATTCAGCTTTAATTTCGGGTGGCAAGCTCGCGCACACTTATCAGATATTCTCCTTCCTAATTGTCCTCATAGCCTGTGGCTTGTACTCAAAGACACAACTCTGAAGTGCCAATCGCGAACATTATACGACCCGGAAACAAAGCCTTCTTATTATTCATCCTGAAGCAAGCTATGTGAGGGATTTCACAAGTCCCGCAGTGGAGTATTTGACTGAAAAACATGGCATTAATCTCCAATGATAGCTTTTTATGGGTTTAAAATGTTTTTTTTTGCAACTACTAATAAATTTGATGGGTTGCAGAGTAGGTGGAAATTTGTGGGTGGGTTTTTTTTATTCACTGTCAGTTTTTAATAATTAACACTAAATTTAATTTATAATAATTCAAAAAATATAGAAGAATCAAAAAGCAGCAATGACAAAAAGAAATGTGTTTAGGACTCAATTCTTACTAATTTGAAAAATTTCTTATATTCTTGGTTACTCGAGCTACTATCGTTTTCTCCACAGCAGAATTCAGCATTTCAATAACTTCTGGAGGAAATTTAAGAGACATTTTTTTAAGGTGACTCTCTCATACTTGTGAGCTTAAGGTCTAATATAAGAAGCGAATCGTTCAAAATATCATCCTCTGTGTAAGAGTGCAAAAATTTTCGGAATATTCCTCGCAAAAGCTCTAAATATCCTCATTCCGGGCTTCTTGACCTTCATCTGGAAGTTGATTTAAAAGCGATTGAAATTTTACTTTACAACAAGTAACATGCCTTGGACATCATTCTTCTTCTGTTTTGCCGGCTACAGAACAGGATAGCATGATAAACAAAAAACCTATTCGTTCATCCCTTTTGTCATCGACCCTAGTTACAAAATTGGTCGCAACGAAATCCCTTTTTTTTGTAGCCTATGTTCACCCTGAAGGTCCATTATAAATATAAGAACGTAAAGAGTTCCGAAGATTACCTCCTAAATATAAACTAACAAACTTACCAACTTTTACCCTTTATAATATTGTTTATTCCCCTATAGAAGTGTCATCGCGTACTTTTTTATAGATCTTTTTGAGTTCTAAAACTTTTCTATAAAAAGCAATTAATTATTTATTACCATTAAAGCAGCATTTACAAAAACGAATTCGCTCACCTTTCTTTAGTTACGAAACTGGTCGCCACGAAATTCCCTTTCATTCAAACGGAGATCATTCGTTCCGAAGATCTATTGAAAAAATTGGTCAACGATTTTTTCAATTCGGATGAGTAGTTTCGAACATTACCTCATACATACAAACTTACAAACATTTCCTCTTTATGACATTATTATTTATTATTATATTATAATTATTATTATATTTTTACATTTTATTAGATTAGATTGGAGCATAGCCAGGAAAGCTCCAATTTATAGCCCACTCTTCATTGTCACTTAAACGCTGACTGCGATGAATAATGTGGTTCAGAACTCCATGGTTCTCCAAGTTCATTTTCATAGAGAGCTCCAACGATTTCAGGTTCCAACCAGTTGTTAGATGTATCCCGGAAGTTAATAACCCATATCACAGGACATCTTTCGTGATTCACTTTAAGCTCTTTCAATGTCACCTACAAAGGAGAATTTGGATTTGTTGATGTTCCAATCGTAGTTGTTTCTACTTGTCAAGAGTTAACTAGCTTTCTTAACTCAACTCTGTGTATGTTAAGTTCGCGCATCCACTATTCCAGACGCACCAAAATGTAGTGAAAGCTTCAACATTGTCGCTTTAGCCAAATAACCATGGCTCCAAACTCATGATGGGATAACTGGCCACATAAGCATAGAGACGGCAACGAAAAGCCAGATGAACTTGCAAAGAAAAGATCATTGCGGGAGCGGGAAAGGATGGAAAAATTACCACACACAAAGAAACAAAAAGACGAAATGACTCGAGAACGTAGCTATAGAGTATGGAACTCTTGGGACGATTGTCTCATATCTCATAGTCTATGGCCGGAACTAAACACAAAGAGAAGCTTTCAGTAGAAACAAAGTTCTAATAAGAACATCGTTTGTGATGGGGAACCATATCATAAGTGGACTTGGGTAATTAACCTTTTTAAATAACGTTCTCCAGTAACTGCTGCAGTGTGATCGTTTTCTTCGAAAAGTACTGCCCGACAATGCAGTTTGATGAACCATCACACCACACTTTTACTTGAGCTAGGTGCAGTCCCGTCTCATGGAATGTCTTCGATTAGAATCATTCCATATTCGTTAACTTTGCTTGATTATATTTCCGATTAGCACAATTTCGTCCTGGTCTACTCTTGGTAAGGCTGCGGAGCTTAAATGCGATGAAAAAAACTTGTATAAAGTTTGATAAGTCTGATATAATTTTTTTTAAATCACTAACCTTTATACTTTTTTAAACCTTAAGATTAGATATCACATGTCAGAATTCAACCTGCCACTAACCGTCAAACAACCACAACTCAATCTATTATTTTATTTTATCAAGCCTCTCGTTATTTAACGGATTAATATTCGGAGTATCTTAAGTTTGCTTTTCCATCATCACAGTCAAAAGGCTCAAAGGGCATACACTTTTCCGTTGCCCTTCTAGCAAAATGTAAATAGCCATTTACATCCAGGTACAAGAATGACTCCGACATTGTATGTTCGCTTACAATACAACTTTTCCAGATACACACCTCAATAATTCACAACACTTTTCGATCCTATGTGAAGACCGATAGCACACGTAATACTTATCAAACATTTTTTTTTTCTAAACAGAAGAGCTTACCAGACTTATCATTTTCCACTTGCACGGAGGCGAATCATCAAACTTGTGCCGAAATTTCGCTTGGTCTGAAATGACTAATTTCAGTGCGGGATAGTGCCGCACAATCCAAAGTTTTGCTTCATCTTACTCAATTAAAAAAAAAATAATGACGCTTGTTTCCAACGTTTTTCACGTGTCTCAGCAGCCACGCCATAGCGCCATAGCCTGCTTCACTCTTCTTCATATTAACTGTTCACAGTAGGGCACATGATATTATCTAATTGTAGATCAAGCTATTGAAATGTTTTTAAGAACCTTGAGATTGAGAATATACCCGAGGTAGGTAAGCCTGTCTTAATAAGCGACTAAAATCACCCTCCGTATGCCGAGCGCATAGCACATACAAAAAAAATGCAAATCAGATGTCTACCATCTGGATCTAGATGTGCCCGGGAAAGGGAGTCACCAGGCATTTCAGGACTCAGCGAAAAATGGATGTTATGAGAAAAATAACGATGAACACCTTGCAAATCTGAAGAAAAAGGTTTAAAAAATTCACGTGCATCGACAGAATGCGAACTAACACCGAACCGTCTAGAAAAAAAAGAGTATGCGAAGGACCTTAAGAAGAGGCCTAGGAAGAAGTGTAAGGTCGGCTCATCGTCCGAAGCAAGCGAATTAAGGCAAGCTGCGTTATCTTCTCAAAAAAATTCTGAGGACAAATTATATAGTAGCAAATTTTCGCTCCGGAAAAACTAGTGGAAAATGAGTGTCGATGACCCTGACGCTTGTCGAGCGCTGTCAAATTAATTAAAAACGGAGAAATTTCAATGATAAACGCAAATAAGTTTAAGAGACTGCTGTGAGTCTTCAAAAAAAACGGACTTCACTCATCGTGCACGAAAGAAGACATTAGTGAAAATGTTCCAGCTCAAGGCTTTAAAATTGTTGAAGCCGTGAAAATCAGCGAGCGAAATCACTAGCTAGTCAAACCCAATATTATCATGCGTTTGAGTCAGGCAAATCAAATTGGCCTTCCATCCCATCAATTTTTATGAGCTTCTCGACAAGTTAAACCTTTCCTTCCATATATTTAAATATTCCTCAACTAACTGCACGCTAAATTTGGCAAAGATTTGAGGAAAAGATAAACGCACGTTCCAAAATTTTTAACGAGGCTAACTTTTCCAACGACCTTCTAAAAACTGTTCAATAGGCAATATCCCTGACTGAAAGTCAATTGTTATATGAGTCACTATGTTAAGGCTAACAAAAAAAAGATGTGGAGTCTATCGGTCTATTAGATCACCTGTGAACATTGAAGCCCTAAAAGATACAATCTTTCAATCCACCACGGTGTGCCCGGTGCACACAAATTTGCCTGTTTTTGAACTCTCCGGTCGTTCAGGATCACCTTCGCAAACATCCACATAGGTTGACAATCCGAACGCTACTTCGATTCTCAGAGGTAGGATAACGCTCTCTAGGGCCCCATCATTCCTACGTCACTGTTAAAAATACATAAAGCTTAGAAAACAGCGAATAAACGCTCAAGAAGCGTCG
This sequence comes from Orthonevra nobilis, assembly GCA_963555765.1. Classification (NCBI taxonomy): domain Eukaryota; kingdom Metazoa; phylum Arthropoda; class Insecta; order Diptera; family Syrphidae; genus Orthonevra; species Orthonevra nobilis. The sequence goes on along the minus strand of OY743225.1, from coordinate 58,837,863 downwards.
TTCTTCGGGTGGCTTTTTTCACCAGAGAGTTAGATTTACGATTCCTTGTAATTTTTGAATCAGATTGATGATCACTTGAACTCTAACTCAGCTGACACCTTCTAAGTGGGGCCTTTAAAATTCATTACAAAATTTTTCCCTCCAATTCCGGTACTGAGAGTCTAAACCCTCCGCCCCATCAATTGTGCGTTAACAATATACGGGTATCTGATGGTTTCTTTTATTTTCAGTTTTTACTAGCTAGCTAGCAGGCTGACAACCCTCCCGAACTGCCCCCCAGTATACTGTAGTTGAGTATTGTTGCTAGGAAAACGGCGAAGGGATGCCACGATAATGACATTGCTCCACATAATAAAACTGCTGATGGAAATATCTGGCTTTTACACCTTCCTGACAATGGGTAATGGGTCTTGTTCACCTTGTTCACAGATGTGGGTGTACCATTGGAACGGAGCATCATAAAGCCCTCCGAGGAGGGACATCAGCTCTTCACGAAAGGAATGAATTGAGTTGCATTCAGTAATGGCGTCCTGTAGATAGATAACAAGGTGTCGTCTCTTTTTTTGTATTCGGTCGTTGTTGCGGGACAACAGCGGGACACCGATGTGCACGACAATGGAACTGTAGCAACTTAAACAACAAGTAATGCGAAGTACAAAGTACCAAATAAACTGACGTTTATCAAGTTGTTGGAACTTTTTTACGAGAAAAAGAAAAAAAAAGGTTGCTTTGTGGCTCATGGGCGGAGTTTACGACGGTTAGATGGCTAATTTAAATGAACTGCTCCTAGTAGAAGCTTAAAAGGCAATGATTGCCTTTTTTTTAATTATTGATACTTGCGCTCTTGTGGATTTATGGAAGCTTGAATCTTTTTAATGAACAGGAAGCATCACTTACGTTATTTGCAAAATCTGTTACCATAGAGCTTAAGAATGATGGTTAATTAGGAAAGGAAATCATTTTGGCATTAATTCATTTAAAACGATGCACAGTGGCTTCTTCTTTGCAAAGCTTGGACATTTTTAGACTTTGTTTCGAAGTGAACTGTGAATTTTTTTTTATGGAACCCTGCCACTTAGACTAGGCCATATTGGAATGAATTTGTGATGCAGAACAAATTTTGTTTAAAAAATTAAATATGAAAATGTCGTTTACCTGCTCAGTCAACTATTTGGAAGTCTTCGGCAGTGATGGGCATTATTTGATTAAAAAGTTATTCAAAAACAATTTTAAAATAAAAATTTAAGTAAAAACCTTTGCAAATAATTTCTTCATATAATTTTTTTGGAAATAAAATTTCAAATCATTTTTTGGATTATTTGAAAACACATTATTTTGCAAAGACTGATCTGACAACACTTGATCGACTTCCAATAAGATGATTAACTGCGGGTTACTAGCTCTTGGAACATTAAAGGTGCCTTTGAAATCAATGTACATACTATGTACTATGTACTATGAATTTGCAAACACAAATGTTAAGAGAAACCGTCTGGAATTGCAAGTCCTGAAAAACACGAGTCAGAATATCAACAATCAACAGTGAGTAGTGACGTGACTTAGCTACATATAACATATATATATACATATACTACACCCAACCCAAAAGAGTTCACCCACCTCGAATGCTTTTGCCCCAGTTCCATGAATCCAATATCAATAACCTCTGATGACGTGCAAATGACACCACATGCGGACCTGATGGAATACCTCCAATAATTTTAAAAAACTGCGGCAGTGCTTTGGCAGGGCCACTTGCTTTCATATTCCAGGCATCCATTCACCATAGAGTTTTCCCTAAGTTATGGAAAAATTGTTTCATAATTCCGGTACACAAAAAAGGTTGCCGGGATGATGTTACTAATTATAGACCTAGAGCTAAGCTATCTTGTTTGCCTAAACTCTTTGAGGCTATTATTTTTGACAGTTTTTACTTTAGTTGCAAGCCTTTCCTCACTGACAAACAGCATGGTTTTGTAAAGAACAAATCCACTGTGACTAACTTGCTGGAGTTTACTTCTTTTACTAATAAAGCATTAGAAGAAGGGGGTCAATTCGACTGCATTTACACTGACTTCAGTAAGGCATTTGATAAGCTTTCCCATAAGCTAATAGCTTTTTAAATGAAAGCCCTAGAATTCCCTGCATCCTTTGTGGAATGGATTTACTCGTATCTTGGCGGACGAACCTATCAAGTCTTGTTTAGGGGATCAACCTCTAAATCGATTTACGCTACCTCAGGTGTGCCTCAAGGTAGCCACCTAGGTCCTCTGTTATTCATTATATCTATTAACGATGTTGTAAGTGTGCTCAAGAACTCTAGAGTTCTAATTTATGCCGACGACATAAAAATATTTAACGGAATTAACAATCTTTCAGACTGTTGGGCTCTGCAGGATGACCTTAATTCTTTTGCAAAATGGTGCTCCAACAATAGCCTATCATTAAACATCTCTAAATGTTTTATCATGTCCTTTTCTAGAAAACGTAATCCTCTGACCTATACGTACACCTTAAATAGTTCTGCGCTGGTCAAAGTTAACCTGACAAGGGACTTAGGTGTACAATTCACTCAAAATCTTGACTTCTCAATTCATATTGAGCAAATTGTCAACAAAAGTAACTCCCTCCTCGGCTTCATAAAGCGCTGCAGTAAAGAATTTAAATGTCCATTAATAACAAGAACCCTGTACACAACATTTGTCAGGCCACAGCTTGAGTACGCTTCAAATGTGTGGTCACCGTATTACCTGACACATATTGACCGAATCGAGTCTGTACAACGCAAATTTGTTCGTTTCGCACTTTGTCATTTATCATGGACTGATCCTCTTCGCCTTCCACCTTATAAGGACCGTCTTCTTCTTATCGGCCTTGATTCTTTGCAAAAACGTCGCGAAGTCTGTGATATTGTGTTTTTGAATACGGAAGACTTTGAAAAATTTAAGGTCTTACCGGTACCGACGCCACACAAATATGAATATGTGTTTATTAAATAATCGTTGGATTATCTAATCGGCCAAGTCGAGCGCGAAGCAAACACTGCCGTACCATCCTTTACTTGAACCATTTCGCCGCATTTTCAGGCCCCTATTTGAGAACCTCTGGATAAGACCAGAACGCAGAAATTTTCGTCCTCCAGTAAGCTATAAACACATACTTCAAGTCTATTAAGTTCCGAAGTTTAGCGTAAGCAAAGTTTCGCATTTATGACACTCACTCACTCATGATCATCAGAATAGAACTAGAACTTCCCATACTCAGAGAGCTGAAATTTGGTACAGAGTTATGGTTTAAAGGCCACATAAAGGGAAAACTATAAAAACTAGAATAATCGAAGATCTGGAGTACCTGGTGACACTGATTAGAAAACACAAGAGCTCAACCAAACTATTAGAGATCGACATACCGCCTTTTCAAAAAAATATTCTACTTGGTGGGCCGCTTCATTTGATGTCAAAAATCGAAGGTCTGAAGTATCTGATGGTCTCAGCTGTATTAGAGATATAATAATAAAGAAATCGCAGTAAGGAACCTTAGACTTGGCACGACTTTGTCTAGATTTCATTACTTTTTAGAGATAAACAAACAGCTCCATCGGGACTTGGCTAGTTTTTTACAGAATGTTTTTGGTGGGATAGTTAATTTACTGCGAGAGTTATACTACAGAATGACAAAGGAGGAGCTTGGTAAATGTTCTAAGTTCGGCGGTAGAAATTTATGTCAGCAGCAACATCTCATGTTTAATTGCCGATCTAATGCCAGCAGGTGATGCTGACTCAAGCAAAAATAAGCTCAGAAGTATCAAGCCATCACCAGTGTGGATAGAACTCAATAGTGGGAATAGCTGGAAGAGAGGTCCAAGCGATTTCACTGAAGGACGATGGTATTCTCACATTGCAGCCAAACTATATCTTGAAGCAAGATTTCATGAGCATTACAGCGTACAAGATAAGTTCTAGCTGTCATATCGAAGCGTTTGTTCCAGTTACGAACGTAACAGAGTTGCTGTCAATAAAATCCCAGAAATGCATCAGTGCCAGGATGTTATAGGAATATTCTGCACGATAGTTTGCCTGATGTCTTCGGTGGCCTTGGATTGCTTGGTCTTTGTAGTAGTAGAGCTTAGAACATCCAATGCTTGATATCTCTTTGCCAAAAAGTCGTATAGCATTTGAAGCGACGGCATTTTATTTGGTTGTTCCAGACCTTGTTCAAAGAGATTCCTACTCTCAGGATCCAGAGCCTTTGTCATTAAATAAACGATGATAGGATCCCATGTTATGGATTGCTGATAACCCTTCTTAAGTAGCATCTAGGATAGCTTTTTCAGAGTTCACCATTTGCGTGATTTCCTTGATGACCCGCCTTTAGCATCTTTTCGACGTGCGTGGAAACGATTTTCCTTTCATTATTGTATCTTGCATAGGTTCACCTTCAAAACGAATTTTAAGTTCTCTTTCATTCTAAGGTATACTTTCTTTCAGTGTCACTCAATGATGATTTATTGTGTATGATGGCAGGAAAGATATCATAGAATGAGTTTCAGAATGTCTTGAGCTATCTGCTGTTTTTGATTCTCGTAACGAAGAAGCCATTTGATGTAAACATCGGTTGAAGTCTCTTTTAATGTTCTTGTAATGTCCCATTCTTACATAGGAAGTCTTCATATCCTCTTCTGTTGCATCTGCCATGAAATCCACGTGCAACTCCGTGATATTTTTAAATTGCTCCAACAATGTCTTCTGTTGATATTCGAAAAATTTCTTTCGAATAGTTTTCAAAAGTCTCCTCGAATTCCTCCATATTACCCATAATTGCCTCTATCTTTATACGTAATTTCTTCACGTGCTGAATTTGTACTGGATTCCCAGAGGCTTAAGAGGTGTTCGCAAGACTTTCACCATCTTCTTGAGGGGCTATGCATTCGAGCAAGGTCTTAACTTCCATGAATAAAAGCCCCATCTTTCCTTATGTATTCCTTTCTATGTACGGTGCATCAAGAGCCGTCACTTTTTCGGGGCTTTCTACCCCAACGATTTATATCACGAAAGTATGCGCCTTAACGGTTTTGTCCCTCCAGAGGGGTTCCTCTACCTCGATTCTAAAGGTCTGATCCAGAGCAAGCTGGCGGTGCCGCTAATCTTCCACTTCGCCCGCTCAAGAGTAGACAGGCGACTCCCATACAATCGAGACATCGCACGCGGTTCCGAAGAGTGTCTCCGTTTCAGCAGGGCGGTATCGGTCCGCGACGTAGCAGATGTACGAAAGCAGCACCAGCGATTTTGGTGGCTGGTAGATAATTTGTAGGGAACGCCCTCGTTGAATGCTTCCACTACGAACTACCTTTCGGGGCAAAGTTTGCCTCTTTCCTTTCAAAAATGCCTTGGCCGGCTTACATAGATTTAGATTAAGATTTAGTTAACTTTAAGCATAAGTAGGATTTGCTGCTGGAATATATATAACAATATTATATATATATTGTAGGTATATATATATTTATTTCATACATATTTCATCAGTTTTAAGGTATTTAGATTTAAGTGTATTTTAAGGTTATTTAAGGTATTTTTAGTTAGTTTTATATAAAAGAATAAAAAAAAAGTCCGGTTACTAAGTTTTTACATTAATTTTTTCTTAGTTCATACCTTACTGTTAATTTTAAGAATTAATTAAAAATAAAAAGTAAGTTAAAGTCGAAAGATATATCATAAGTACTAGGTTTAACTTAGAGCGCCCGCATAGGGCCAGTAGAATTAATGATAAATAAACTAGTTTTTGTCAAGTTTTTAAGAAATTCATATAGGTTAATAAAAAAAATGCATTAAAACTGAACTGAAACTGCCGTCACTTTTTCGATACGCTCGTGGTTTTCCCGAAATTTCCTTCAAATTTCGTTGTTTTTTGCAAAACGCTCATCTTTGTAGCGCTGAGTTTGCCTCGTCGTACTATCCTTTTTGACGTTAACTCTCGATTTTTTTTTCTAGCTCATTGGTTTTCTGCTTTGCGATGAAGATTTGAACTTCTTCTTCATCAGCCATTATTGCGAATTATCAATTAAACGATTGTTTTATCACTATCACTATTCAATCCCAGTGTTTTAGCCAGTGTCTTGGTAACGCTAATTTAATTATTTATGTAGCCTTGGTAACGCTAATTAGGTCGACTGTTCTGTCTTAAATGGATCGAAGAAAAACAACCGTGCCAGTTGCGTCTTAAAAAATTATTGCTGTATCCTTGACCGTGGCTAATATTTACGTCCAATGTCCCTTTGACTGTGTTGCGTTGAAAACTCCTACACACACGCTTACGACGCCTTGGCATATGTTTTGGCAGTCAGCAGTTTGCAGAAATACCAAAAAAAAAATATCATTCTATTTTCGTGGCTTCGGGCAAAAGTCGCCAGGGTTATTGAGGTTTCAAAAAGTATCAATTAAAATTATTATGAATATTTAAATAAAGAGTCTTTTAACAGATAAAAATGAGCCGATGAGTTTTCATTGCCATATGGATCATGAACTCATCTTTAATTTAATAGGGAGCCTCCGGAACTTTTAGGATGTCCAGGAACGTGGAGAAATCCAAATCGCGCTTCCTCTTCGTTGCCCTAGGCGGTTGCTCATCAATCGGCTTTGAGGAGAAAAATTCTCCTCGTTGAAACTATTCAGAATACTGTCTTCGTCTTCTCTATAATTCCACGATGTTTTTAAGGAATAAAAGCTCTAGAAGTGGATTATGAGTTAAACAAAAAAGCATGGATGACAAGCGAATTTTTTACGAAAGAAGGTTTTGCGTTTTGTAAATAATTGTACTGCTTATCGTAGGGATGTAAAAAATAAATTGCAAAATATTGGGCTTGCCTATTTTCCTCCCTACACGACTTCGTTACTTCAGCCAATGGACTAAGGCATTCGGCCCTATCCTCTCCGATTTCTCCGAAATTTGTATCATGCTAAGCGCTCTGATTGATAACTCGGACAATCCTCCGAACAAAAAAAAGCATGCGTTGCAAATGACAAAATAAATGGAACGCATTCCGAATACATGCGATGTATGACGATTAATTGCTACAATCGCAGCAACGTGTCTAGAAGTCATGCGATGTACTGCATTTTTTAAATTATCTATCCTTTCCGATTTTTTCCGACTAAAAAACTAAAAAAAGAAAAATTATAACGGATATTGGTGAAGGAAAGGAAGTGTAAGCAAAATTTTATCTATTTTTACACGTATATACATTCATATGCACATGTTTTTTTTTTATTGTTAGAACAAAAAAAAACAAATCAAGCTCAATACAAGCGGCTGGTAGAGTAAATGAAGACAAAACCAGATATTGCCCGAAATTTCACCAGTCGACCGCCTGAAGAGACGAGCGCTTTCTGGGATAGCGTCACAAAGGCTCTAAACACCCTTGGTCAACCCATTAGAGACAGTCTTGGATGGAAAAAAATAAATCTTCAATCATTTTGAAAACAGCTTACCAAAATGTTTTTATATCTCTAGGTGTGGAGCGACTATTAAACTAACATAAAAAAGAAGCTTGTGGCTAACGCCAAAGAATGTACGGCAACGGGCGGTGGTCCATTTAAACAAAAATCTTTCTCGAACTTGGAAGAAAGTGTTATTGCGCTCCTAAATATAAAGAATTCTGATACGGGCGTCAGAGCAAAAACTTTTGGAGCTTCACAAAGCAAGGACGATGCTCCAACCAATGATCCTGAACCTGCAACGTGTACATTGAAGAGACAGCGAACATTGAGAAAGCTATTGACGTCAATCCAGCTTCTCAGCAAGCAAATAAGGATCCAAGAAAGCAACAGCAAAAATATTAAAGAAATGACCAGAAGAATTCAATTACTTAACCGTAGTGTGAAAGAACTTGCAGAAGTGGAGAAAAAAAAAACGTAAAGAAATGCAAAATCATAATGAAGAAATTATAAAATTGGCAAAACAAAATCTGTTGTCCATGTTTCTCTTCACTTATTTCACTTATTGCTTTTCACTTCTCTATTTATTTATCACTTATGTTATTTGACATAACATTGACATTTTACGCCAGCTACATGCGTCGGTACGCGTCTATATTTCTCTTACGATTCGGATACCATGAACGAAATATATGTTCCGATCGGAGCTTTTTTCCGATCGGAGATTTCTCCGAACGGATACGATGATAGGACCGATTATCTGCAATATAAAACAACATTTCAGAAAGAGAATTTTAACGAACATAGGAGGAGAACAAACCTCTTAAGGCCACTACAAGCCATTCGAAAGCTAAGCAAGGTATGGAATGTCAACGTTAAACCGGCAACAATTGCGAATTGTTTTAGAAAGGCAGGATTTTCAAAAGATGGCATGCAGACTCTAACAATGCATTAGGATGAAGAGGACTTTCTTTTTCACTATCACAGCTCTACAGTCTTCATTTAGGACAGTAGCAAACGTCAATGAATCATTTGAAGACAATGTTAATGTTGTTATTCACGAAAAGACTATCCAGAAGATATTCTTAAAGAGTATTCTGGAAAGTCGTGGAGTTCAGACTATCTCAGATATGTTTGTACATATTTTAATCCGATTTTCAAATAAATTTTCGACATAAATTGATTACTTCTATATTTACAGATTCAGATAACACTGAAGAAGAATTGGCGGATGCTGATTAAGTGTTACCAACATTGGGACGAATTTCCTCATCAATTGACGCATTACAAACCTTTCTGGCGATGAGGAGTAATTTACCGACTTAAATTACTGATAAATATTAATAAAAGTTGATACAAAAATAATTTCTGTTTCGAATTTTCTATAAAACGAAATGATTTTCTTGTCCCTTGGGGATTCGCTATAAGGATGTTTGACTGTATATGTTCTGCGGCTTTTTCACGTCATAGATGATGTTATAAGTGTATTAACTGCGGGTAAATTAGGCCAGTATTGTCTTAACTTCCATTGTCCCTCTTCAGTTAGTTAGTAGTGATGCAAGTTCAAAGAACCACGCGTCGTGTAGGTTCCTTCAATTTTTTTATTTCAAGATATTCAATTTCTTACGACACAGAGAATTGAGAATTCGTTTTTTTAAGTCGAAAAAAAATTATTTATTTTTGTAACCTTGTATTTTAGATCACATCTCAAGTTTAATTTTCCTTGGTTTAGTTGTTTTTTTTTTTCTTAATGTTGCTCCAGTGCTCCAGGGATTGGCAGTATGCTTAAAGTGATTTTTTACGCAGCACGAACAGAAGTGGAAGGGAGAGAAATGAGGTACCAGTGCACATTGGTTTTAAATTGTTGTAGGTTGCAGTGCAAAGGAAAAATAGAGCGAGATAACGCGTTCTATAAAAGAATCTCTTAATTTCACAGTACGCCCGAAAGTAGACATAAGGGTAAACTGGCGTTGCGAGTGAATTGCTGAAGCAATAAAACAAAGTCAAGCAAGGCACACGACGGTGTTCCAGCGAGTATTCGAAATGTTGACATCGTCTTTAAGTTTAATCGCTCGCTTTTGAATTCTATCTAGGAATTGCAAGGGGGTCTTGGGTTTGCCTGCCCAGATGTGAGTGTTGTACTCCAATATTAGCCGAAAAAAACCTTACAAACTGTAGCTTAGTTAGAAGGAGTAGAGTATTTCTTATATCGGTTAGCATTTCGCTACATTTTTAGCAACATCGAATCTGTGGTCATTCCAACGTTAGTTTTTCGGTTTTATCGATGATTTCGCTCTAATGACAATTGACAGCATTGTTTTTTTGGAAGCATTAACCTCTACTCGGTTACCTTGACCCCATTTGATTATGCTGTCAATATCTGAATTTAATGAGTTCAAAATACGTTGCCGTTCAATATCGATGACCCTGTTTAGACGATAACTTTGAGTGCGTAGTGAGCAGTCACGTAGTGTCTACACACTGTAGTGCTTACTGCTGCACAACTCTGATAAAGAACAGAGGTGGAATGAGTGAAATGGAGCACGATCCTCACTCACGATCCTCATCTAACTACCGAACCAATTATGATGTCCTTCCGCCAACCTCACTACTCCACGATCGAAATATGATGACAAAATGAAATAGAAACGGAACTATCCACCCCGATTTTTATAGTTTCTTCGTGAATGCCGCTTTCCCTTGCCGCTCACTCCCCTCACCAGCAAACTCTCGTCATGGGGCACTAAAAAGTAATCGCCTAAACAGACTCTAGTCTGTCGAGCAGAGTCGTGAGACTGTGAAACTAAGAGTGCTGCCACCTGCGAAGGATATATTGGATTAGATGACAAAAGATCGTTAGTAAAAATCAAACAGAGAGTCGGAGGCAAACCTGAGCTTTGGGGAACACCAGCAGACTTGACTTCAGACTTGAAACCTTGAAACTTGTTTCTAATCAATCGAAGAAGATACTCACCTATCCCATATGCACACATTTTCGACAAAAGAGCCAGATGCCAAACTCTGTCAAATGCGCAAAGATTTGTTCTAATTTTTGTTGAGACAGGTCATCAGATGACCTATGGACCTGAACCTATTGTCAGTCATTGAGGAGTTTTCGTGATTCAAGATATTTCATAAGCCGACGATTTATCAGCGTTTCCATGACCTAAGAAAGGAGGTATGTAAGTGCTATGGGTCAGTAGTTGGAAGGAGAAGAAGAGTCACCTTTTTTAGGAACAGGCTGAACAAATGCAGTTTACCATCCACTCAGAAAGAGACCTGAGTAATAGTTCAGATGAAAAAACTTACGCAATGGTTTTGCCAGCGTGGAACTATGGGGGAACTACCATTTGAGCCAGCGGATTTATGTATGTCCAGATCTTTCAGTATACTTGCAACTGTGCAGGTGCGAAAATATATTTGTCTCATAGAATGTTCAACGTTCTCGTGCACAGGTGGCGGCAAAGCGCAATTTGGTAGTAAGGAAGAAGCCGCGAATTTTGCAGAAAGCAGATTTTCTTTGTCAAGATTATTAACGACAGGAATGTCATTCGAAATGAGCTTCGGAATCGATGACGAAGTCGAGTTCTTAATATTTTAATTTAAGTCTTTGGGAGAACTTCGTACGTCATAGAAGAGCATTACAGTCTTTTTCCGATTTTTTGTTCTGATCTAAGGATTTAAAGACAAATGAAAAGCAACCACATTCACATTGATTCGTGTTATCAGAGTAAATAAATATTTCGTTTTTATTGTTGAAGAGTTTCAAGTATTATGCTTAGCTTAAGCTTATTTAAATATTTATCATTTTAAATTGTAACTTGTAAGTTTTTTTCTTTTTATTGTTACTAATGCCTAGTGTACATAAATACATGGTTTATAAATTCCTAATACATATATATATGTACATATGTATGTTCTCGTGAAATTTAGGCTTGGCACCCGCTGTTGGAAAAAAAAAACAACAACTAAAAGAAAGTGCAAGCCCTCGCCAGGGGAAGGACAAGAACGAAAATTACAGAATGTACAGCGAAGCGACTAGTTTAGTATTCAAATAATCGGTATATTAGGCAAATTAAAACCAAATAAGACAGACGTGATGATGGACCGAGAAAGAAAGAAAAGTTGGCGTGCCGACGACGTTTGGGACCGCAGATTGAGCTAACTAAAGAAAAATCTTTTCCGTGGATATCCTTTCGATTCCTTTTTACGATCTCAATGAAGCCAATCGAGTCTGCATCTCTTGCAGCTCTTCCTCTTCGTCTTCGTCCTGTTCGACAGGTGCGGCAGACTCGGGTTTTTCGATAGTTGCCCCTTCTGGCGGGAGTGGTGCTTCACCCAATTTACCCTCTGTGATCTCCCACAATACCTTGTCGACTTCCTTTTGTGCCTGTTCCTCCATCTCCTCGGAGTCCTCCAGGGAATCCATGGTCTCGTCTAACATTTCCTCAATGATTCCAGCCTTCATCATTTCCTTTGACATGTCACGCATGATGCCAGCCAATTCGGGGTAGCGAACAAGCGATTGCATCGCTTGCATAACTTCTGTGGACTTTTGGAGGGAACCAGCAACGCGAAGTGTGGCTGAAATAGAAATAAAAGCATAAACAAGTTGATGCGAAGCTGCAGTTTGGATACCAACACAATTGAGTCTTCATTTGCAGCTGAACTGAATTGAGGTGTGCCTTGCTGGTGTAGATTCTCGTAATAGCTTTGCGGGCGTTCACGATTTCCTTGGCCAAAATCACACAGGTGTCACGGTCACCCTTGGTTGCGGCTTGTTTCAAGGCTCGCTTCACCTTTTCCTCCTCCCGCTGGATACTACGTATTTGCCGATCCAATTGATTGCCCTCTTTGCGGATTTTATGTGTCCATTCGTTGACCTAGAATCGATGCACTCATTTAAGAATGTTTGTGTGACTTGAGCAGAAAATCAATGGTAACCTGCTCCTTTGGATCTTTAGATTGTGTTTTTCCAAATAAACCCATTTTGGGGAAAATTACTAATTACAATTTTGCGCTGTTTACAAAAAACTAAAATGACTCATAAACCTTTGGTTGAAATTGGTATTTGTTGTGTCAAAGTCAGTGGGTAAGGATGACAGTTGCGTTGTCAAGGTTGCCGATTCAGTTCTGTTCGATTGTGGAATATTTATTTAAATGTTGTTTGATAGGTTTATGATTATAATGCTCGCAAAAATTATAGTTCATACTTAATTAAAAATATTTACAATTGGTTTTTGAAAATACGCAAAGTATTTCTTGTAGAATAAAATAACTATTACTGATAACACACAAACAGAAAAAGGATATGAACATATAGACAAACTATACGCTTCACAAATAGTGATATCACTTGATATTTCTTAATCTGCATAGACCCTACTGAATCTTCTTCTTACAAAAAGTATAGAGTCCATAATTGAGGGACAATGCGAGGCAAGCCCCCCTGAGATTCATTAAACATCATACTACTGGTCTTCAAAACCAAGTCACATCCCTTGCGACGTTTTTCTTAGGCTACGAGTGGGTAATTATGCATCCAGAGAACGCAGTAAATGGCCACCCATCGCTCAGACTCGACACCCGTCAATCAGTGCATGGCCACAGTCTTAGGTACCAAGTCATTTTTGTGCCAGAAAAAATACAAACTCCTCATAATCATACCGGTCTGCTTCGGTCGGTCACCCATGATAACAAAAGTAACGAACGTCACACAACCAGTTTAGTGGCTGCGGGATATTTTCATCGAGATCGCTTTGCTTATTATTAATACGACTTACCGAAGAAAGAACAATAATCAATTTGCAATTAGTTTCTTACAAAAGCGAATGAGAAAAAATTATGGCTGGATTTACGTATTTACGATTACGTACGATTTACATATGTACGTATATTATTAATACTTTAAACGTCTGATGTTCTCATTCTATTCACATAATTATTCAGAAAAAAAAAACGTTCATCATTACTGTACCACACCTCATCTGACATTTCTGCATTGAATGGGAAAAAATGTGGTTATGTCTGTCCAATTTGACAATTGCATCACAACGTACTCGCATCGTGATGTAAAATAAAATCTCTTCGAAACACTTTGTTTAATTTAGCGAAATTTAAGTAAAATAATGTTAAATTCGCGACGTGGTATCGGCTTACTATGCTCGGCAACTCAAAATCTATCAATTTCTACAAAATCATTGCAGCGACATCGTTACGTTCTCGCGAAACCCGTTCACCTTTCAGGACACCAAAATGCTCGCGGAAAGAAACCATTTCCAAACAATGTTTCGTCTCTATTTAAGCCGGTCTTTGTCCGACCATCTACGGATGAAATAAATGTTGGAGCTGAGCTTGCCGGAAAGCTAGACAAGACAGACTTATTGAATACACTCAATAAATTCACACAGAAACGCGAGATAAAACTTCTGTGCGTCGAGAATGGAATGGATGGTGAGTGCAGTAATTCTATTCAGTGGAAGATACTACAATTCCGGTTTCAGCATACTTGCAGCAGCAGGCGTTTGCATCATTCAGGCGGTATTGTATCGAAGCGGAAAATCTGCCTGTGGATCTGCACATCACTATTAGTGACATTCTCAATGGAGCTGGTCACATTGACGACATCTTTCCGTATTTCCTGCGCCACGCCAAAACGATATTTCCTCACCTAGACTGCATGGATGATTTGAAGAAGATCTCGGATTTAAGAACGCCAGCAAACTGGTATCCTAGTGCAAGAGCGATCACAAGAAAAATCGTCTTCCATGCGGGACCCACGAACTCGGGTAAGACATATCATGCCATGGAGAGGTTTCTAGCTGCCAAATCTGGTGTCTATTGTGGTCCCCTAAAGCTGCTGGCAACGGAAGTGTTTAACAAATCTAACGAAAGGGTGAGTTGATTCAGCAAGTTTTTTTTCGAGTTTTTATGAACACGCCTCATAGGGGACGCCCTGCGACTTGGTGACTGGAGAGGAACGAAAGTATGGCATAAGTGAGAATACGCCTGCAGCGCACGTGGCCTGCACCGTTGAAATGACGTCTGTAACTACTCCGTGTAAGTGTAGTTTTCTTTACTTCTCCGCATCTTCATTTATTGCCACTTGTAGACGAAGTTGCAGTAATCGACGAAATACAGCTGTTGAGAGACCATCAGCGAGGCTGGGCGTGGACGAGAGCATTCCTTGGTTTGATTGCTGATGAGGTGCATGTTTGCGGCGAGGCTGGTGCAATGGAGCTCCTGCAAAAGATCTGTGAAACGACACACGAGACAGTTGAAGTGCACACGTACAGCCGCTTGACTGAGCTCACTGTACAAGATTCCGCGCTTGGAACACTGGACAACATTATGCCCGGCGACTGTATTGTATGCTTTAACAAGAACGATATTTACTCTGTGTCTCGCGAGATTGAAGCAAGGTAGTTCTCGCTAGTTGGTTACTCTTCCTAACTTATTTGTAATCAAGAATTTTTCAGGGGAAAAGAAGTCGCCGTGATCTATGGAGGGCTGCCGCCAGGAACAAAATTAGCGCAGGCAGCCAAGTTCAATGATCCCGAAAATAGTTGTAAAGTTATGGTAGCCACTGACGCCATCGGAATGGGATTGAATCTGTAAGAAAACCTGAGAAAACTTATAAAGTACCTCTTGAACTATTTGAATTTATTTTCAGGAGCATCCGTCGAATAATTTTCTATTCAATCATAAAGCCGACAATGAATGAAAAAGGCGAGCGTGAGATTGATACAATATCAGTTTCGCAAGCATTGCAGATCGCCGGTCGTGCTGGACGCTACAGGACACAATGGGAACACGGATACGTGACTACATTCAAGCCGGAGGATTTGCCTACTCTCAAAGGTATTTTGTCGCAGAGTCCAGAACCCTTGAAACAAGCTGGCTTACATCCTACGGCTGATCAGATTGAGCTGTACGCGTATCATCTTCCCAACTCGACGCTCAGTAATCTCATGGTGAGTAGGAGTTGACTCCTCTAAATCGTTGTCCAGATATTGTGACTCCCAAAACCGCCATTCGTTTTGCTTTTTGCAAACGATTTTCGTGGTTTTTCAAACGCCACATGCTTTCCCATACCTTGACCTTTATGATTATTCATATAAAAAAAATTACTTTCGGGCATTATTTAATATTTAACCACATTAACAAATGGAAGAAAACAACACTGGCTTCAAAAACAGACTTCAACGAGTCACATTCTGCTTGAAGAGCTTGCTCTAGTGACAATTTGCTTGTCATCACCCGACAATCTGATCTTTTGCTCCAACCATGCCCATAGATGTTTTAAAAGGTTTATGTCGGGTGATTGTGGGGATGTTTTGAGCTCAGAGTGTTTCTTTAAAATGTTCTCTGTGCAGTATGCAGTATGCTGTGTCTGTTTTTTGACTTGTCTTTTTTGTTCCAAATTTGGATAAATTTCAAATGTTCAGCCACAGCGTTCCAACATCAGAGCTCCAATATGTGAATTTGAAACATAAGAATGTACAAACTTGAAGGAAAATGCATCGTTAAAGCTCGCATGCTTCACCTCTTTGCATCCTCTTTGTACATGCTTCACACTTGATATATTCACCACCAGTAAGAATCTCAGATCAGTAATTCCGACAAAATGTTGTCCAATTGACACTGGTGATGAAACATTGGAAACTCTTATCTGGATATTTCTACCCAGTAAAACTGAACATACTTTAGCTACGATTACGAAAAACGTTTGCATAAGTCCGATTGAACATACGTAAGGATATGTAAGGCAGACGTTTACAGACATGGGACAAAAATTCTGTCGAAAAAGAGAAAAAAAAGTGATATTTCCCTTGGCCGAACGATCGTTTGGTTTCTTTTTAGTCACTGTCATCCATTGCTTTCGAAGAAAATCCCACGATCGAATTCTATAATCCGGTGGCAAAAATCACGGGTCCTTGCTTAGCAAACTCGCTACAACAAAAAAAGGAGTATTGTGCACAAAAAAAACCCAGAACCTACATTGGAACCCAGACGCATTAACGACTACGCGAAGGAGCGTTGGCATTCAGCATAGGTGTGACATACTTGTATAAATAGAAATAAATGGAAATGTTCTTGACTGTTAATGGACTGAGATAATTAGGAGAACCAACTAGACGGTAAGTAACGAAAGAAATCTCAATCGAAGTGGAGTCGTTTCCTTACCTGAACAAAGAATTTCGCCGAGACTAATTAGCAAAAACGTAAACCTTTGTGAAGAAACTGATCTTCTAGTGAAAAAGAGAAGAAATGCGCAGTCTGCTAACAATGCTCCAAGCGAAAAAACGTCTGTCAAATAGCGACGCGCGTTAAGTGGAGCGTTAAATAAAAAATAAAGACTGCAGAACACCGAAAGTAGCCGCAATTTGCTTGAATAAATATGTCAGCGAGTGGGCCGCCTGAAGACTATTTCGCCGGATAGGTTTGCCTTGTCAGACAGAAATGCTAAGGTACGCTTACAGTTCTGCAAATAACATACAAATTGGACTGCTGTTGATTGAAAGCGAGTTATTTGGTCAGATGAAACGAAAATTGGCCGGTATTACTGGCTTCGACCGAATGTATGTCTTTAAAAACACCATATTAAAGAAACCATGAGACACGGAGGAGGAAGCTTGATGGTGCGGGGGGTTGTTTGACATGGTGGAATATGGGTCCTTAAGAGAAAATTAAAGGGATCATGAACAAGGGAAAATATCACGATATTCTGCGGACCAGTTTACCAGGTAAAATAATTTTCAAAAAAGACGGGCACCCTAAATTGATCAACACTGGCATGGGAAGAAGGTATTTCAAACGCTCGAGTGGCCAGCAAAGAGTCCAGATTTTTTAAATCCTTCCGAGAATTTGTGGGCACAAGTTAAAAGAAGTCTGGCACAAAATATAAATCCATTGTCCAAAAAATCGTTATGAGCTTTGGGCATTTGGTAGAAAGTATGCCTACACGAACTGGAAGTGTCATCAAAAGCAAAGGTCTACGGACAATGTACTAAAATTGAAAGAAAAATGTCACTAAATAAAAATTACGTGCAAAAATGAAAACATGCGCAGTTCGACGTTTTTATAAATTTTTCTATTGTTTAATAAAATTGTTTTTGATATAAAACCTTCGTTTCAAAAATTGTTTATTGCTGGTAGACCTCACTTAACACTGCGGTAGATTTTCAATTGCGTGAAGCTTACTGCGAGGCCTTTTCGATGTGTTAAGTCCCTCACTGTTATATCGTCAGGTTCACTTTCTTTGTCGCTGCTACTGGCATTATTTTGGTTGGAGCTTTGTGTAACCATGTCGATTAATAGAAAATTGTTTCTCCGCTTTTTTAACAACCATATAGTTGGACTCTGTTACATTTAGATCCCACCGCAAAGAAGTCCTGATATTATCGAGAAAAAAAATTGTTTCAGAAACCGTGTAAAACGCTTTGAAGCGTGTTGACGAAAATCTTTCGCAAAAAGTGTACCGTGTTAAAACGAAGCCGTGCTAAGAGAAGCACATGTTACGTGAAGCCCACCTGTTTGTCTCTTACTAAAGTATAAGCCCACAAGTTCACCATTTTTTCAATATGTGTTGCCTTCGCATATAAGCTTTAGAATGAGCTTCCTCTCTTTCAAGGATATTTCATTCTTTCATCTCCCCTTTTTTACCCTTGTATCCTTATATGGCTTTCTTAATCATGTTTTATCTATCATGACGTTTAGTAGAACGAATGAGATACAAAATGCCCACAAGGGCTTGTGCGAATGCTTTTGTAAGGATGTTTACGTTGTATGCAATGCGTGAGAATTATTAAAACAAAAAAAAAGGATTCTTAAGATCTCCATTCATGACCGGCTTCATTTTTGTCAAAAAGAGTGGGATATCCCAGTCACAAGACAAGTTTTCCATCCTTATTCTCTGAACACTCTGTGTGTGAATTGAAATAACGTCTTCGACTGTAACTTGAATCATCGCCACATAGCACTCCATACATTTATCATTCAGAAGCGGTGGAAGTGCTTCTCACCAGCAACGAAATGGAAAGATTCAGACCTTTCTCATTGTCTTTTTCTTTCTTATCTTCTTATGTCGCTTTAAACTTGCAATACCTTCCAACACATATCAGCAAAAAATACATTTAACATTTTTTACTTAAATTGTTTTCTTTTTTTCCTCTTGCAGGACATATTTGTGACTCTGAGCACAGTTGACGACTCCCTGTACTTTATGTGCAATATTGAAGACTTTAAATTCCTAGCAGAAATGATTCAACATGTGCCACTTCCACTAAGAGCTCGTTACATCTTTTGCTGTGCACCAATCAACAAGAAAATGGCATTCGTGTGTTCAATGTTCCTTAAGGTACATCATTCCACTGCCTAGACAGACCTTTACTCCAAATAATATTCTCTCTTGCAGATTGCCAGACAATACAGTAGAAGTGAACCCATCTCTTACGATTTTATTGCTCAGAATTGTGGTTGGCCTCTGGGCTTACCAAGAACCATCTTAGATCTGGTTCATTTGGAATCAGTTTTCGACGTCATGGATCTGTACCTCTGGCTGAGGTGAGTAACAAAAAAAAAAAAAAACATTATCTTTTTTTTAAATCTTTTAAACATTTCTCCTTTAGTTATCGATTTACTGACATGTTCCCCCACGCAGCTCAAGTTCGTGTGTCTCAAAAAGAACTGGACGAAATCATTCAGCGTGGTGTGTTTCAAATAACACGTCTTCTCAAGAACACCGAAGCCAGTCAAAGTGCCGGTGATAGTGAAACGACATATCCCATGCGGAGATCCACTTCAACCAAAGGTAAGGCGCGAAATGTGCTTCTTTTAAAAATAAACGAACCTTTGAATCACTATCTATAGAACCTCGCTTGCCGACGAGTGCTCGAGGGCGGCTTACTGAACGTCTTCTCGCACAAGGTCTCTTAACACCAGGAATGCTTAGCGAATTGCGCAAAGAATGGGGTGAGCAGCAACAACACCAACGATCAGGAAACAATAACTCGACGGAGGAAAGTGACGACGATAGTGATTATCCAAGGAAACCGCGAAGAAAGCGGAAAAAGTAAACGCCAAAGACGAATTATTTACAAATTCGCCGCGGAATGTGAATAGTATAAATAAAATTTTAGTAACAAATTAGTATACACCTGATAATGTTGTTTGTGATTCATGAACGATTCTTGAATGAAATGGTTTTAGTGTCTCGTACCATATTGCATCGAATGCATGGTCAGTAGTCGTTTGCAACGAAATGACTTACTTGGAGTGCGTGCTCATTATTATTCAGCAGCAAGGCGACGATGTAATTGCTTCGCGCCAACTTGAGCGCTGAGGGGATTATTAATTGAAGGCACAACATAGGAAGGCGCTATTGTGTTTTTGCTGGTCGTACTATATGAGTGATGGAAGAGCTTAAATAAGGATTGCTGTGCGTCTCTCGATTGAATATTTAAAATTTCAGTGAAGTTAATTGGTCGTTTTTATTTTTGTTCTTTTACAAGCAGCCGCATTGTTAATTGGAATCAGGGTCTGTCGTTAAGGTAAACCTTGGTTTTTTTTAAGATATTCTAGAAATATTAAATCTGTTATTTGAATCGGAAATGGCAGGATAGATACTCTTATGATATAAGCAGCACAGAGCGAATGGAAGTATTTAAGGGGAAGAAAGAAATATAGAGTAGTGGTTTGAGAAACTCAAGTGTATTTGGTTTCAATTCAAATCCGTGGTTGGAGGTCGAAAAAGGAGGGAGAAATTGATATCGACGTGTTAGCTTTCGGTTTAATGCACAGGATATGATTCGACATTTTTGGAAGATTTAGCTCAAAACACTGTTTTCAGAGTCATGCCTTCACAGTAGAGCCATGTGCATATAATCTACATAAACCACAATTTTTTTTACAATACAAACTAGGAATTCAGCCACTGATAAGTCAAAATGCTATGGCTGGTCTACCAATCCAGTGATAGCGCCATCACAGCAATTGAAAGGCAGGCGCTCTACCAACTACGCCACCCAACTGTCCAGTATGTCTGTCCATTATTAGCCAGAACGCAAATAGAGACAAGAAATGAAAGTAAATTGAATTACTCCTGTACCATCAACGTCAGAAGCGACTCGAGTTCTGGTTACCGAATGAGTAGCTTCCTAGCGTGCTTTTCCTCCTTTTTGCGAGGGCAGGACAGGTACCCACGTAGTGTAGTATGCTTTTGGATTAATGAGAGGATAAATTTGCCTCGAAGTCCTGCAAGTGCCCAGTTCCACCCATCTCTGATTGGTGATATTGATGGCATCTGAATTTAGCATGGTGTTTATTGTTAGAATTGAGGGGTAAGAGGTCTCCTGATTTATTGCCAGTCGCAAGCTCACCCCTATTCTAGCTAGCTCGTCGGCTCTTTCATTGCCATCATAGGGTTAGGTTTGATCTGGCCGCTATCTCTCTGAGATAAAGGCGATAAAGTTTAATTGCTGGTGTGTCCAGAACCTTGATGGCCGCCTGGGTATCTGCGCATATGACGATAAATAACCCGTCTATCGAAACCATTGCCAGTAAACGGGCAGCTTCTTGGATAGCATAAACTTTTGCATGGAATACACTGCAGTGGTTGGGCAATCGAATGGACAGAGAGAAGGATATCTCCGGCGAGATCGCAGATACTCCGAGATTGGCAGTCATCTCTATCCGACTATCTAGATTGCCGATTATCCGGGATCAGTATTTTATATCCCGATTCGAAGTCTAAGATAGGTGCGATATAGTCTGTATATCTCGGAATTCTCGCATTCATAATTATTTCCATATGACCTTAGCTATGTGTTCTGTTCCAGTGGTTACACTCACTCAACCTTATCGCTACCTTGGTTTAGTGTACTGAGGTTTTGTGTCCCTTTTCAGCATAAATTGCAATTGGAAAGCCACAGTCAGCGTTAAGCTTGTTGTAAGCCAGACGTGGTTGTATCTAGACATGATGCGGTTGACGACAATTCCTAAGGAAGTAATTCGTTCAACGCTTACATGTTGTCAGAGTCATAGGTCTGGATTAGCATTCATAGGTAAAACCTTGGATTTTGTTGGGCTTATGAGTAGTCCATTTTTTACCGATCTCTCACCGATGACTGCCAAGTCTTCGTTAGGACGGGCTACTAGCTCATATATCATCTGTTTATAAATGAATCAGCACATCTTTACGTACCAAAGGTTTGTCGTTAATAAATATGCAAAACTATTTTGGTCTATGGATTGAGCCCTGCGGCACACCC
Source organism: Orthonevra nobilis (assembly GCA_963555765.1). Classification (NCBI taxonomy): domain Eukaryota; kingdom Metazoa; phylum Arthropoda; class Insecta; order Diptera; family Syrphidae; genus Orthonevra; species Orthonevra nobilis. The sequence continues at coordinate 58,816,163 of OY743225.1, read as the reverse complement.
TGAAGAAGAAGTCTTAGAGTCCAGCATTTATCACCAATAACAAATCTTTGCCACCTGTAAGCCAGTTAACTATTTTCCAGCTCAACCGGGAGAGAGACCTAAAACCAAACAAATGCTTCAATTTCCAGCAAAGGAATTGGTAATTGACTTTGTCGAAGGCTTTTTAGAAGTCCAAATAGCTGATGTCAAAACCCTTGCAAGATATTAACCTTTCCGGGCCAACAACTTTGACATTTTTTTCGTCCTCGTTTTTGGGGTTTATTGGTATCAGAGGACACTTGCTTCCTCATAACAAGAAGTGTCTTACGTGGTTGAAGTTGGAGCCATGTAGATGCTTTATGACAGCTTGAATTCTCCAGGGACAGGAATTGTGACTTACTCCCGCCTAGTTGTAAGCAATCAGAAGAAGTGTTATCCTCCAAACAAAATGCTCAACGTGTGTGTTTCGACTGCATTTAAGTAAGTCCAATAAATAAAAACTGTTTACGTTTCATATAAACTTTAAACTGCAGGAAATAAATCATAAATTTTATTTCAATCCAAATCTATAAACATGCAGGCATCTTGGGACGCTATTCTATCGAGAACTTAATAACCAACAAACAAGGAACTCAATCAAGACCTTATCGACACGCGATCCATATTTCTTTCCAGCTCAATAACAAGTGAAAAAAAGCTACCTCTACAAAAAAAATAAATAAATAAAACATCACTCACTCACATGTTTATAATCCAAGTTCATGTCGATCTCAATAAGCATTTGGACACATCAGGGTTCCAACTACCTCCAATCGTACAACTCCTCTCACTAATTGGCCACAGTCTGTTGCTGGTCTCACCAAAAATGGATTCAAACTTCGTGTCAGTGCACATTCCCATATAAACTTTCTGGTCAGTGACTAGATACCAATATGGAGTTGATCTTGCTCCAAAAGAACACTTAAAACTCCATATTTACCCACTTCATTACCATTACACTGATCCTGAGTAAATGTGTTACGTTTTATGGTAATAAAATGACCCGCTTCGCTGCTGCCCACTTCGCAGAACCAAAGGTCTTCACGCCGCCGGGTCAGTGGCAATAAACAATTTTTCTCACACATCTCCTCGTAAAATGCTGTATTTCGCAGTGAACAACTTACGAAAACAACAACAAAACATTTGGAAACACATGTTGTTCTCCTCATCATAGAACACTCTACTAGGCTACAGCTAGACAGCTCACCTAGAGAGCAGTACTCGTAGTTAGCTTTGACGTTTCGTATCTTCGGGATACATTCGAGTATTGGCCTCACTCTAAAAACGATTCAGTTGCGTTTTGAGCAAATTCGTGAGCGGTTGGAAACGTTCATTTTGGAAATATTTCATTTTCATTTTCTATTCGAAAAACGATTATGTGCTTTGAAGTGAATTATGAAATTCTTATAAAACATTAAGAGTGACAAGTTTTCCAACATATTCAAACAACAAGCCGTGATTGATGATTGATGTGATTTTAACAAGTTTTCGAAAATTCAAAAAGTGGTTCTTACTTCTTTTCCGCTGGCGTGGTGGTGTAATGTGCAATTTTTTCTAAAGAAAAATCTCGAATCGAATATCCTGTTCGGTGTCCTTTTTAATTTATCACCGACATTTCGATAATAAATTCAACAATTGTTTAAATATATTTTTTTTTCTATTTGCCCCATTTCATTTGATTTGTTGAAAGTTTCTTTCGAAATAGTTTTTTTTTCGCTTTTTTGTGAATAAATTTCGAAATAAAAGCAGAATGGACTACGATGAGTCAAAAACGCATGGAATATTGAATGTGTCATAAGTCGGAACACACGAAAGAAATAAAAAGGCGAACGAGAAATTCAAAATTACAAACAACAAAAAAGAAAAAAAAAGTCGTTAAGTATATTCACTCTGCGGCCAATTTATATTTTCTAAAAATAAATTCGTTTTTCAAAAAATTAAAAAAAAAACTTGTGTACACACCGGGAAACGTGTGTGAAAATTGAAAAGAAAAACTTACACACGTACATCATAATTTTTTTTGGCGTATTATTATTTTTTTTTTGTTTTTACAATTTTCCAAGTTTTTTTCAAAATTGTTGTAATTTGAAGAGAGCCGTTTCCGACATTGTTTACATCGTTTGTAATGGTTCTCGTCTTCGTTGTGTGTTGAGAAACTTTCTGGGATCTTAAAATGCCGGCAGTGGTTTTGGTTGAGTAATGCAATGGCGGGGGGTGGGGGTGCACCCCTAACGTTTTATTATGACACCCAAGAGACTGAAATTGTATTAGAATATTTATTTGTTTATTTAGTTGTAAACAATGCCGGCAGAAAGGAATTGTTGTTTTGTTAGACAACGTGTTTATCGATTCAATTATGAACTGAAAATATATGTATTTGTTTGATTGCGAATAAAGTGAAGGTAACAGGTGTTTTGGTTGAGGAAAATGAAGACTCAAAACTATGAGATTGCAGCTAAGCAGGATGATGTCTGTAGGGTTCTGCAGTTTTTGAAAAATAGATGTTGTTTTGTCATTTATTTAATTCATAGGGTACGCCATCTTGACACTAACAGCTTTTATGAGCTCAAAAAATTGACGGATATGTAGTATCATATATTCGCGGTACGGAATAGATCGATTTAGGCTTGAACAACGCCGGGAAGCATAACGAACTTACTTCTAAAGTGGATCCTTTGCTGGCGAAGGTACGAAATAATGCACAAACTGCAGCTAGTGCACACAAGTTTGAGAAGAAAGTTCATTTAAACGTCCAATTGACTCAGGATTTGAAGTTTGGGCGTTACAGAAGCTCGGCAACTTTGATCAAAAAGCATTCTTATTTAATCTTTGAAAGGACAAATTGTCAGATTTGGGGAAATAGAGAAGCCAATACGTGCTGAACATGTTACTTTTTAATGTGGTTTTTAGACTGCCGGCATTATTGGTCCATCTTTTCTTCCAAGACGACAATGAGCGAATCTTAAAAGCGAATGGAGAGAAAGTGATCGTTTTTAGCAAGATGGGGATAGAGGTGTCAATAAAGGCTGATGCAATGCGAACAATCCAGAGACGATTTGGGCAATCAACCATCGAAAATGTGTTGAAAAATTAAATATGGACTTCCGCAAGGCCTGCATAATAATTTTAATGGAGTAATATTTCAACATTAGTTGGAAGATCTCCTTTTTTCAACTGCAGCAATTGTTGAAAAATATTTAAGTTCCTTTTAACAAGAAACGATGGCCCACCTTGCGAATATAATTTCTTATTCATGTAAGACAAACTATTTGAAACCCTGTTTACATGCTCTATGCAAATGAGCATTTTTGAATTTTATTTTTAAAAATTATTTGGTTTGAGGACAATTTTTTTTTTTTTTTGTTTTTTTTTTTTTTTTTTTTAAATTAAAAAACAAACGTAAACGTAGCCGAAGTAAGTCGGTTGATAAATGGTAGCACAGCTCATGAAAAAAGCATTTGTCATTCTTGTCACAGCCCCACAGAATGGTAGTCAATCCTCAGATGAGTAAAACTTCATTCGTCGTTACGAGTCGACATTAATCTGAAGGTTCAACTCCCGTAAGCATAAAAAATGAAATAAACGCACACGCTCATTGTGAACACTTCCCCTTTCTGCATAATTTTTACAGAGGTCCGGTGTAAGTTCTTCGACACAAAACTACAGTCTGGAAGAGATACATCGCTACATTAAAAGGACCTTACAATGCTGACCAATTTGGAAATTTGTCGGAAACTATCCAGGAGAAAAGTCTGGTCAAATTTAGAGGTGGATTGCTGTTTTACCAAGACAAAGTACCAGAATGCAATGCCGAAGTTAAAATATGTGCCATTCCACAAGTCGATTTTCAATCGAACACCCATCTTATTTTTTACTTGATTCTTAGCGACTTCCATATCATTCATAGACTTAAAGAGTAGCAAGAGAATATGAAATTTGATGACAAATATGACTTGACGATAAGTTTATTCAAAAAGAAAGAAGATAAGAAGGGCTTAATGTGCACCTCAGTTTTTCCTTGTGACTGGAAAAGTGCTAAAACATCGCAACACCAAAAAGATGAAAATGTCGAATTCTTACCTGTAGCTATTTCGCCTTAATTATCCAAGATTTTTGAGAGGCTGATTTCGTTGCAAATGCAGTGGCATCTCACTGAAAAACAACTTTTTTGCTAAAATCAATCAGGCTTATGAGCGCAAGAGGCTTGGAGAACAATGACTTTACAAATAATGACTTCAATCTTTCGAATAAATTAGTTTCTAAGATTGACTTTGACAGTATTTTGAAACGAACTGTTGACCAACTGGTTGATCAATTTTTTTTACATATTTTTGACTGCTTTGCCTCATCTGTTCCTCTAAAGAGGAAGCGTAAGCGCTTGCCAAGAACTGCTCCATGGAATGATTATCAACTACGAAGTCAGCTGAATAGACGGAATAGACTGAATAAAGCATGGAAGAAGTACTTTTCAAGGTATAATTCAGATGATCATCGTTACTTATCCATTCATTGGGAATTTTATAAGCTTTCAGTTCATCTTTATGATCAATACCATATACTGAAGGAATGAGTATATCCCTTCGAACTGTCCCTAAATTGTTTCCGAAATTCATCAAGAGCAATAAAAAATCTGATGGCTTCGATCCTTCGACACTTTCAAACTTGAATTATTCTAATAAAAAGCCAGCCGATATTTGTAACTTTTTTTCTCTATTTTTCAATTAAGCCTATGATTCTGACAATGTTATACCCGACGCTAAAAAGCTCACTCACCTTGAGTGCTTTTGCCCCAGTTCAATTTGTCAAATATCAATAAATTCCAAGGACGTGAAATACCATTTTGTTCGTCTTGAAAATGACACTCATTGCAGACCTCATTGAATACCTCCAATTATTTTTGACAGTTCATGACTGCATTTAATATAAAGTATGAAGAAGGGGGTCAAGTCGACTGCATTTACACTATTTTCAGTAAGGCTTTTGATAAGTTTGGTTTTCCTGTGTACTTTGTGGAAACGTATTTTGACCGGCGAACCTATCGAGTCTGGTTTAGGTTATCAACCTCTAAATCAATAAACGCTGCCTCAGGGTAGCCATGTAGGTCCTCTGTTATTTATTATAAATATTAACGATGTTGTAAGTTGGCTCATTAATTCAAGAGTTCTAATTTATGCCGACGGTATAAAAATATTTAAAGGAATTCACAATCTTTCAGACTGCTGGACTCAGCGAACACCTTTAATAGTTCTGCGCTGGCCAAAGTAAAACAGACAACGGACTTAGTCGCTCAAATACTTAACTTCTCGATTCATAATGAGCAAATGGTCAAAAAAAGTAACTTTCTCCTCGGCTTCATAAAACTCTAGAGTAAAGAATTTAAATGTCCATTAGTAACAAGTATCCTGAACACAACATTTGTCAAGTCACAGCCTGTGCGGTCACCCTACTATTCATCACTTATTGACCGAATCGAGTCGTGTTCGTTTTGTACTCGGGTAGTTAGAATGGACTGATTCTCTTCGCCTTCTTCCTTACCATCTTTTTCTTATCGGCCTTGATTCCTTGAAAAAACGCCGGGAAGAATGTTGATTTGTGTTTTTGCATCAGCTTATAGCTGGTAAAATTGACTCAGCTGCAGTTATTAATCCAGCAAAATTTAGTTCTGTCATTTAATTCCCGAGCCACTAACATTTTTAATATAAAATACTTTAATGATTCATATTTTCAATTTTGCTTTCATCTGTATTCATGTTATTTTTTTTTCATTTAATTATTTGTTAATTTTTATTTCGTGTGAAATAAATTGTAAATAAATAAACGATGATTGTGACAAAATGGGCACATTGCTCTATGAATAGCAATCTCAATTAAAAGCTTGTGCTTGCGCCTAAGTTGCAAGACGAAGTCCGAAAAGCCGTAAAAAGTAACCATACTTCATTGCTTACACTCTGGGATTTCTCGAAATCTTTTGGCACAGTCAACCATTCAGTTTTACGCAGAAAGCAAAGAAGTGAATTCTCTGAATCCTCGGCTAAGCTGATCTCTTCGTATTTTAATGGAAGGCAACAGCGAGTAGTTACAGGTAACAGTTGATTAACATAAAGTGTGGGGTACCACTGGGATCTATTCTTGGACCCATCCTTTTCGCAATGCATGTACGTCTAAGAACTTCCCAAAAATATTTAAGCATTGTACACATGTACCCCGATGATGTGCAGCTTCTCCTATTATTGAAATTGATTATACAGTGGAGCTTGTAAAGTCATATCTGGAAACTTTATATCGTTAACCGTACGTTAAAATGCAAACACATAAGTCGAAAGTGCTTCCGAACAGTCTTAACACAACACTCTTCACCAGAGCCCAATACAGTTGACTGTCTCTCCCAGAAACCTTGGCATAGTCAAAAATCGTACCTTATCTTGTGATACTCACACGGACTTAGCTATTGGAAAGGTGTTTAGTGGACTGTGTGCTCTTTGGGCTACACAGCCGTCAGCACTTCTTACCAAGAAATACTAAGCTGAAATTGGCAAAAGAACTCCTTCTTCCGGTACTGACTTATGGATATGAAATTCTCTGTTGCCCTGACTTAAAAAGCAGGATGAAATTCAACATGGTCTTGAATAACATGTCTCGTTATATTATTTTACTTGAAGAGACGTGATCATATCATTGCCTTTTCAAAGCAGAAAGCTGGTTGCTTTTTCGACAATATTCTTAAGGGGGTATTCTAGTCTAGAGGCATGAATTGCATGTTATTTTTGAAGTGTCATGAAAAAAGGCAATTAATATTTTTACCATCCATTTTTTTATTAGTTATTTATTAAGATAACAAGAATATAGAAAAAAATAAAAAAGTTGAAAATTTTAAAAATTAGCAGTTGAAGGGGGCTCTCAAAAAAATGGAGCGTAACCATACCCACGATTTCAACCCTCCTAGCAATCTGAAACCAAAAAAAAAAATTATTAATATAGAAAAATGTCGCAATGTCAGGAACTACAGAAAAGTTGGAAAGATTTTTTTTCACAAAACTAAAGAAGAAATCGCTGAAAAAACCATGATAAACACCAAAACACAGTAGCCGTAATTATTTTCAATGATCACCTCTTCATTATTTGGATTTACTCAATTTTGCTGCTGATGCACTCGTAAAATTGGTGCCTTCCTGTGCCGTGAAATGGGCTTTTTGTTTGTCGATCTGGACGCGTAATCCTTTGCGCTGAGGATTTTTGATCCACTTTATATTTCACAATATTTTTATTTCACTCACAGCACATATGTCCGTCCACGTGGTTTGAAGGTTAGAATTTAACTGTTAGCAGCTGGACGTAAGTGAACACTAAATATAAAAGTTACAAGTCACCTTGGGTTCCTGTATTATAATATAAACAAAGGACAAAAGGTTTTACTGAGAAATATGGATTTATGTAGACGGAGAATCCTTAATGTCTTTTGTTCGATTAGTTCCGGCCGAACCAGTTTGGATGCCGGGTCAGCAAAATACTGAAATCTCCGAAAATAATTTGAATTTTGAAATATCCTCTTGTATATTCCTGAATAGTTAAATAAAAAAAAAATCGATTTTTTTTAAATTTCTAGACTAGAATGCCCCCTTAAATAGAGATCATTATGCCTTCTGAACGGCATTATGCAGACTCGAGATTATAGTTTTTACAACCACGTTTATGCCGAAACACCCAAATTATAAATGCGTTACATCAGAAAGTTAATTTTCGGTCCTAATCTTCCCTCTTCGCCGACCTCAGTAGAATCGAAAACACGAATGCTTTTAAACTGTCACTCTTTAAAATCCTTGACCCCCGAACACTCTTTTAATTTTTCTCTGTTGCTGTTTACATTTTTCTTGAATTATTTTACTATCATATTTTTTTTAATTTTAATTCACACTCTGAAAAAGTTGCAAATAGTTAAACAAAATTAATTATTTGAATGAAATTGAAATTCCCACTTTTATATTTCCACTTTGCAGGCATATATGTAGTTATATCCTTAATCTTATTTTATTTAAATAAATAAAATAAATAATATTAATAATAATATTAAAAAATAAAATAAAATATATTATTTAAATTAGTGATACACTTGTGACTATTGTAATAATGAGTTTTAAAAATATTATGATACTTTTTTAAGTAAGTCATACAAATTTTATTTCTGATATCATTACAGTTTAGGCCTAATTTATGTACTGCCCGTGCTTTAAATTCATTAGAGCCATAGTCCTCATCATTTTAAACATTTTTCATTTCGTCGCAAGAGAACAAACTCCTAGTTTTTCATAAACAGAAAACTGCGAGCTTTCAAATGACCTATAAAATTAAAAGTGAGTTTTTCAGTTAAACGTCCCTTTACAGGAACTCATTGTGCACACGTACGAGTATTTGACCGACGTTTGACCTTGTTTTAAGACCTCTTTACAATATTTTAATACCTTAGAAACACCGAAAAATTGACAAGTGAAAATATGTTTAACGATTGCTGAAAGATGAAACTATAAGTGCCATAATATATGATCTCCTATTTCCCCCATCGACAGCAAATGTAAGGAGATTCAAGCCTATGCCAGAATAGACATAAGTGTAGATATGCATATTTATAGATACTTTCAAAATTGTTTCTTTATCCATTGATTGTTCTAAGCAGTGACAAATCACCGAACAATGCCCTACTTCGGCCATGAGGTGCCTCTGCACCTTCGCAGAGCAAAAATAAATACAAAAGAAAAAAAAAACTTATTGGAAAATAAATACAGAAATATGTTTATAGGTTTGAACTTTGTTTAAATTTAGAATAAATATACATATGTATATACATAAATATGTATATTTTTCATAAACGACACCTGCCATCTGCTAAACGGCTATTGTAGTATTAATTTTCGAACATATTTCAAAATGCGCACCCGATAGTGAGGCGTCGTTTTTGAACGCCGGCCGCTGTCCCGTATTTCTAGCCTGTATGCTGTGAAATAAAATTCAATTTTTAGAAGTAAGAATTTGAGAAGGAAATAAAATTATACGGCGCTTTTTATGACGACTTCATATTTTTGAGATTTAGCGTGTGTGTTCGTTTCTTCAGCCAAGTACTCGTAAAGCCGGCATTATTAGCTTAGAAGTATTTCAAAACTTGTTAATGTGGGTGTTGTTTTGGAAGCCACATCAATAACTTACCGATGGTCATTCAAAACAGCGACAGAATGTGAAACGAATACACGCCCACGTCTCCGCCATCCTAACACACAAATTTGAGACAAAAGTTTTTATTACTTCATTGGAAGATACTCTTACTTTTGTAGTAAACAGATGAAGCTTTAAAAAACCATAGAATGCTATGCACTTTAAGATCAGATTGCGGAATATTCGTGACTATATTTTTTACGGTATAATTGGTCGCTGATTTCGAAACCATTATTTAGCCATTCGCCTCGAAGAGACTTAAGCAACACGTGACAGTTGAGGTGTCGAGAGACGTCAAAATGCTCCTTCCGACGAGAATATCGACACTTTGGCTAAAAATGTCGCGAATAATTCGTGAAAGTTTACCAGTCGTTCACGTTCATTTCTGCAGCGCAATTTGGTGAATAAAATGAAGATGTTTCCTATTCAAAATGGCAGACAGTTCGGCGTCAAAACAACACCCACGTTAATTAAGCATAGAGTCAATGCATTTAGGGCTACTTAAGCCAGAGGTGTCATCGGGACTCGATTTTTCGTGGACGTCTAGGATAACACGGTAACTGTGCTGAATAATACTGAGCCATAATTTGAGTTTTTACTGTCCGATGTCATCTGAACTAAGTTTTGAAAAAAGAATCCAATTAAAAATAAAAAAATGAGAGGAAATTATATTGTTTCATTTTAAAAATGTAACAAAATAACATCAGGATCATGTTTTGGGTTACCCTGTAGATTTTCATTCATTTTATGTATTAAAAAGTAATATACAATGGTATTAATGAATCTGTAAAGCCTTCAGGACTTTTCTGCAGAAGAATTTTTTTTTGTTTATTTGTCCACCTTGGAATACCGTCTTTTTCTGTAGTATAAATAAACTTAAAATTACTTAATAGAACTACCAGTTGAAATTGTCGTTATTGCAGACAACTTCATATCTTCTACTCTGAGGTGAATTTTGACCATGACAGCTGTTACATCAGAAACTTCATGTTATTGTCTAATTATTTCAGTCTAGGTTATTGGTCATTAGTGAAAACACATAAGTTTTTGTAAAGCCATCAAAACAACATTTGCGGGAAGTTTTAATATGCTTCTTTCACTTAAAGAAAAAAGCAACCGAAGTGCATAAATTGCTTACCGAAGCTTACCCGGGCTATACTATAGACGTAAGAACGTGTTAGCGGTGGTTTAAGCGGTTCAAAGATGATGATTTCGACACCGAAGACAAAGAACGCCCCGGCCAGTTTGAAGACCATGAATTGGAGGCATTGCTCGATCAAGATCCGTCACAAACGCAAGAAGAACTTGCAAAATCACTTGGCGTCGCTCAGCAAACCATTTCCGATCGTTTGAAGGCAATGAGTGTGAACCGAAAGGTAGGACATTGGAAATGCTGCTTGAACGCCACAAAAAGAAGTCTTTTTTGCATCGAATCGTCACTGGTGATGAAAAATGGGTACATTACGAAAATCCAAAACGTCGGGCAATGTATGGATACCCCGGACATGCCTCAACATTGACGGCTGTTCAGAATATTCATGACCTGAAGGTTATGCTGTGGATTTGGTGAGACCAGAAGGGTGTTGTGTATTATGAGCTGCTAAAACCGAATGAAACAATCGCAGGCGAGGTCTACCGACGACAATTTTCGCGTCTGAGCCGAGCACTGAAGGAAAAACGGCCAGAAACGGTCGCAAGACACGATAAAGTTATTTTGCAACATGACAATGCTCGGCCACATGTTGCAAATGTCGTCAAAACTTACCTTGAAACGCTTTAATTGTATGTCCTACCCCACCTGCCATATAGTCCAGACTTTGCGCCATCCGATTACTATCTCTTCCGATCGATGCAGGCCTTGCCTGGCTGACCAGGACTTCCGTCATTTCGATGATGTCAAAAAATGGATCGATTCGTGTATTGCGGCCAAACCGGTCGAATTTTTCAGAACGGGTATCCATGAATTTCAAGAAAAATGGGAAAAATGTGTGACTAGCGATGGGCAATCCTTTGAGTATTGAAAAGCATTGATTTTTGGAACATTTTCACCCGGTAGTCCTATTAATATCTATGATAGTTGTTTAAGTAAATGACCAGATCGGCTCTCATTACAGTTTTTATGATACAATCAGGATAATCAAATGTTATAACATATTTCTTTTTATTTGAACTGTTCACGATTTATTTATTATTTTTGTTTGGAAGGAAAACGTGGTGAAGAAACCTTGTACTTTGATATCATTTTTAATGTCCTTAGAATAATAAGCCTAAATACTACTTCACTTACGTAACCTAAACAAACATAAATAATCCTAAGACTGAATATATGAGCTTCACAACATATTATCATTATCTTATCCAGCTCATTGTTCAAGAGGCTGAGATATTACATGGCAGAGTTCAGCCTGTCACTAACCGTTTGCCACAACCCGATCTAGCCACCAAAATTTTACTTTATTGAGCCTCTCGTTATTTGCCTTAACCTTCTCAGGCACACTTACGCAGTATTTGAGGTTTACATGTCCATCCCCAGAATTAAAAGGCTCATAGAGAATACGCTTGTCTACGTACGTTCGTGAGGTCCGATAAATAGCCATTAGCATCCAGATACAAGAATGCCTCGGGCGGAATATGTCCACGAACCATACAACTTCTAAAATACGCAGGGTTGGGATAAAACAAACCTGAAATATGTACGTTTGCTGATCGCTCGCAATGGTTTCTCCCAAGATCAGGAGCATAGTGACGAAAATCTGAATGAGCTCTTCTATGCAGTTGCAAGCAGGCTCGGAGACGTTTTCTTTCAAATATTCGGAGCATTTCCATGTAGGATGGACTAATGTTCCACTATACTGAACTCGCGAAAGTCAAGATTGGACGGATAAATGCTTGGTAGCATACGACTTTCACATCGGACCTCAAACTGCTGGAGTAGAAAAGAGCCTTAAGGGCGCTTTTGCTCTTCGTAACTGAGTATTTATGTGTACATTAAAACTCAGAAATTTATCAAGATGCAAGATGCAAGATGCTCTGCAGAAGACTGAATACAAAAGGAATACATTAATTTTTACAAGTAAGCTACAAAATGTGTACAATTTTAACGATTAAAGATTAGACAATAATTTAAAACAGAATGTGTAAGGAAAAGGAAAATAGTTGAGAAAAAGAGAATATGAATTCGCAAAGTTAACAAATTACGCAGAGCTGCTATAAAATTCTTTACCATTTTTGAATAACTTTACTTTCGACATGCTACTGAAACTAATAAGGAGCTCATTGAAGATCGTTGGGATCACGAATTTATAGCTTCTTCGTTTTAGGATCTTGGAATATTAAAGCGCTCTTGCTGCCTTTGTCGCGTATTAAATATCTGTTGCGTATGAGTTTTAAAGCTGCTATCGTTCCAGAAGCTGGAGAGACCCTCGAGCTTGTGAAGATTAAACACGCACAGCATCTTAAGATAATTTCGAGCCTGTTGTTACTGGTCTTGGTATCCATGCTGCGCCCTTTACATTATCTTGTGGATCATTTTCAGCGTTGACTCTGGTTGAGCCGTTTACGATGCCTTGCCCCACGCTGGGATACCATATCTCAAATGGACTACAACCAGACCAAGATAACATTACTGTAGGACTGAAGCAGGGCAAAAGTTGCTCAGGTGGTAGAGAGGATTAGTGATTCTTTGTTATAGCCTTGATGTGATAGCACCATTTAAAGGTTGTAGTCTACAACAATTTCCAGATATTTGTAAACCAATACTTTTTCGTCTCCGGTCATGAATTTTTAAAAAGAATTGTTTTTGGAATATACGGTGGGCGTATGTGCATGACCTTCGTTATTTTGCGTTAATGATGAGGCCATGATTGGGGTACTACGCTGTGGTTGCATTAAAATCTTTGCACATCATTTTTGTTTCCTCTTCAACTTACTTGTGACTTGATAATGGCTGTGTCATCGGCATATCCTGGACTTTATTGAAAAAGTGACAGCATATCGTTGACGTAAATGATAAATATAAACGGTCCTAGCTGTGATCCTCGCGGGACTCCATACTTTGCACTTACTTCGTTACTATATTGGTCCTTGATTTTTAATTTGAAATGCCTGTTTTTAAAATAGCTTTCGAACCACGTCAGAATGATTCCACGAACTCAGACTTTTTGTTCTTGTGGTACAGGGTATCAAAAGCCTTTTTAAAGTCAATAAAGAGGACTACGGAGGTATGGTTTTTATCAAGGCTACTATACAACCTGTTCGCGAAGTCTCCTAGCAGTCGTTTTGTACTTTTTCTTTTTAAACTATACAGCTTACGTGAAGAATATATATCGATATATCACAGTTGTACAACCTCTTGATCAGAACTTCTTCCTTTGTCCACAGCTGAGAGTATAGAGATGGGCCGGTAGTTCTTTAGATCATTTTTTTCCACTCTTTTAGATCGGTCGGACGATGGATGTTTTTATGATAGTTGGTACGAATGATTGGTCTATGCTCATGTATAAAAGTTTTGTCATCACTTGTGCCAACGCTGTTGCCTTCATTTTCAAGTCTTTTGGTCTAATTCTCTCTATCACAGGTGACTTGTTATCTTTTAAAGCTCGGAAAGTGTTTTCTACTTCTGCGACTGATACTTATTCTAAAAACATTGATTTTTGAACGCTGCCTATTGTTTGATGAACAGTTCTACGGCTGCATCCGTGAACTATTTCGGTGACTTCCGATGACAGCACACTTGCTTAAAGTAAACAGAATGCGGTCCTGATACATTCTTTATCAAATTTGCTGCTATTAGTTTCAGTGATAATTTAGTCTATTGCGGCAAGCAGTTCGGCTTATGAATGGACATCAACAACCTAGGGTTATCCCATAGGCTCAAGTGCCAAAGCACCTTAGTTTGATTTTAAACTTGCTATTCCAGCACATCAGTGTCGTATGTGAGAGAAATAACAAGACTCGGTTGCATAGGTGAATCAATTTAATGTTTTTTTAACCGTACGCTAGATATTAGACCCACACAGCAAAACCAAATAAAAGACCAATCCTCTGAATTTGATTGGGCTACCGAGAGGTTCGGAGAAGATTGAAAGATTGTTAAGTGGTTCGAAACTCTGATTTACTTTCATGAGTGGAGTTTAAAAAGGAATGAAGAATTCGATATAGACTTTTTGTATTCACTCAATTCGCAGAATTTTATGTGCCATACCTTGCTGTATTAGCAATTGTCCTTTTTTATGTGTCTTCACCATGCAGTTAGTGTAATGCTTTAAAAACGAAATCAATAACAGATCATCTAAACAAATTTTTATTTTGACGAAGCGAACTTGGAACTACAGAGATAAAGTTATTACCACATCATGGCCACCAATTTAGTGGAATTATTATACTGTAGGACCATTCCGACGGTCAACGGCAAATGTTGACAGCAAAAAGAGTCGAAAGCTAGATAAATGTTTAAGGAAACGTAAATGCGGATTCAAAAGAATATTTCAAGAAAAAAAAAACAATAAATATAACAATAGAATCCATGCTCGTATCCATGCAGCGGATCTTGTCTAGATCTCATGCTGTTCGACATAAGACTACAACTGACTGACGTACACTGACATTACTTACATACCTGCACATGCAAAAGAGACGACTCTTCTCGCGACCTAAAAAACTCAAAAACACTTGTTTTGTTGTATTTAAAAAAATTAAATGAATAAATTTAATTTTCCTTAAAATGCTTTAATTTTTCGATTTTTTTTTGTGAGATTCTGTTGTCGGCTTGTATTGTTACTTCAGAAGTCAGTCTTGAGGCTCAAACCGGCGACCTTTTTGGCCTATGCGCAAATTTAGTTAGTGAACGTATACGTTTGGGTAAAATTGGGACTCTTCGCAAACGTGGAATTTTAAACAAAAATGGTTTCGTTGAGATTCAGAGGAGCGCGAGCTTAGTTAAGATGCGATTTTCAGTCTATAGACAGTAGCTTTTGGACTACCTATACTTTGTTAGGGACCATCTTCAACTATATGACTTAAATGTTCTGCATAAACGACTGCATGGTGTATCCTCTGGTCGACTTTCACGGTTTATATGCGACAACACGGCTGGGTGGCGCAGTTGGTAGAGCACCTGCCATTGATTGATGGGTCTTAGGCTCAACTCCTAGTTCAGCCACCATTGGTCATTGGGATAAAATGAATGGTACTACCACAGTCTGACAAGAGTTCTTAGTTCGTGTTTTGGTTTGTGCAGATGGCACCGCTATGAAGGCTTAACACTGACAGCAGGATGTTGAGCTAAATCTTCCAAACATTCAATAATTCGATATCATATCATCCGTCACAATTCGGGCTCCACCCACGGAATCGAATTGAAACCAAATACATTTGAGTTTCTCAAACCACTGCAAAAATCGCTTGTTCTTCTCCTAATTCTTCCAATCGCTCTGTGCTCCTTGCTACGTTTAAAGGAGTATTCATAACGTCTTGAGAGCGAGCAAATAATTAAAAAAAAAACTCCAATAACAGCGGCAGTATTTTCGTTGGAACAAGCACTCCATATCATTTGTTGTTGCAGTATCTTTATTGTTTGACCAGTTGGCAAGGGCATTAGAGCTGAAATTCAAGAATCACTGACGAATAATTCTGTAAAAATTATCCACGGTATACCTTGACTTTGAGGAACAGAGAGTTCCATGGCTTGTCGACCTGTATCAAAATAAAACTGACAGTTGCCACCACTTGCAAAATTTTGTGCATTTTCCAGTATTATTGAATTGGGATTTTTTATTGTAAAATTAAATAGTTTTGGAAGCTTCAGGAAGTATTTAAATGTGAGGTTATCAAAAAAAAAGATTTTGGCGGGCACTGTCATTACTTCGCAATCTTATGAATACCTCTGAAGTTTTTAATTACTAAGGAAATGCATAAAACCATACAGACAACTTTTTCTTCTAATTGCATAAAAATTCTACATACTTAAACTTTCTTTACTACAGTCGAAACAAGTCGACTTTACTTCAAAACAAATTAAATATTCGAGCTTCTGAACACGACGAAACATATGAGTCACCGTTGCATCAATTTAAACAAAGAATAATGAGCATATTTCTTAAAATATATTTAGTCACTTGTTTATTGCGTTTTAACTGGATGCTTAATTGTAATGGACTCCCAAGAACCAACTTGACAAGCCTCTTTGCTGCTACTAGACACGGTCAAAACTTGTACGAGTATCTTTCGGCACGAGCACCGCACTTTTTTTTAAATCTCTTCCGCCATAATGAATTTAAAAACGATTCCCAAAACACTTTTATTAATCTAAATTTAAACTAATTTTAGACCATTTTAAATTTAGCTTAAAAGATATGGTATGCAGTTCAAGTTTAACATCCTCAGCCGAAGGCAATGCGCAATAGCATCACACATGTCCTAGTGCACTAATTCATTTGACAAAATAAACAAAAGTGATTAGACGCTGCAACTGATCACACTTAAAGCCATTTTAAGTGAGAGTCCGAGACGCCCATGTGCACACTTTTGGCTAAAAGTAGATCTCATTTGAAATTGTTCGAATGCATCTGCTTCTCTTGATGATTCTGACTGAATCTCTCGTGGGCATGGTTCAGAGGAGATTCATGCTGCACATGGACACTTTTTTTTTTGTTTTAGATTTGTGCATATTGTATATGAATAAGTCTCTGATATTTGTTTAAGGTGATTCAGGGTTTGGCTATCCCGATTGTATATATATGAACTCATGTAATAAACAGAAACAGTTTGTAGGACAAGAAGGGGACCAATTTTATTGGCGTGACCAGTCGTACGTCTCGCATGTATTGGAATGGAAGCAGTTGGGAAAGTTTGCGTTACGAAAATTATTATCTTATTCAAATTTTATGGGTTCCGTTCCCAAAAGGGTCCAAAGCAGAGTCTAATCGTCGTTTTATGGCTTTTTCGACTACATCCGCATCTTGATACAGCTCATCGAGTTCGCGGTTATATCTTATCCTCCATTCACCCTCCTCGCATACATGACCAAATTTTTCTCTCGAAAGTACTCAATGTCTGCTCCGCCTTCCTGCTTATCGTCCAATATTCAACTCCATATAGCAGAACTAGCAGGATCAAAGTTTTGTAGAGTATAAATTTCGTATTCCAAGCTAGGAGTTTTGAACTCATTTGTTTCGCCAAACCGAGGTAGCAGCGGCTTACTATGTTTTGTCCTGTGCGGTGGACATATGTGAGATTGAAGAAGTCACATGATAGCTCATCTCCTTGCCAAAATCCCGCGAACGCTAGGCTTAGTTCGGAGGAATTGTTTCCAAATTGCACGGGGCACAGCTGGCTCAATTTTGCGGGAATCTCGGATTCGGCCATCGCTTTGAAGAGTTTAAGGCGATGAATGCTACCATATGCGGTTTTGATATCGATGAAGAGGTCTCGACTTGAAATTCGTTGTTCTTTATCATTGTTCAAAAAACTGAAGACAGTACTAAGGTTTTATTAGTATTTCCTAGGATAAAGTAAAAGCCCCTATTTAACAGTCCATCCCCAAAATCATTTAACTCTTTGTGCGGCTCAGATATGCTTTTCATAGTTGTAGATCATCAGCTCAAATGGGGACCGAAATATAACTACACAAAATATGGCCAAACAAAACAGGACCCAATATTGTCCCTTGAGGAATGCCTCTCTCGAGGAATCTTAGTGCAGAACATTTGAATTTCCCCCTTTTTCATGAATCTGGAGGTTGCGATTCCAAGACTATTCACCAAACTTGACCGAGTCATTGTAGTCGATGGACCTTTCTACTCTTTAGTGCGATAAATGCTGTCATGGGTGCTGAGTTTTAACTTGAGATTTGTTGATCTTTTTCGGGATTTTTAGCTGATATTCCAGTCGTCAGGCATTCTTTCGTCCTCCCAAGCCAGACAGATGAACTGGTATATGCTTCTCACTACCAAATCTCCACCATTTTGAAAATGTCCAGCATTGAGGCATCTTACGCCACAGAAAGTTTTTCTATATTGATTTGTAACGCTTCGTTGACCAGCTAGAGTTAGGTTTTCTTCATCACTAAGCAGTTTCATAACAATAAAGACGGAACTTTTGTGAAACAATTTGTAGCAAAAACATGTCAGGCTTCTGTTCTTTGATAAACTTCAGCTAGAAGACTGCGTCTGTCTTTTGCTTGGCACTATTTTCTCTTTTCTCCTTACCCCACTTTGTTCTTTTACCTGATGGAGTCTGAGTTTTTCTTTGCAGCGTCTTCTTATCCTTTCGCATTTGTGGTGAAATGTTTAATGTTGTCTAATGCAGCTTTCTTGTGTGGACTTTGATTCGAGTTGTTTCTTAACAGTGGCTGGATCTCCTCTGAACGTTTATACATCTGCACGTCTTTCTTTAATCAGGACGTCGTCGATTTCATTGGCAGTTCGATCGTCCTGGGGGAAGACCAGATTGCTCTGCGGATCTTTTTCTTTTGCTACCAATCACAGTCGGAAATGGTTTCTCTTGTCGTTTCATCGAGTACCACGAACTATTTGGACGTTGTGCTGCTTTGAACAGCCTACGTCCTTCCAGTGAATAGAAAACAAAAAGTGGATTTTGCTATTTAAGATGGGGACCCACAGTTAACGATTAAAATGTGCGCTCTCTACTAGCCTA
Source organism: Orthonevra nobilis (assembly GCA_963555765.1). Classification (NCBI taxonomy): domain Eukaryota; kingdom Metazoa; phylum Arthropoda; class Insecta; order Diptera; family Syrphidae; genus Orthonevra; species Orthonevra nobilis. Next base: position 58,797,290 of record OY743225.1, on the reverse strand, counting down.
GGTCAATACTTAACCTATCATTAGTCAATGAAGAAATAAAGTATAAAAAATTATGATGGGAAGGAGATATGAATCATCATCGCTTTGTTTTTGCAAATGCCTGAATTTCCCAGCAAATCATTTATGATTCAAAAGCACAAAGCTCTCGGGTTCTTCTTATATAGTATATTAATTTATTGATAAACAACATTTGTCTCGTTTTGTCCATTTTCTTGCACCACATACTGCACTGAAAATCCTTTAAAAGCATTCAGTATCATCTGTTGGATTTACAAATTCCATATGCTGGTGTTTTGTAGCTTGCTCACCTTCAAGCCAATATTCGTGCTCTCGGTACTGTGGATGATGATGATGATGATGCTTCGGCCTAATGATGATGGCCATACCGATCGATGATGCATGGCTGGCGATCTACGCGATTTAAAATAAATCGCAAGTCAAATTGTCGCTGAGATGCTGAGACCACTTGCCCATTCGGTTTACCTGTCGCCTTTGCGTTTATTTTTACAAACGTTGTTGCAATTTCTTTTTTGTGCTTTATTTGTTTTGTTGGTTTTTTTATTTTTATTATTATTATTCTTTTTTTTTTATCGCGATGACTAACACGAGCGATCAGTCGCCGGTTGTGGGTCACTTTGTCACTAAAGAGGGTGGCTACACCGGCCAAATGCATATAAAACTTAAAACTCGAAACATTCACTCAGAAACATTCGAACCAAGAGTATCGTAGTAGCCGAGCGGCATCGTCGCGACTCACTTCTTACAAAAAAAAATAACTTTTTTATTATATAGAAAAAAAAACATAACATAAACGCATCTTTTTTGACTTTTTGCAATTTAATAAAATTCTGTTAATCTTTGGAGGTTAATTGAAATCCATTTGCCGTGATATTCGGTTGAATTTTCGTGAGGCTGTGACTCGTACGCGTTGCTTGTTCCCGAGATTGTGTTTTTTTGTTTTTTTTTTCGGTTTTTGAGTGTAAAATTTCTTGACACCCTATAAAATATTTTGATTTGTTTTTTAAATTAACTTTTTAAGGATTTCTTTGGCAAAATGTCTAAAGTGAGTTTTAATTTTGTTCTTTTGTATGTTTTTGTTGGTGTCAGCTGGTTTTTGGAATAAATGAAAATGCGTTCAAAAGTGATTCAACAAAAACGTGAATTATGGGAAGAGAGAGATTTTACAAAACCTGGGAATTGACTGTGTGCTGCGAATAATTGAGTGTGAGGTGATTGATTTGTTGAATGTGCTTAAAGACTGGATGGGTTCTTAAAAAAAAAACGACGATAAGGCGATTACCGACCGTTGTGTGCTTACTGGAGTTTTTGAATTGTTCAATTGGTTATTGTCGATAAGATAGATGCAGTAAGTGATTGCAGTGCAAATACGCAAAATGTCTACCTTGATAATACATTTTGCACAGGATGAGCAGAAAGGCAACAGGAAAAATTGAAACATTGTGTAGTGGTTTGAAACTCAAATGCATTTTGGTTCCAATTGAGATTTTTACGTTGACTTATTTGCATTCGCTTAGTTCGCAGTATTTTTTTTTTTCAAAATTTGTTGATATACCAGAGAGAAGTTTTAAGGCCTTTACAGCAGATCATCAATGACAGATCATCAAGACTTCATGACAAGACGATACAATTAGCGCTTAAGATTGCCCACCCACATAGTTAAGCTTTTGTAGTGATAGTGAAGTAAATTTGATCTTAACGAAAAAAAAAATTAAAAACTCAATAAAAATTCAGAGCTCAAGTGTTGCACATATCAATTGATTCAAACAAATGTGCAGGCGTTAAGCAAGCTGCTCGAACCCAGCATGGTTGGCTACGATTTAAACGTTACCGCAAAAAAATGGATTTGTTAATGTTAAATCTTACTAAGGGGCTGTTGCAATTATTTTTTAAGTGAACCACTCAAATTGCCCTTTAATCAGAAAGAGACCCATTTTTGAACCTTCCTCTTTATTTTAGAAAATTTAAAAAAAAACATGCTCTGAGAGTGTTTTTGCGGTTGTTTTTGTGAGTTTCCGGAGCTAGTGAAGCATTATTTAAATTTATGGCTCCCTAGAAAAATTGACAAAAAAAAATGTATACCGAATTGCTTGGCATACTATCTCTCAAGCTAGAATCTTGAAATTTAACAAGCAAAATGGGGCAATAGTTCATCGCTCTCAATGCAAATATGGAAAGTTGAAGTTCTAGAACATTTAAAGGCCTGAAAATTTGTAATCTAACAGGGAATGAATTGCTCACCACGCTGAAGAAATATGAAAACAAAATTATTTGTTCTGAAGGACAAGTAAAAATTTTTGATTTTTGAACGTGACTTTAAAAATGCCTTCTTCGACGCCCCAACTAACTTTTGAAACGTGCAAAAACAGAGGGTATTAGACAAACAAAATGTGATAAAAATCACCAAAATAGCTTAGATGGTTTACTCAGATCCCTTAAATTTTATAAAAATAGCACCTTTTACCTCCGGAGGTGAACAAGGCTGTAGTCAGAACTATCATGGCATACCGGACTTACCTTTCCAGCAATGACAAAGTTTTTTTTGCAGAAGTTAAAGACATAGCACATAAGTCTTAAGCCCCGCCAACGCAGTCGGAATTATGGGATGTAAATTTTGAAAAGACGCAGACATTCTGGATTAAAAAAGTAATTGAATTTATTTCATTACTGCCGTGCGTCAAAACCTTTCAAGTTCGAAAAATTAAAAACAGGATATTGGAATCTAAAATAAAAAATTTTCTACTCTCTAAACGGGGTACCCAAAGATGTAATAAAAATTACTTCGGTTAACCCTGCTTACGTTGAGCTTTGAAATTTTTTCCAGCGGTTGAGTAAAAAGATAACGATTTTTTGACCAATCGACAAAGTGAGAATAAATTGTGACAAATAAGAAGAAAATGGAAGATGATACGGGATTGGAATTCACAAAACCCAAAAAAGTTGGGTCTTTCGAATCCAAAAAATATAGAATATGAGTCCTTAAAATGCCAGCGGACCCGACAGACGTATTTGATAATTCTACTATATTGATTTTTTTTAATTAACTGGCTTTCAAGACTATCCTTATAATGTTTGATCACTTTAACTCGCTCATTTAATATTAAGGTCTAAACAGCTTTTTAATCAGCACGTTTTCGAATGGGTTTAGTTCTCAAAACCTCTTTCGTCGTTACGTTGCCTTTCATTTAGTTCCGATTTGAAATTCGATACGGTTATTGTCCTCTCATCTAAATATGTCCGCCACTAATGTTGCAATACAGGACTAGCGTGTATCAAAACATTTGTCGGACACGATTTATTCCGGGCAAGACGGAAAGCCTATGATTCTGCCTATCTTTCTTGGCTTGTTTAAGCTATAATCTTATGTTATAGAGCTTCTGGTGAGTAATTTGGACTATTTAAGTTTGGACTCCTATCTATTCCACCGAAACTTCCTCTAGGTGGACGAGGTCAACTTTTTTGATCAGTTTTACCAAAGCAGTAAGTTGGTTTGTATAAAGAAGCTTCTGGCGTAGACTACTTTTACTCTGGCAAGAGCAGGTTCTATGGGATTTCTTAACATAGTTGGAATTTGTTGCCACAACAAGTCCACTGTCAATTATTTTTGGTGTCTCTAGATGCTTCCATCATTCTGCAGAAAAAGGTCCCAAACTTTTAGGAGCTTTTATGAATCCGATGGAATAAATGTCTACAACTTCAAGCGAGGTGTCTAAGTAAAAAGATTTCACTATTATATTTCTTAAATTCTTAATATTTTTCAAATACTCTGTGGGTGTATTCCAAAATTCCAAAAAAAACGTAAATTTTGACATTGACCTGACTGCATTCAATGAAAAGATTGCATTCATTTTGCCACCATTCATTTAAACACAATCTATCGAGTGCATACGCTCATTTGTATTCATTGCATTCTTTTGCATTCTTTTGAATTCGATTTTCTTCTCATTTAAATAAAATTGGTGCCAAAACAACAGAAAAGCTGTTAGAAGTCAAAAGGTTTTAAAAAATTAATGTTTTGCCGATTTCACAGTTTGTGTTTGAGAAATAATATACAACCTCTTTCATCCTAAACGATTGGGCATTATCGTTCGTGCTGCGATTCTTATCATTTCAGACAACAGATCACAGGCTGCGAAAATTTTAAATGTATTTGGTTGAGTTAAAAGCTTTTTTAAGGTTCTGTTCCTCATTAGGGTAAACGGAACCATAAAAGGATCACTTGGTTTTCAATCTTTTTTCGAAGAATCACGCAGAGGTATCAAGTAGGAATTAATTCTTTCGACGGCCATCTTATTCTGTAAAGAAATAAAGCTTCTTCTTGTTCTTCCTTGCCAAAGACGCGGAAAAGCTGCTAGACTCGATTTCTATGATGGACGAACTACGTATTTACATACCTACAAGTTTGTACGGAACCTTAGTTGCGCGAGTCCGACTCGCACATGGCCGGTTTTTTTTTGCTCGGAGGAAACATACCTTCTCATTATTCTATTCAAATAAACGCAATTAACTGTTGTTTTTTATAACAAGCAGTAATTGCAAGGAAATGTAAAGAATGCAAAAAGAATTCAATGAATGCTCAGAAAATGTAAAAGAATGCAAAGAATGAAAGAGACTGCTGAAAATGCTTAAACAAAATCGATTCCAACGAAGTTGAAAATGAATGCAATCTTTTAAATGCTAAACGAATGGTTACTGCAGTCATAGTCTCAAAATGCACTTACAAAATTTAAATTAAGTTTCGACGAATGATTTTCTAATGATTGCTGCAGTCTCTTGCAACTCGGGCATTTATTACTGTGCAATGTTCAGAGCCACTCAAAGCAAAAATTTGACTTAAAATTGACGTACGAGTACGCGGCTGGTGGACCTTAATCCAGTAAATATGATCTGGAGATTCCCAGAACAGTGCCACAAAGTTTCACCCTCGCTCCCATGAAATGGGATTTTATTATGATTCAATAATTGCAGCAGGACTACACTTCGTTACCCTCAAAAGCATAATCGACTTAAAGAACCTTGTCAAAATGAAACACTTTTATTATCGAATCGTCTCGTCTCTTTCGTTCGTTGTAAGGGAAGTTCCCTCCGTAATTTCCCGAATAGCGTCATCGGATTTTTCAGAACTGATTTGAGCTTAAGAACTCATAGAAGATCTTTCAGTTCTTATCATTAAACATCTAACGTACTCTTTTTGATGTAAATATTTTTAACACATAAACTTTTCTGTTTATTCTGATACAATGGATTTATTATTATTCATTGTTAAGGTCGGTGGTATTTTGTTTAGTTCTTATCGCTGGGCACAGGATAGCATGCTAAGTTTCGCGATAGCAGTTTAATCAAACAGTGGTTTCTGTTTATGAAAAATAAAATTAACATTCAATGTCGTGCTTAAACACACACATTTGTTTGGGGCCAAAAATCGTACCTTCAAGTTTAAAGATAACAAAAGTACATATTCAGTATTCAAATATTGTTTTCAAAATTTTATCAAAGTTGATATGAATTAGAGAATTTTTCTTATTCACATTCATTCAAAATTAAATATGAACTTATATTCATTCATAGAGCAATGCTTTTTTTAATTGGACTGAAATTAACAACAAAATGAATACAATAAAAGACGAAGAATTCAAAATTCCCACTTAATTTGGTTGTAATTATTTTAAAATTAGACAATTGGTATTTTAATTTACAATGTTGCAGTTGATCTAGATTTTTGGCATTAGTCATTGCTTGCAATTTAGCCGCTGATATGTTTTTTTTATGTCATCAAAAATAGATAGAAGAAGATAATAAAAATGACGAATTTGGTTTAAAATATTTACACACTGTCATTCGGGTTTGTTTAATATGCCAACAGAGCCTTCAAGCAACCTCTTTAAACACTGCAATAAGTTGAGATTATGTCAAAGAATTTTTCTCGTCTTCTGCGGAACGCCTAGAAGTTTATTGCTTAGATGATGATAGTTTAGACTGCTTTTTTACAGCGTTCAATTCCAATTTCCAGCGACCAAGCTGGAATTGGCAAGGAGTTTTATAGGGTGCACTCAGTGCGTCAAAGAAGATCTTACAAGCAGTGTTTAAAGGACGCCAAGTCGACGCAGTTAGGAGATCTGCTTTCTTGAGAATCGAGCAAAAGATTTCAAAGTTTTGTTCATTTGTCCGACAGTAATTTGAACATTTTTTGAAGAGCTCAACAAGAAGTTAGTCAGCCCCAGGACTATCCTCACTCGATTGAAGAGCCTAATTGGTACATCTCAGAGCTATTTTTGGAGATCTATTTAAAAAATATCGAGGCGACCGCATATTCTAAGCCTGAGCAGGATTTTACAATTTTGTTTTGATTAATAATTTGCTCACTCACGATTGATTGACTCTTTTTATTGAATATCATTCAATTTGAAAATAGGGTTTATAACTTAGATGTATTTCTTGCATTCGTTCAATTGGCAGTATTTTAATCGCCATTAATTTATATACTGACTAGTGAAGTTCAACAAGTTGATAGAGCTATTTACACTCTGTAAAATTTCTTTTACTATTCATCAACTTCAGTAGTAGCAGCACTGCTTTACTGGCCCAAGCTTCTTAGCTTCTTCGCCAAAAAACAGTGAGATACTACACCAACTTGATCTACAGTGGGTGGGAGAACTACCTATTTGAATGGAGTTGGGATTTCTTCAGCTGCTGGGATAAATCCACAATTTCCTGCGGATCGATGACAAGATGCTTTTTAGTGAAATAGTTCTGAGCTATTTGGAATTGTTGGCAACGCATGGCCTAGTAAGTTTCGTCAATGAACCCACTAGAGTTGTATCAGGTACATGTTTGGACCATATTTATGGGCGCTTAAAAATAGATTCGTGCAGTAACTGTGAGAAATGCGTTCTTGATCTAATGATCACTGATCATTCTATGACTGGTTTTTTGTTTAACATCTCAGGAAATCTGAGAAATTTTAGCTCTGATTCAGTTAGCAGTGCATTGAAAGTAGATTATAGAAAGCTTAAAAACAATCTTACATATGAGTTGTGGAATGATGTCTATTCTTGTTCTGATGCTTCTACTTCATATTCAATGTTTATTGACTCAATTGAGAAGCATATTGTCAGCTGTTCTTCTACATTGCGCTCTAAATGTTCTTCAAAAAGGCTTAAACCTTGGATTTCCACATACTTATTGAACAAAGTTAAAGCGAAAAACAAACTTAGAGCTAAATGCTATAAGTCTCCCGGTAATCTGAGTCTAAAAAGCAACTACAAGAAACTATGTACTGAACTCAAGAAGGAAATTCCGATTTGCCGAGATAATTATTACCGTTCTAAATTCAATTCTGCTAGAGGTAATTTAAAAAATGAATGGCAAATAGTAAACAATATCTTAAATAAAAACTCGGATATAAAAAAACCGTCTGCTATTCGTATCAATGACAGTGTTGTATCTGACAAATTTGTCATTGCAGATGCTTTTAATTTCTATTTTTCGAATATAGCTACCAGCCTGCGACCATGTCCTGTCCAATATTCGTGTCCGGTCTGTTTGTCAACTGGTTGCTTTGCTGAACCTAATTTTTGTAATAGTTTTATATTTGAACCGATAACTCCACTTGAAGTCTTCAAAGTTATCGGTACCCTAAAAAATACTAATTCACGTGGTCCTGACGGAATCTCTAATAAATTGCTCAAAAGTGTTGCTTGTTTTGTAATGGATGTACTGTCCCACATTTTTAATCGGTGCATTTTTGAAGGGGTTTTCCCTGAAGAGCTCAAGTGTGCTGATGTAGTTCCTTTATTTAAAAAGGGTTCTGCTGTTGATATGTGCAATTATAGGCCTATCTCACTTCTCCCAGTAATAAGTAAAGTGTTTGAAAAATTAGTTAAAAATAGGTTAGTGAAATACCTCACAAAAAATCAATTTTTTAATACAGCGCAGTTTGGCTTTCAAAAGGGTAAATCAACCGAAGATGCACTTTTACAATTCTGTGGCAAAATAATGTCTAACCTTGATGATAAAAAGTGTACTGCAGGTTTATTTATTGATATCACCAAAGCGTTTGATATGGTTGATCACCACATTTTACTGGAAAAACTTGAAAAGGCAGGTATTCGTGGCTTCATGTTAGACTGGTTTAGATCTTACCTTAAAAATAGGTCTCAAAGAGTGAAGATTGATGACATAAGGAGCGGTCGTACGGTCATCAACTTAGGGGTACCACAAGGTTCAGTCCTAGGACCGATTCTCTTTCTTATCTATATAAATTCGCTTCTAACGCTTAACTTTAAAGGTGTTCCAATTGCTTTTGCAGATGATGTAGGTTTCGCATATGGTTCGGCCAGTCGCCTTGATCTGGTTTCTGATTTAAACTGGGACCTCAGTCTCTTGAGAAACTGGTTCTCTAAACACAACTTGGTTATAAGCCCCAAGACTAAAATTATGAATTTTAGTTTGTCGTCTCTTCCTGTCTTTGACGTTAACGTGTATTTTCATGCTTCTCAGTGCCAAAAATTCATACTAGAACATTGCAACTGTCGGTCTGATACTTCTTCTCCTAATTTCTATGGTAACCTGAACTGTAGTGATTATTGTTTCCTGATCGAAAACGTTAGAGAATTCAAATACCTGGGCCTCACCATAGATTCAAGATTGTGTTTCTCGAATCATGTTGAAGCATTGAGGAAATATTTTCGTTGCACGCTTAGGCTTTTTTTCTATTTACGCAATATCTGTTCTAATACGTTGCTTAAAATTATATACTATGGTATTGTTCATTCTAAACTACAATATGGCATTACTTGCTGGGGTGGTGCTTATAAGAACAAAATTCAACCACTCTTGATAATACAGAAATATATCCTAAGAAACTTATGCCGCAAATCTGGTAGACATCCTACTTACCCTTTGTTCTGTGACTTAAAAATTCTTCCTGTGCGTCATTTGTATTGTTTTAAAGTCTTGAAGACCTTCTTTATGAAGTCTGGTAATCGCAACTTCCGTCTGATCTCTAACTATAATTTACGTGGAAACTTTTCTTACTCTGTATCTCTTCCTCACTTTTACACCACTGCTTATCGTAATTTCTATTATATTTCATCAATCCGTCTTTTCAATAAACTACCTCAGTCATTCAGGTCGATCTCTACACCTGGTATGTTTCTCAAACTCGTAAAAAATTGGCTTCTTAATTTCAATTTCGATGGCTTAGAATCTGTTCTTTCTGACTATCTGGTTTAACATATGAATTCATTTTTCTCTAGTTACTTTTGTTGTGCTAAACGAATTTGTTCTTTTATGAGACTTCTTATATTGTATTATTTAATAAATAAGTAATATTGTGTTTTTTTTTTTTTTTTTGTTACAAGGGTCACCCCACCCACAATAATCAATTTTGAAATGTACGTAATATACAGTTTTACTGGCATTCAACTCTATTTTTATTACTTAAGTATAGAAAATACAGAATGTCAATTGAATTTCTTTTAATAATAAATTAATGATATGTTAAGGAATGAATAAATAAATAAAATAAAAATAAAAAAAAATAAAAAAATAATAGGAGAGGTGAAAGGACCTCTCCTTGAGGTGTTCCTCCGTTCGTCTGCCTAGTGCAGCATAGATAACCTAGGGTTTACTTGAACAAACTTGGACGCAGCATCAGTCCGAACCAATAGCAGAGCTCTTTATTGGTGTGACTTGCCTTACCTGCCCTTAGAATGGAGATGTCTCTGACCTCCTGCCATCTTTTTGGAACATAACGAAGCCTTAGGTATCCTTTTACTATATTGCTGAGCCAAGGCTTGATAAGATCCCCTGAAATCTGCACTATGACTGGGTGTTTATTGCCTGGTCCCTGGGGAAAAAGATGTGATCGCCCAGGCTATCCTACTGCTGCTGATCCATTGTCCTGATGCTGTCCTGCTGCATACATTTTGATGTTGTGAAAGCGTCAGCAAAATCTGATGACCACTCTGGGAAGTGGGTGATGAGAAGGTTGTTTTTCGAACTGAGAACAAAAGTGATGGAGTTCATGCCAAAATCTTACTCAATCGATGTGTTTCCTTGATCAAAATCATAGATTCGCAGTTCGCAGACATTACCCCATGAGTTATGTCTTCGCGAACCTGATTTCTTTTTTCACGAATTTGAAGTTTTCTTTATAAGTGGACGACTCAATGACTTGCACTACGAATTGTTGCGACGTCTCGCTTCCTTTTTTGTAACCCTGATGCTGGACCTCGACCGATTCGGTTATAACACTACCAATCGTTCTACGACTGCAATTTATATTTGTTCTCCAATTTCCTTGGTTGATTGGTTAGTGTAGGTGTCCTTCGACTCATTCAAACCACATTGGGTTAAGAAAGTAACTGACGGGAACTCATAATCTTATTCTGGCTAGTGCGGAACATTCGCAGAGCAGATGACGTACAAATTCTATTTCTTCGATGTCTCTGCAGTTTATGCAAAAGTCATTATGTCGTATACCGTGTCGCTCCACATGAGTGCCTATGGTACAATGGCCTCTTATTATTGTTGAGACGAGAGGGAAATCCTTTCGATTTAAGTAAATGAGATCTCTGGATCTATAAGCGTTAACGATTGGCCACAAAAGCCTGGCTTTTGCACATGATTTTGTTTGATTCCAGCGTCTGTTAGCCTGGCTATTGTTTCCGAGTCAATTTTGTGTAGAGCGCCAATTGGCGTTTTCACAAAGGGTAGAAAATGATCATATTCCAATTCTGACCCCTGTTAGCAAGTTCGTTTGGCGTCACGTTCGGGATATAATAGAATATGCCGGTGACCTTGCACCCATCAAAAGCTTACCGTATTGACCACTGATATAATGTTGAGTTGCTTAACAAGCTTGGATTTTATCTGTGTCGAGTTCAGATCCTTAATGGCCGCCTGACTGTCAACGTAGATGGTTATAACCTTACCGACTAAGTTTTCGCCAATGATCATTTCTGTCGCTCGTACTATATCATATACGGAAGGAGCCACCGGTTTCAACAACATACACCGACCCCGTGCCTACTGCAGTTTTGGACCCATCAGTATAGAAAGCTAAATCAGTAACAGAACAGACTACATAATTTTCCCACTCCTTATTTTAATATAAAAATTTCCTGTATGAGCCTCTCTTTTGCTCCAGTAAAAGTCCAGTGGAAGCAGATTCAGCATTGACTGCAGTGCTGCGGTTGGTGTCTATGCCATAGATCCGGTCATCCCCAAGCAACCAAGTTCTTGAACCCTTGTGACTCATGCAAGATGACAATTCTTCTCAAGTGTCTTCCACCAGACAAGCGAATTAAAGGTAAGGATGGGCCTCTTTATCGCCGCCTTCGATTTGAGTTCACAGGTATTGCCGGAAATATTTTTACGTACGTAGAAAGCTACACATGGTTTTATGACGCGCTTTTCGATGTTGTAGTAACCAAGCAATTATGTAAGCTCAGCATAAGGCCGATCCAGTTTCACAGTCCATTGTTTATGTTCCCTTAGTTCCGGCCATTTAAATCAATGTGTCGGATTAAAAGATGATAATGAACTTGCGACGATTAAACTTATCACTTCATCCCTAAAGCTTGGTGCACTTGGCCAAAAAATGTTGCCATGTACTGTATTATTAAAATTAATAAATATTTAAATAAATCTTTCACTATCTCAGTTCGGTATACGAAATTCAAAATTCTCTTTTAACGTTCGATCGCCATTGCATTACTCAACTGATCGCGCTGGAACAGTAACCAAAACTCACCACGCCCGCTTTCAACCATAATCAAGAACCACTCGAGCATACTTTTAGGCTCAAAAGCTCATAAAGTTTCGCTTTACAAAGAGCTTTTAAATAAAATAAAAAAAAAAACACATTAAATTTAAACCGACTGCAATTTACAATTTAGAATAAAATGCCTGACCGTGATTACCGAATCTAAAGTGGAACAAAACAAAAAAACAACCCCAGCAACCGCCAAACCAAACATCCTTGACAATCAAAAACCATCAACACCAAGTGGCGGCGAGAAATTTGTTTAAAAAAAAAAACAAAAAAAAAGAAGTTGTCACGACGCGATCACGACTGCCCCACAGTGTGGTGTATAAAGATAGGCATTTTCACCACACGAACACTGCACCCAAAAGGGATAGAAAAACAATAAAATAAAAAATAGCAGAAGAAGAAGCATAAGCAGTGCAGAAAGAAAGAAAGAAAATAAAACACAAAATGTATAATACTAGAAACTCGTCAGCACCACAAGCAACAACAAAAAAGGCGGGCCGCAGTGGTGGGGATAATACCGGCTACGTCATGGCTGGTGGAGCACCGAATTCCTTTCAATCAGTTGAAGGTGGACCGCGTGCGCGTACGGATGTAACGGCATATGATCGTCAGTTAGTTCAAAATAATAATAATAATAAAAACAGTAGCGGCTTCGGTTATAATAGTAGCATCAAAATCCAAAGTAATCCACAAAGAATATTCGAATCGAACCCACCGCCGACACCGCAAGGATATTACCCGTCATCGTACCCGGTGTACGATCAGCAGCAACAACAACAACAAAACTATCAACAGCCCAGCCAACAGCAGAGGCAGAAACTCTATCAACAGGTGTGTGTGTGTGCTATGTGCTTGAGTGCGTGCGTGGGTCTCGTGTTCTAAAGTATTGATTTGGGGCCAACCATCCTTCTTCCTTACTTTTTTTTGTTAACCGCCTACACACGTATCGGCTGTCAAAAGTGACACGAAGTTGAAAGGAAATTGAAGAAAAAAACAGAAAAGAAAAAGACCGGAGGGTGGCCCGGAATCAACAAGTGTCATTCCAATGTTGTTTTTGTTTCTTTTGAATGACTGCATGCATAGAGTGAGTGAATGACATATGAATGAGTGAATGAATGAGTGAAAAAAAAAAAATTGTGACGTGTCATTGGATTTTTTTTTTCAAATACGATCATTGGAATCTTATTTTTGTAGCAATCGATCGGCAGCAGCAGTGCTGATTACTATCAACAGCAACAGCAAGAACAGGACGATAACTACGACGAGGACATGGAGGCCGAACGCGATCTTGCCGAAGATGCCCAATGGAAAAAGATCCAACAAAATACGTTCACTCGCTGGGCGAATGAACATCTAAAGACAATCGATCGTACGCTTGCCAGCTTAGAGACAGATCTGTCCGATGGATTGCGTTTGATAGCCCTTATTGAGGTGCTGTCACAGAAGCGCATGCCAAAGTATAACAAACGTCCAACATTCCGTAGTCAAAAATTGGAGAATGTATCTGTGGCGTTGAAGTTTCTCGAAGATGAAGGAATTAAAATTGTAAATATCGGTAAGTCTCTATTTTATTATTAATTTTTTTTTTGTTGATGAGTAACTCCAATGGAGTTGGTGATAAACATTTTGTGAGATCATGCCTGTTTACCTTAGCTACATAGGAATGACGGCATCTGGTGTGGAATGCAGATTGGATGCATTACGTCATGTTGAGGTGTTTTGAGCGAAGGTTTAACTTACCGATAATTAGTCACGGATCGATGACGAGATGGTTGATGAATAATGAAAGTAGTTCCAATTAAAAAGAGCCTCTTGGAGGGACTTACGGGCGTAGGTTTTATTCTACGAATTCATCTTAAGACTCACCGATTTCGTGGTACGAAATATGAGACTATTGAAAGGCAATTGATGGAGATTTTATCGGTGGTGGATATATTTCTGTGATTGGAAATTTATAGACCCTGTTTGTGTGGAGCAACGCGTTTGGATTCACACTCCTTTGGTATAGGAAGTTAGAGAAACTTCTGTGTAGGTTTGGGTTTGTCCTCTAGAATGTTGTTCTAATTTAATAGTTCGTGTTATGATGATTAGCCCGTTTGAGGCCGCTACCTGATTAATTGTGATAAATAGAAATTATGTGGGAGACTGAGACTGGAGGTCTTTTGTAAGCATGAAATCGCCGCGGGAATCAATGGAGCCATAGGAGAATCTTTTGTTTCCTCTTCAAGTCACATGTTTGGATTCTTTTGTTGGTTTAGAAATGAGGTAATGAAACGTTGTATTCCTCTCGACGTAATGTGAATGAAGCTAATGTCAGATTCTTATAAATGCTCTATAACCTCGGCGTTTGTGCCTGTCGCTTTGTCAGAAATCTTTGCTTAAATTACAGCGTTTGACACTGGATAATCTGCAGAGCATTTGGAACTTTTCAGAACCTTCCACTAGCCATTTTTTTGGGTTTCTATGGCTTTCCTTTGCCTTTAAGTCGTTTCCGAATTGAATAAATCGTTTGAAAAGTCAGCTATCAACTTGAGCCTTGGAGTCGATTTTTTTCTGATGAAGGAATTAAGAAACAAAAATAAGCCAGTTGAATTTGAAGTTTATGAAAGTTAAGCACAAAGAGGACTCGCCTATTCATTGGTGAGGTAAGCTTATATCAGTTAGGAGCTTAGCTTGTTGATTTCCAGCAAAACTGCTGCTGTAATTTATAGTGGCTTAATTTTTGTTTTATTTAAACAATAAATATGTTGCTACTCACTATAGAGGCACTTTACGCGTGTTGTTAGAGGTTTTAAGACAAGCTCTCTAAGAAAACATGCTGTAAGGCAGATAAGCATGCGCTCCTGAGTTCCAAATTGAGTTCCGGTAATTTTTCAAACACGCTGCTTACAGCGTTCTTTATGAACCCACATGCGACATAAATCGAACCTTTAAACGGAGGTTCGGTCTTTGTTCCAACTTCGAACATAAGGCCTGTGGTTTTTGGATCCTCTTTGCTGAAGTATTATTGTCCAGTCGCTCGATTAGGTCGAGGCTTTGTATCTTTTCGTCCATTTTTTTTTACAATTCACACTCGTAGGGTTTATAAATTCCCTTAATAACTGACAAAAAACGTGGAAGGGGATCAGTGAGGAAACAGAGATAAGTACTGATGCACTGCAAAAGTATCTCGGCTTCAGCAAAGCAAAAACCATTCATAGATAATGGTCGAGGGTTTTCATTGCGCTTAAGTGACTGAAGACAGCATTGAGTTTTGAAGGCATTAAATTCCACTCTATTCATAGAACCCCATGGTACTGTTAATATCAGAATTTAATCAGTTAATTTTTTTGCTACCGTTCCATTTCCACGGCCGAAGATGAGGGAATGAAAAACTGAGTGAGTTGGATAAAATGTAGCAGACAGAAGATCGTTAGTAAAAATTTAAAATAGAGGGGGTGACAAAGCGGAGCCCTGGGGAGCACCAGTATTTATATGGTGGATTTCATACTTGGTACCGTCCAATACTTTCCGAAAAATATAAGCATTTTCGACAAAAGAACTCTGCCAAATGCTTTAGAAATATCAAGCGCAACAATCTCGCGCTTTCACCAGAAAGATGCAGAGAGAGGTTTCACTTTTCGGTGAGATACACCATCAAATCACCAGATTCGAGATATTTGGAAAGATGTTCCTTTATTTTGCTTGGGTTGGAAAATTGCTGATTTTCATTTTCTCGGAAAGCGACCAGAAGAGTAGGACAGATAGAAAAACTTTCGCATTGGTTTTGCCAACGTGAAAGAACACCTCTTCAGAAGAATAGGGGGATACCATCAGGACCAACAGATTTATAGATGTCAAGATCTTTGAGTGCTCTTGCTACTGTACGAGTGCGGAAATAGATCCGTCCCATGGAAAAGTTGTCGTTCTCGAGTACAGGAGGAAGCAAAACAAGCTCTTGAAGTGTTGAGCTAGTGGCCAAATGACCCACGAGCAGATTTGCTTTGTCCACAGAGCTGACAGCTGTAATGTCATTGTAAACAAGTGTTAGGATGGAAGATGAGACACAATTTTTTACATTTTACATGACCGATTTAAGTATTGCAGTCATTTCGAGCTTTTTTGTACCTATTTGTATGAAAACGGATGGGACGACAGCTGCTGTCCTTTCCTGCTTACCGGCCAACAGGACGGCTTGACAGGATAAGTGGTTTGAAGAGCATGCATTGCGTCACAGGACGTATATCTGTTCCGAAAAAAAAAATAATAAAATCGGCCGTGATTGCAACTCAACATCGTAGTCTAGCTTTACATCCCCGATGTTAAACCTTTTCGTCTATACTAAGTTGTTTCCTGTATGATGGCGCATGACCGGCTTTTGTCGTCATGTTTGTGTTTACAGTCTCCTGAGTTCACAGCAGAAATGCTTCTAGTAGAATGGATCCATTTTTTTTTGCCAAAGTAACCTCGTCTATTCTGGACATGATGGAAGCACTCAGTAGTCTCTTGCTAGCGACATAACGCTAAAAGTCGGAGTTTGGCCATCTGTAAATTTTCCTTTTAATATTCGAGACTTTTCCATGCAGGATGGTCTGATGTTCCAGGATACGGGTCGCGCATATGTCAGAATTGGAAAATTGAAGGTATCCTGCATCTTTAACATTGCATTTCATGCGGTTCGAGTAGAAAAACGCTTTGAGGACCTAGATACTGATCTTGCCTTTTTTTTCAACTGAGTACGTACTCGTTTAAGAAAACGTATCAAAAACCGCGAATTTCAACCTGCTGGTACACAAAACAACATCCTCAATAAACACTTTTAATTCATCCATTGACCTTTACGTTTTGAAAACGTGTACGATACGTTTAAAAATAATCGGCTCGTTTACTGTGCCCTGGGAAATGTCATCCTTCATTTGACGGCGTATTCGGCTCGATGGCACTGCTCATCTGGACTTTATACCTTAGGGAATTTTACTATCAATCAACCTGGTTATCTCTTAGAGTAAGAACATACGTAATCTTTTCACTGATAAAACAAGTCGATCAAATTATAAATAAAAAAAAGTTCTGTCAACAAAGACTTACTCTGACGCCAAACAAGACCGTCGTGTATCAACATAATTTTAACTTGTCAAACTCTTACCAAGTGTCAACAAATTGAACATAATCAGCTCCGCATACGATAAGAACGATGTCACTTTCCACTGTTTACACATTGGCCCACTACTGTCATTGTTGGTACAACTATTCCAACCTCACTTTGTCGCATTTGCTGATATCATACATTTCTTCAAAGATAAGGCTACAGTGTCATCACTCTTAACCGTCAAACTTCGGGTTTGCATTATCTTTTAAAGAAAAGATAAACCTTTTGGTTATTTTTTTGTTTCTGTTCCGGACTACACCCCGAGTTAATCCAAGTTTAAGCCAAGCCCACGTCCTATTTGGAACGATAAACAAATTTTGGATTTTGCTCACGAAATATGCGACAACAATCTCATTGTTCTTTTTTTTATTTTTTGCAAGTTCCACAATTACCAGCCAAGGTGGGTCTTGAGGCGAACTTTTTCGCTTGTTTATGGTAAAATTAATTACCAAACACATTTGTATCTACACATGTGTTCGTTATCCGTATCCGTATTCGTGCCGCAAGAACAAAAATATATGTCATCACTGGTTTGTTACGATATTTGTATTCGTGACCGAGACTTTTGGACTATTTATTAATTTAATTTATTGGGCGTTATTGTTGTTTTGTGTATCAGACAAGGGCAAAAACTGAATTGGAGGGCTGGAAAGATACTCGCACACTGCGAATCACAAGGATGAGGTCATAAATCTTGCGACTGATTTTTGTGATGCAAGCATTTTTGAATCCGGTATTTTCCCAAACAAAAAAATGAAATGGCGCCAGAACAGTTGAGACACACTTCAGGAGGGTGCATGATTGTTACCAGGATTGGGGAATCCGAATCAATACAACAAAAACAGAAGTGATGTTCTTTATAGTCCTGCCAGCTCTCGGAGAACAAGATTCGCTACAAAATGTCACAACAGCTAAATGGGACTCAAAGATGGAATAGAATTTGGCAAGACTTGCTTCGATTTCCATGAAGTATACCGTCTGATTAGTTAGAAGACAAGTCTCCTTATTTGCAAGAAAGTCATCAGACCAGTATTTATCTATGGAATTCCCATTTCGCGTACGCCGTCAAAGACACCTTAAGAGACTGGTTTTCTTCGAGAGGAAGAGGGAAGGGATCCAAAAAGATTCTGCATAGTTGGCATGTTCCGGAAATATTTGAAGACCGCCCAGGTCCACACAAATCAGCTCCTAAATGCTCATAGAATGGCTAAACTGGAGTAAAGTGCTAAGTATCGTTACTAGAACGTAATGGTATTGCTTAATAAGCACCTTTTCTCCCTAAAAATCAATATTTATGGTACTTTCTTTTAATATGAAATACAAATGAGTTCCGAAAAGCACCGTCAGAGAACAGAAAAAATGATTTTTTTTAAAGTACTTAGAACTCTCCGGTTGAGGAATAGTAAGGAATCTGAAAAGAAGTGAGATTGATGTAAATAACTATTTTGCAGGTCGCCAAAAATATGTTAAAATGTACGCTCAAACGAACCAACAACATCTCGAGAAAAGCTTTCAATATCTACTGCGATTTATAAAAAATCTTCCGCAACAAAGCTTCTGTACAAACTTTTAGTTTTGTAAAGAGTTTTTCCCGCTTTTGTTTGCATGTATCAAAATATTCGCTACAAATAGCCAAATCGTTTGATAGTCTGTCAATTAAGACGCTTGATTTTCTTGTAACTCTAAGAGATCGCAGTCATAAGTATGTCGTATTTATTTCAACTTAATACCCCCTCGCGTTCCTGAGAAAAAGAGTGGTGACAGACAAACGGACAACAGAGTGATCCTATAATGGTTCCGACAGTGAGCGGAAGTAACTAGTTTGATTGAACGTTAATTTAAAATGATGAAGAATGCATTTATTTTGACCTCTGCCTTAGATCATCCAATAAGACAACGCTCCATTCACACTTCCAGGATTGTCAGAACTTGAATTCGTTAAAAAATGTGAAATTTTTGTCTTTCTTGAAGGCGGTAGAAAATTTGTAGAAAAAAAAGCTATTGGTGTTTTCTGGGACGACACATCGCGCCATCTTCCATTGGAAAAATACTTTCATACTCTCGGGTAGTAAAAATTTCCGCCAACAAAAAATCTAATAGGTATAAATTGCGGAAATCTACGGCCCAAGTTATGGCCTCATCGTATTGATACGCAGTGTACGATTATGACATACACGACTTTGTGTCTGTTCTTCGAAAAGCTTTTAAGATTTTAAGACTGCACGAATGTATCTGGCGGTGTTAAACTTTCAAATTTTCATAGATAAATGACGTTATCCACGATAAATCACCCGCTTGGAGACAGTATTAGTTCGTTCTATTCAAACACCTTTCTCTAATCTTGTCTTGCAGATGTGTAGGATATCTAAATAAAATAAATATAAAAACCATCAAAGTGGCAGATTAGCTTTTATTCTAAATTTTACGAGCGAATTAATTAATTTATAGACTTTTTCACAAAACCGGCTAAGATGAAGTAGATAAATATGTGCGTAGTAAATGATTGTTTGTGTACAGGGTGCTCTTGAAGTTTTTGTTCTCGAAAATGATATACAAAGCTTCATTGCATCAGTAAGCTATTAGAAGTGCTAAAAAAAAATTTAATCAAAACCTTACCTTATGCGGTTATAATGGTCGGCTCCTACGTTGTATTACACCTTTTTGTAAAATTGCGTTTACAACAACTTTTTGCAACCGATTCAACGGAAATCCATTTTGAATAAAATTCTTATTTTCTGGCAAAGAAACAGAGAATGTGATGAATTTTTTATGAAAAAGACAATCGTAGTGAAACAAAACCGTCTCCTACAAATGCTACTCAATATTTAACCAGAAAGTCCTCAGAAAGTCCTCGGAAAAGGGAAGGTTTTTGAGTTAGCTGTTAGCAAATCAATTTTATTTGGAAATTATACCGCGAAATCAATTTGGATTTGGATTTAAAAGAAATCACTCGACAGGCACGTTTATACAAAATTAGTTTCATAGATAAACTGGAACCTTAATGGCAAAAAAAGTACAGTTAACCTGTCTAGGGGATAACGAGAAAGCCTTTGACACGGTTCGGATTGACGGCCTTATGAACAAACTAATCAGATATGAGCTTGCCCATAATTTTAAAGTGGTAATTTGTATCTAAGATACACGAGAAGAAATTCGTTCTAAGCCTTTGAGTCACAGTGGTACTGCCAGAGCACCACCTATTTAAACCGCTGTCAAAAATGTTCTACTGCATATTTTGGTCTGAATTTTTGTACACGAGGGTCTTCATGTTCGTAGATCACAAAACCAAAGTTATATTTGCAAAATTCGAAATGTCGGATCCAAGATGGCGGATAAATATGTGAAATTGAACAAATCATTTCGACAAACCACTCAAACTTTATTCTACTGCATATTTTAGTCAAAATAGATCCGCCATCTTGGACATGAAAAGTACCGAAACACTAACATTAGACTCGTGATCTGTGCCTTTGAAAACCCCTATAACCCAATTTAGAATTTAGTCCGCCATCTTTGATCCACCATTTTATAATTTGTAAATCTAACCTCAAATATGTAATTAGTCACCGCGAAAGGACAATAGAGTACAAAAATTTAGACCAAAATATGCAATAGAATAATGTCTGATGGGTTGGTCTAAACGATTCCATTGCACAAAATTTAGGCCGCCATCTTGGATTCGCCATCTTGAATTTTGCAAATCTAAGCTCATATTCGTGATCAGCGACCCCAAAAATCACCCCGAGTACAAAATGTCAAGTCAAAATATGCAGTAGAAAAAAGTATGACTCAAAGGGTTAACAGATAGAAAGTAATTGACGAAAATAATTTTTGATGCTATAACAAGGGACAATATCGGCACCAATACCCTTAAATATTTGCGTTTCTAAAATGCTGAGGGACTTGAATGGCTACTGAATCCATCTGTCTCTAAAGTTTTCCTTGTAACATGATTCATTCAAGGCCATGTTGGAGCCACCTTCGCCAAAGTTGTGTCCGACCACGCATGGGAAATAATGATGATGAAGCAATGATGAAATAAATTCCCAAAAAAGCATGAAATCTCTTATTTCCATTTTAATTTTTGGGGACTTACCATTTTTTGATTGAGGAGTTATTTCCTTGCGGCGTCTCGAGAGTCTTGAAAAATAAAAATATTGTCTGTCTATCCAGAAATAAGCCGCATCCCTGTGAATTCAGTTCGACTTCTTGATGATTTTCAGCCCATTCTCCGAACGCATGATGCAAACGATAGTCATCGGATTTTGATTGCTGCAGGCCAAGGTTTTTCTCCTAAGTGCGAGTTCCTGACAACGGCTTCGAATCGATAATTTTGAGTTTAGCGTCCTGGGACAACCTCATATCTGGATCCATTAAAGTGTCCGTAGGCACACATCGAATGTGGATAAATTGTCAGCAAGGCTTATTATGAGTGTCGTCGAACGGTCATGGTGTTCTTGGTCGGGCGCACTGAACGCGAATCTTAAAAAAAATAGTACCTTGTCAACGACACCATGACCTGAAGAGTTGAAGTTAAACCAGAAGACGTACTGCTTCCCTTGTGAAAGATAAAATGTCTTTTGAAGTGAATTTCTTTAGTTCCTCTGCAGTGAGTATCTCCCTGTGGAAGATACGTTTCCTTAACCAGTGTAGTGCCGGACATTCACATAAAATATGTTCGAATGTTTCAACCTCTTCCAGGCACAGACGACATTCCTTATCGCGGCAAATGGTCATTTTGTTAAGGTGGTAATTCATGCCGGAGTGGGCAGTAAGAAAGCTCGATGGCTTGTCAAGGCTGAGGATTTCCTTATTGAAATAAAGCCTGATTAATCGCTTAGATTGCCTAAGACCTTTCCTTTTGGTCCACTGCTATAGGCAAAGAATGTTTTCCATTGGCTAATCAATTGATGCAACAATTTGGTCTAGGATCTATGAACGCAGTTTCCGAGCCAGCCCTAGCGAACTCATCCGCTGATTCGTTTCCCTCATATGCAGGGACCCAACCTAGCTTCATTTCGTTGTGTCTTGCAAGGGATTGCAGTGTCTCGTAGCAATATTTGACCGTGAGTCCCGCCTGGCTGTCTGAGAAGATTTGAATTCTAGCGCCCTTTATGCCCTTGAGAAGATAGTGTCTGCGCAAATCTCAATGGTGTGGATTTCAGCTTGAAACACGGTAGATCCTGAACCCATTTGTGCAGAGCTTGGTGCAAAGATCCTTGTGTTGGGTCCAAAGACTCCAGCTCTAACCCAAGGATTAATTTTGTACTATGAACCATTCCAGACTGCTGGGGTCTATTGTTGGAACACCATAGGACCAATTTTTACGATCCAATATTTCATACGCAGGGATTGAGTTCAGTATCCTTAGGTGGACCACTCGGTCGCCTGGCTTGTATTTACAGTCTAGCTACAGTTTAATGGGATATCTGAAAACTATCTTTCTAATGAAGCTGGGCAATGGAGTTAGCCTGACTATAGCTTCCAGGGGCACATGTTATTCCAAGAAATGCAACTCTTTGCAACTTCAACAACTTCTTTGACTTTGGGAGAGTTTTTGGCTAGCAAACGATATCCGCATACATGATTATGGGTCTCGCCATCATTATGTACAACCAATGTATAGTTTGTGGAGAGAGACCCCAAGTCCTGCCGTGTAGACGTCTGCTGGCCCACAGTGCTCTTATTGTTCGTTCTGTGGCGAACCTGATATGTGAATTCCAGTTGAGTAGCTTGTCCAGAATAACTCCAAGATATTTAACCTCGCTGTAATAGATTGTGTGGTGTTGTTAATCAGTATGGATTCAAGGTTGACTCGTATCTTCCTTGAGAAGAGCACTAGAAGGGTCTTAGTGAGATTGATCGATAGTCCTTCTGTACTTCCCAATTCTACAGCCTTCAGTAATACACTCTGCTTGACACTTGACATTATCATGTTGTGCTTACCTCTAATAATAATCGTCAGGTCATCTACATAACCTTGGTGATGCAGTCATAAATTTAGAGATAACTATTGACCATGGAAATGTGGTGATAACCCCACCTTGTGGGCACCCCTTTGCTGCGGTCATAAAAACCGCGGTATTAGTCTTTGCTTGGTAATTTGTCGCAACATACTGAACACGAATATCAAACATGTCTGATAGGTGAATATGAGCTGACCTAACCTAAACTGATCTTGACGTTGAGCCTTTATTCCTTTAAAAAGTATGCACATAGAAACTGTGTAAGAGCCGTCACTTTTGACACACTTTATCGGTTTTTCAACCCTCGTTAATTGCTCAAATAAATTATCTTTGTAAAGAGTATCACCGCAGAATTGCCCGATAAGAGGCTTAACCATAAATGACAAAACCAAGGCCACGACACGCACGTCTACCGTCTGATTGCTATCGCTTTGCTCATCGCATTTTTTGTCAAAAACCTTCAAAAACATCTAAAATGCAAAAATTCTTTCTTTCGCCTAATCCGAACACAAACTTTGAGCTCTCAAAAAAGGTGCGAAGTTAGCAAAACAATCTACGCCGGTTTCCATTTACAGTCATGCCCGAACACAACAAACGACACAGCTGCTTAAATAGGTGTTAAATATCAGCTCTTTTTTCCCACCTCCATGCCAACGCTGAACAAATACGAGTACCGATCTTTTGTTGCCGAATTTCGGTTGGAATTTTTTTTATTTCGCAAATCTAATCGAAATAAAAAAATTATATGATTCACAAAGCTTCGAGAATTTGCATTGTGCTCGACGAGCACGAGATCATTGATCGTCACAGACAATTCAACTAATTTCTCGCGTCCCACGTATCCGACTCTAAAGAGTCTTCTTTCTTTGGCCAAGCAAGCTTCAAGGGGCTGGGGGCTTTGAAATGAAAGAGAAACTCGCGGCGAAATGTGTAACGTGGGCCTTAGGCGGAAGAGGAATTCGCGCGCATTGTGGATTGGCCTACTTTCTTGAACGCAAAATAAGATGAATTTCAATTGGACTTGTTTTGTTGTTTTGCTACAAAAAGAACCTTTAGCTCTCTCAAAAGGTATGTCTTGAAATTCAATGGATAATTGCAAAGCATACTTGATCTGCGTGGGCTGTTCATACTTGTTAGGAAAGTTGTCGAATACGAGGTACTTAAAAAAAAGCTAGACACTCGAGTTGCAAAGGAAAAAGAGGTACTAATATGCCTCGAGGTGTATGTGTAAGGCTTTTGGATGACCGAGAATATTGCGCAAAAATGTTGTTGCCGCTTTATCTACAAGCTGGACAGATCATGTGTTTAATTTGCAAATATTTTGTTTGCTTAGCAGCAAAGTTAAACTGCACTCCTGGATAGATGTTTGCTTTGTGTGATTTTTTTTTGAAAAAGATATGAAAAACAAATATTTTGATTGGGAATTTCCTGTGAAAAATTCGTGTCATTGGATCTTTTTTGCATGAACTGTGTGTAGGCTCGGAAGAGGTTTATTTTGGCACGTACTGTTAGCAAGTTTGCCCTATTTGGATATGAAATTCAGGTTAGTTATCAGTCTTATCGCAAGACGTGCTGCTATGGCGTTCAGTGAGTTTAGATTGGACACGGTTTCCATTCGAATTCTATTTATGGTGATGACTTCAGGTCTTATATTAAAAATATATGTTTAAATGTACAAAGATAATTAAGCTATGATCCATCACTCTGAGCAAAATAAAAAAATCTAAAAAAAATAGTAGTGAAACGAAGCGAACTTTCAGAGAGCAGACAGAAGAAAAAAAATTTTGTTTTTGAAAACAACTTCAAGCGGTGGATAGACTCTTTGGAGTTTCTAGAGTCGGTGGCTAGTTTTCAAAGCTCCTTGTTTTAAAAGGAACCAAGAAAAGAACACAGTCAAATCTGGCGATTTTGCCGGTCAGTCAAAATTGTCAAAACGCGATCAGGTGATCTAGAAATACTTCCTTGATCACCATCGGAATCACCATCGTGTGGCGCTCTCAGTTTTCCGATTTGAGTACTCTAAGGTTGCTACATCTCTCATTCAATAAAATTTTCATCATGGTAACTTGACATTTGGTAAAGAAACGACATATTGAGCTCTCGATTTTTTGCAATGAAAAATTCGAATTGAATCTGAAACAACGAGTTTGTATTAAATTTTGTGTTAAAAACAGTTTCAATGCTGCGACGACATTGAAAACGTTAGAAAAGTATTTCGGCAAGGATACTCTGAAGAAACCAGTCTTTTATCAGTGTCACTTACGTTATGAACACCATCCAACAAGCACCACTCCGCGCAACGCGTTACATCATCCGCGATCAGTTCAAGGAAATTTCGAAGATGGCTCAGATGGCCATGCAGCAATCCGATTATAAAAAAAAATCTTTCGAGGTTTCGATCAAGCGCTGGCATAACTGCGTTGCAGTCGATGGGGAATACTTTGTAAGGGGACAATATCGATTTCGATTAATTATCTTGTATTTAAAATTTTCGGAATAAATTCCGTGAACTTTTTGATCAAGAAGTAAAGGGTTTTTCAATAAGAGCGCTACAAAAGTTTTTTTTAAATAAAACAAAAACGGTTTTGGATATCAATGAAATTCTTTATTCCTGTGAAAGAACGTTCGATGCCATTATGTAAGGAACTCGATTTCTTTTGCATGGCCACCAAGGGCACGCTTGCAGAAGTCCAGACGCTGAACCCAATTTTCGACGGTTTTCAAGCATAAATCGGACGATACTGCTGTAATTTCATGTTCGATATTCGTACGAAGTTCATCAATCGTCGCTGGCTTGTTGGCATAGACCATAGACTTGACGTAGTAGCCCCACAGGAAATATTCTAACGGCGTCAAATCGCACGACCGAAGCGGCCAAGCGACTGGACCATTTCGTGAGATAACACTTGGTTTCCAATGATTGTGACATTCGCTGTGTGGCTTGTGGCGCCGTTCTGTTGGAACTACATGTCCTCCAAGTCCATATCATCCAATTATCATTGAACGGTAGCGATCCCCATTCACAGTAACGTGCTGGTCTTGATCATCATGGAAGAAGTACGGCCCAATGACGCCGCCGGCCCATAAACCACACCAAACCGTAATTTTTTCAGGATGAAATGATGACTCATGGAGTACGTGTGGAGTGCTGCCTGACCAATACCGCATATTTTGTTTATTGACGGAGCCATTCAGCCAGAAATGAGCCTCATCGCTGAAGATGATTTTTCGAGACGCTTTTCTTGATGGCATTGTAATATTCTCGGAAACCAAATTTTTCATTTGGGAGAATTTTGTTGTCATCAATGAACGCCAAAAGTCTATTTTTTATTTTAACGCATTTACTTATGGTTCCCAGCAGACTGATTGGCCTTTCACTTGAAAAAAATATCTTATACCTTTTCTAGAGAGTTGTTTAAATCAATAAATTTGTATTCCATAGAAACCCGGTGCTTTTTAGGTCTAAAGTTGAAGTAGATGCGTTCAGTAAATGCATAGATTGCTCAACAGAAGCCTGAATGTTGTATGCGGGACTGATTTAACTGTTCGATAAGTTATTTCTACAAAATCCACTAGCAAGAGCTCTGGCCTTTTCTATGTTCGATAGCAATGTGATGTTTCCGTTCTTAAAATCGGGGAATATTCCTAAAAGGTTTTGTGACCTTTTCTAAATTCTGCAGTTTTAGATTTCATAACTGATTTCTGTAGCAGTTGAGAGTATTTTTAATAAGTCCACTCAGAGTTTCAAGCTCTTTTTGGTATATAGCGTCCCAAGATCTCATCCATCTAGAGTAATAAGCTCTCCGATAAAGGAAGAGAGGGGACGTGTCGTGTCGTATCTTATTTGATCAATTTGATTAGTCTTTGGGGTAGCAATTTTGTAATTCAGCAATTTTTCAAAATTGTAGTCGAAGTTTATGGGTGAAGATAAGATTCGAGACAATAGGCCACAACAAGTTACAGGCAGCTTGCCCGAACTGATCTCATTGACTCTTTAAGTCAGCGTAAATCGTACCCCATGCATTAATAGCCATCGAGCAACCCCAATACCTGTGTCTGTAATTTAGATCAAACCATATTAAGTAAACATGGTTTATTCTGACAAGCTTCCTTATGTCATTTCGGAAGTCGATATCTAGGTCCGTATCTCAATTCCAATACTTTTAGCTAATTTCATAACAATTGTAGGAATTATTTTATGTTGTTGTTTTGACCGACAGCGTCACCTCTTCTCTAGGATCTCAGCTTGGAATTTTACTTAAAGTCTGAACTGACCACGGGTTGGCGAGTAACTTGCGGAGGCTTTGTACGTCGCCTTGAACGAGCTCCTTCGAAAATTATACGAGCTGTGATTGAATCACAAAACGTTATAATAAAACACATGTTTCCTATACCTCAACTTCAACACGAAGAGTTTGGCAATAAGGTTAGTAAGAAACCCCTCAATGATGATGTGCTGGGTTTCACGAAACCAAAAAACATTCAGCCTGTTTTCGCAGCCTCACCTCCGGTTTGTTTTTTAATTTGGCATACTCGAATGAGTATTAGATCCATAAGAAAGCTTCTACTTCTAAGATTGTAAATATTGATATTGAGAAGTACTCGAATGGAAGTTCCGGCAACTATTTCACAATACTCTATTGGGTCTCCCATTAATCTGAGCTTGATCCTTGCTTCTGTTCATTCTTTGTGGCTGCGTTTCATTCGGAAAGCTGATCTAATCCAGTAGAATCAGCAGGGTTCCGGCATTCGTACACATTGCAAGGGAATTCCGGCCTCATTGACGGTCATGGTTTTGATATTTTATCAGAAAGTTCAAATCGGATGTCCACAATTCTATTTCAAAATTACTTAAACTTGAATCGCCGTTCCTTGGACTAAAAAAAAAAATCAAAAACCACACTCAAGGTTATGATAAAGAACTCATAGGGGACAGTTACATAATTTAAGCTTTGTTTTATCTAAAAAAATGTTCAATATGAGGTTTGAGTTTAGAATTGCCGAAAGAAAAGTATGCTATTTTTTTAGGCCGTTTTTTGATAACAAATTGTGCTTGCCTTATGCCATATCATTTGGGTTAAGGTTTGTTTCTTTAAGAGAAGTTTAATGACATCAACGATAAAATGTTATCCCCCGAAATGTGCTATTCTTGATGTGAATGAAATAGCTTGGCAGGGCTCAGAGTATCTAGATCTTATTTGTAATTTTTTTGGCGCTGGAATTTCATGGAAAGATAATATTTAAATCAGCCTTTTCATTGAGAAGAGGGTGGTTTGAGAAGTTTCCGACCTAACAATGATACAAGGCATTTTTTTATTTCTCTACATAGTCTCCTTGTAGCTTTACATACATTTTCCAGCGATGCTCCCATCTCTGTAACCCGGCCTCATCGTTTTTCTCTGCAAAATAATATTTTACGGAGTGTTTAGATGAGAGAACAAAGAGAAGTTTCCTGGAACTAGATCTGGTGAGTCAGGCGAATGGTCAAGCATTTCAAACCGGAATTCGTGGATATTCGCCACGGCAACCGCTGAGGAAACAGGTTTTTTTTCTGCAAATGTGGCCGTTTTTTCGCCTTCTGCTTGTAAAGTAATGATGCGTCGTATGCTCCTGTGATGGATTTTCGTTTTTGAAGATAATCGATTCAGATAATTCCGTGACTTTCCCAAAAAATAGTCGCTTCCAATTTCTCAGTCGAAAGTACAGTTTTCGAAGTTTTTGGCGCCAGTTCCCCCTTTGCAGTCCACTGTTTTAATATTTTTTTTATTTCGGGCATATATTGGTGTATCCAAGTTTCATCTACAGTAATTAATCGGAGCCAAAACTCAGATTCATTGCGCCTTAACTGCGCCAAACAGAGCGTTAGTCTAACGTAAAACGCAAACGCGGCACCCAACGCGTGGACAGTTTTCTCACGCATAAATCTTGATTTAGTATGTGACAACCACGTTCTTTGGAAATCTTCAAAACTTGGCCTATCTCGCTTACTTTAATTCGGCGCTCGTCTAGTACCATTTGGTGAACTAAAGCGATGCTATCGTCCTCACACACATAGTCCAAACTTATCTTTGATTTACGTAGGCGTATTGCCTTTCAAAAACAAAAATTGAATGAAAGCTCGAAACTCAGTTTCTTCTATTTTCACAAAAACTCTCACATCGACTCACTCAAAGGACTATCAACTAAAAACTTCGCGTCCAAAGTGGCTGAACCTTTGGTGAGTAAAAAGATGCATTCATGCTATCTTCACGTCGAGGTCGGAAACTTTTCAGCCCAAAATGAGAGTTTGTTTGCGAATGGAAGTCGAAGCTGAACCCAAGGCCGCATAAGAAACTAGGCACAAAGATGGGCACATCGCAATTGGAACCTTAAAAAAAAAAACAATCACCTTAAAACATTTATGTAATTCCTCTGTAAAATGTTTGAAACGCTTGGGTCATTTTGATATCTTCACAATTCGGTCCGTCAATCCTGAACTTTTTGCCTTTTTCCTTAGAACCAGGTCCTGGACAATGTATGTACTTATTGCATATCTGAGTTGCGTTCTTCTTAGCCGAGTTCTTCTTAATTTGAACGCAGGCCATAAGAATTTTGAAGCTATGTTTCCTTGAGTGATTGAACACCACTTTCTTGCGAATACCTCGGCGATGTGATATCCAGCACTGTCCAAGGCGGCAGCTCATGACCAGGTTCGATTTTACTACAATCAATCTTTAAAATGACAATAAGTCGGCAGTGAGTGAGTGACTTATGGTGCCTAACAGTCCGCTTTTATTTTGTCTTTACATTGATGATTTAGTAGATATCTTGCCACCTGGTACATGCATTGAAGGTTTGAGAATAAGGGTGTTGCACTGCGCAGCCGACATTGTTGTTTTGGCGGAATCACCGAGTGTTCTGCAACTAATGATAAATAAGTTAGAAGTCAGGGCTTTCGAAAAGGACCCGGGCGCTTATCAACGAACAAGAAATGGAAATATGCTGGAGCAGAACTGGAAGCAATCAGATCAAACAGATCACAGTAAGCCATCATTTATCGCTGAATAATAAATTTAAATTGAATCTTGCGGAAGTGAAGGAAACCAACTTTTATTTGGAGAAATAAAACTGGAATCTAAGGTCTCATTTTCAGCTAAACGAAAGGTTTTCGAATTTCGAAGCAGTTATGCTTAGTACTGTGATACGGCGCGTAAGAATGAGGAGGCAAATCATGTGAGGTTGAAAAAATTTTATGGTTTTTTTTAAAGAAACTTTCTATCTGCCGTCAACTACCCCGTATAAGATGCTCCATGTTGAAGTCGGCATCGGTAAGTTCATTTACACACACACTAAAACTAGAAATGTTTAAAAAGGTCTGGAATCTGCAGACTCATGTTTCATCTACAAAACTTTTTACCGTAGGTTTCAATTATTTTTAGATTGCGACGAGAATTTTTGAACCAAAACTGCGTGTAGTCTGTGCAAGACAGGAGAAAAGGAAAACACTTCACAGTTTTTAACGATTCGGAATTTTATTTCGTCTAATTTTTACAATTTCTGACTTTAAACTAGACTTACAATAAAAGTTTAAATATTGTTGGGTCAACAATAAGGACCCAATGTTCTGATTTGATAAAAAAAACTCTTCTCTTCTCTAGCTCTTCTCTGAATCATAGTTTAAGTGTTGCTGATCGTCCATCAGACCAGTAGGTACTTCGTTGTTAAGAACTGGTCTGGTTTGAGTCCTCATTACTTTCTCATTACTCCGTCTCCTGTCCACCAGACCAGTTTGGTTTTTCTCAGGATTGACTCTGAGTCCGTGATCCTTAACGCATTTGCTAAACCTTGCTCTTACTAAAGTCAATCACATATTTACGTTGACAAAGATTCTAAGCCTATCTTGCTAAGGATACCGTTGATGATTGAAAACCAAAGAAGGAGTCAGGTGACACCCTTATGGCTAACTACGGGTGATCGCCTTCTTGATGACACAGCTAGTGAGACTTCACTCGTTTGATCGCTAGTTCGGCCAAGGGATTTACACGATAGTTGAATACTTCCTTCATCGTCTCCAAGGAATGTTAGCAATGTAAATTCTTTACGACGGAGGCTCCCCTTAGCGCTACTACCTTAATTTACAGAACTCCTAAAGTACCTTTATTGCCTTCATGGATTCTTCCTGATCCTTGGTGGAACCTTACTTACTTAAGGTGGCGTTACAGTCCGGGGTGGACCTGGACCTCAACCAAAAAGCCTCTCCAGCCAGCTCGATCTTTTGCTAGCTGCCTCCAGTTTTGCACGCTTGGTTGAGGTCCCTTTACACTTGCGCGCGCCACATGAGTCGCGGTCTTCCTCTGCTGCGCCGTCCCTCGAGGTTGGATTTGAAGACTTTCCGGGCTAGAGCATTGGTTTCCATTCGTTCTACATGACCGAGCCATCTCAATCGTTGGATCTTCATTCTTCTGGTTACGTCGATGTTGCTGAACAGCTCGTATAGTTCGTGTTTGTATCTTTTCCTCCACTCACCGTCTATACAGACAGGACCGAAGATCACCCGAAGAAGCCAAGAGCAGCTTCGTCCGATTTTGGTGGAACAACCACTCATTTATTTATTCCGATCTTGAGTCTCACCTGCAATTCCACTTAAAGTGGTTAGCTGAGAAAAAGTTAAAGTTATCCCGACTGGGCCTTAACTTAAATCTTTTTAGGAACTTTCCATTACTTGTCTTGAACATTTTACAGTTGTACATTCATAGAGCAGCTGCAAAAGCGATCCGTTCTCTAGTCTGCTCGAGGTGGTTCCTATGCACCGCAGCTTGTGCCCACTTCAATGTGTTCCTTGCTGTCAAAATTAATTTGACAAATTTTGCAAACGAAGCCTGTGGCCAGATAAGCAAACGCCTTCTCAAGATCTCAATTAAATTGGCAGCAGCCCACTTCTATAACTGATCACATGTGTAGATAGTCCTTGATTAAACACCCGTTGGACATTAGTCTTCGGTTTCTCGGACAAAACCTAATCGGCGAGTTTTCACATTCTGCCCAATCAATTAGAAGACAAGCGTGCCAATCGACTTTTAACCTGACATCCGCACGGGCGAACCCACGCGTCTGTTCCTTGTAATGGCATTTGTCACCACTGAGTAATTAAAAGCAATGCATCCATGTGGGCACACTCGACTTACCCCCGTGGCTATCACGCTTTAAAAAAAAATGCCAAAACATGACATCATTCCGCAGCGAAACTTTCACGCTAATTACTGACGCCATGGCAACAATAACAACAACAACTAGAACTCTCTCGTGTAGCCGCAGCTCCAATTCGCTAATGAAGAAAGGCCACAAGCCATAAATCATACATCACAAGGTGTTCAAAACAAATGAGCACTGATTGCCGGGCTTTAAGTGAAGAAAGCCCAGATTGCGATGATACGGATACGGATTACAGCAGGAGCGGGACACGATCACCATCATAACTAACGACGCGCCGACGCTGTCGCGGCTTCAAAGTGCATTGCCCTTGTGCGTTGGTGTCGCGCCGGCTGCTGGGCCGACGAGTGTTATGCAATTCCTTCCTCATTAATGAATGCAATCCAACAGACGACAGTTGGTCATAATTTCTGGCGTCTGACACTATGCCTGCGTACGTATGTATAACTGCGGAGGGAACGTGGACTCAAACTGGCGGTCGGTGGTTGTTGCAATGAGTCGAAACGTCTTTGAGGGTTTCATACCTTCACACGCAAAATGTTTTGAGGCTTTTCTGCGCCAGTCGACTTGGAGCTGCGATCAGTTTCAAGGAGTTGTTCTATGGAATTTGCGTGCACATGAGGAGTGACACGAGGTATGAATATTATATGGAGTGTTGACACAGGGCAACAGTGGGGCCAACATTGATTTTATGATACGGTTTTAAAGCGGGTGTTAAATGAAAATGGTAAAGCTACTTGACATTGATTTGATTTTAATTAGGGGGAAGAAGTTTATCGATTGTTTTTATATATGTATATATGTATTTTCTCGTTAAAGGGGTTATGAATACCCTTATAATGATACCCATTTTGTGTGAAAGCGTTTCAAATTTTAGAAGTGCGGCTGATAAACAAATCACTATCAGGGTGAAGTCTTAAGCAGGCTAGGAGAGTATTAAGTTTAAATTTTGAGCGGAAAGAATGCAGCTCGCTTATTCGCTGGTTCATTTCTTATAAAAGATACTTTAAAACAGTGAAAGGCACGAGACTTACCAATAGTTTTGTCTCCTATGAGTTTTTTTTTGCAATAGACAGAATTGTGCTTTAGAATAAGCTGAATGGGAAATTAATGAGTTTAACGCACGCTGTCTTCCCATTTCTATGGCTTAGGATAAGAGACATGATGGAAGGATATGAAAAACTGAGGGCAGAGAATTGGATAAGTTTTGGTGAAAAATACGAGAGTGGGAGACAAACTGGAGCCTTGTGGCACGCCATCAGTTCTATGGTGAATAACAGACCTGTAAGTCCTTAGCGATTCTCCGAAAAATACAACTGCCATAATAACGCTTCTGCGGCCGTTCTTGGGGCAAATCCCGACCGAAGTATGCATTCGGAAATGGTAAAGTTAGTCTTTGGCTTCCAAAAGATCAGTTGCGCGAAGAATTTGTATTTAGTTTTGTATGTTCAGTTGACTCTCTCTTAGTCGAATTTTCACGGGACATAAAAATTAGTAAGAACAAGAGGTATTTTTGGAGAAACTCGAGTTAAAGGAAGGGATTATTATTGTTAAATTTATTGAATCTAAAAAGAAGGTTACAAAAAACTGGTAAAACTAAAACTTCTTGCTGAATAAATTTGTTATTAATTCTTTCAATCACCCGAAAAGTTTTAATTTTTGACTGCAACATGCCAGTAGTCGAAGGTCTTTTAAGGTCTTTGATATGAAATAAAAAACGTCCAGCCACTACGTTTTTTTTACAAACTTTTTCTTAGTTAAATAATTGTTAATATTAAGATGTAAATAAAAATAGTTCAAGTCGAAAGACATAAAAATAGAACTAGGTTTAGCTTAGAGTGTCCGCACAGAGCCAGTAAGCTAGTTAATTAAAGTTAAGCTAGTTTAAACGTTTTTGTCTAGTATATATTTTTTTCTAATAAGTTAATAAAAATGCATTGAAACTGAACTGAGACTGAGTGTTCACTCTTACAGAGGCATTGGTGTATCTCATCCGGTACTTTATCGGTCATTTTGATTGCAAGATTGCAATTGCGTTTTCAATTTCATTCTTCTCCGGCTTTTGAATGTTCAAAGTTTCGGCAGCATCCTCTTCAGTTTTGTCCTCGTCATCGCTTGCGTCAGCGGCACAAACTATTGTTTCCAAAATTGTTTCGGGATCGGGTACTTCGGCTGCTTTTATTCCGTCATCGATCTCAATATAATCATTAAAAATCACACCCACAACATCATAGCCTATTTGAACTAGTCTGTTCCAGATCCTCTCGATTTCATTGGTACCTTCGGTTGCACATCTCAGCGGTATTTCACCTTCATCATCCCATTTTAAACTATCAATGGAGTTAAATCTTATACCGACGCTTTTGAAATTTCTCGTACACAATAGAACAGTGATTTCTTGGTTTCCCAAACCAAAATTTTGTCAGTATACGACGTTTGTAGTGCACTTTAAAATTTTGGTTTATACCCATGTCCATGTGCTGAACTATTTTGGTCATGTTACGAGGAGAAATACTCAAGTTTAATCAATTAAAGCTTATTCTTATTTTATTTTGGGGGGAGCTGGGCAGTTATCAACTTGAAAGAATACCTTCCGCTTACATGCTCCAAATTTTTCATTCAGTTTCAAAAGCAAACTTGAAAAAATATCTTCCGTCATCCAGGAATGTTGATTGGGTATGTAATTCACTGACAATGATTTTATTTGTTCAAACAGCGAGGATTTTTACTCTTTCCGATGAGTAAAAGCTTAAGTCACGCTTGATCGCACTGTGTTTGCCTCAAAAACATTTTTCCGTTTTTATAGGCTACGAACGTGTCGGCAAACATTTAAAAAAAAGTCTGTCTCATCGACATTGATAATGTCGTTCGGTTTGAATCCTGCGGCAATTTCTGAGAGCTGTTTTTTCCATTCTACTTTTTCCATCGACTTTTAATTTCTCGACAGAAGCACTTTCACCGGCTAAAAATTTGCTCAGCCAAGAGTCGCTTGTTTTGAAACCAAGACCGTTTGCAATTTGAAGCACTAGTTTTAATAATGAACCACTAACTGGTAAATTATTGCCCGGATTAGAGTAATTTTAATAGGTCAAGAATCGAAAAATGAGTATTCGAGTTAGAGGCAGTTTCGACTTAGACGAATTTTACTTTGCGAATTATATTTCTGTGACAAACTGAAGGGAATGTATAAAAAGGGTTAGAGGCGTAAAAGGACTTAGAGGAATTGGGCTGAATATTGTAAATCCTCCGTTCTTGCATTTAACTCATAAATAAAAAGGACAAGGATCCAGAACTGAAAAAATTCATCAGTTAAAAAACTATCGTTTTTTTTCCATAATCGCAATCAAATTCACAGTCACTTTATAAACTTAAGAGTCGCTTAACGGTTATAATATTGTATAAAGAATCTCTAGGTAAAAAGTAGGAAGACTGTGTTATGATTCGAGGTGAAGATTAACACCAAGGAAGACGGTTATTTGATGTCAAGATTTTTTTAAATTCCAGGCAATGAAATCGTTTGAAAATATCATAAGCTACTCAGAAACAGTCTCAAAATGTACGTCAACAATTAGGGCTATCACACAAAAGAGCTTTTAAAGAATTGTATAGCCAATGAACTCGGCAGACGAAGAAAATTTTGCTCTAAAATTTTCAAAACAGGTATCCTGATTGATATCTTTTAACGTCAATCTTAAGATGGTGGCCATAATCGATCAAAGATCCCCCAATTGCATCACATCAAGTTTAAGTGGCACTTGAGGCACTTCTACTGAAGCTCATACGCATGTCAGACGTTTAATTCTTACAAGTCTTCACATAGCCAATCCTTATATCGACACAATGGACCCAAGTTGCGAACTAAATGATTTATATGACACCCATCCCAACAAACCATCGTATCCTGTGTCGCTTTGATTCAACGTCACAGCGCATATGCTTTCTAGATTTATTCAAGCTGTTCTAGAAAGTGTTCTAAAACAGGGCGTTTACGTCGGAAAAACATCTTGCCCAGCTCCAAATCTCACACCATTTCACTGCTCACCTCGCTTTGAACATGACAAAAGGACGTCACGCCACGTTCATCATCCATTCAATCCGAGTTCATTGACAGCCGAAACGACAATACTTGGATGCTCTACTTTCCATTCGGCTTTGTAAAGAAGATTCCTTACTCTATGCCGGTCTTGAAACTTGTTCCTCAATAGCTCCCATTCACCTGTTACCTGTTTTTTTTTTGTTTCTTCTGTTTTTCTTAATTGACTTCCATTCCATTGGTCCCAGTGTGTCGTCGTTGTCTTCTCCCAACATAAGCATGGTTACCTCATTCCTCATCTATACTATATGTGTTTCTCTGTGTTCTATCTTTGGTGTGGCAGATTAGTTTTCTTGGAACTTCAAGCTCTGGATCTGGCCATATCTACCTAACTCTTGGTCGTCTTGGCGGGCTTTAGTTTAAGAATTTCATACGGGTATAAATGTATCTAAAGAAAAAAACCGGTTGAAAGTAGATTCGTAACGTGTGCGGATGTCAAGAACTGGTCTCTCTTTCAATTCGTTCAAGAAAAACTCTTTAAGCTACTCCTGCTGTGGAGAATATTGTTTCCCTTCTAATCCAGCCAGCTACGAGACGATGAAGTGTGTCGCATCAATTGGTAGAAGAATCAAAAGAAAAAAAAAGCCAAGACGAGACCTCCAAACAAGATCCCAAGCCGCAAAGAAGCAATGAATGATCGCAGCACTTTCGGAATGTTGGGTGTGTGCCTGTGGAACAAAAATAAAGAATAGAATTGGGCTCTCGTGTATGTAGTTAGTTGAATGGATCTCTAGATGCTCATCAGCATGAAAAATGAGAATACAAAGGGTATGAAGCTCCCACACAGAAATTTATACCCAAAGCGAGCCGGAGAAGATATTCAGGCGGCATCCAACGTTGACCTAATTGCTATTGCGGGCATCAACTATCAACTAGTGGGGTGACCTTCAGACTGTTATTCAATTCTTATTTCATGACTTTCGTAGTCTATAAACTGGTGAATTGTTGCTGAAAAGGAAGTGGGCGCCAGCCAACTGATGGATGATCTAACCGGTTGCCCATGAATTTGTTTTTCTTTATTTCTTATCGAGTAACTATGTATCTGCGAATTAAATCAAATGACGAACTTCACATAGGGGCGAATTTCTTAGAATGTCGACCCGGAGGAGTCTGACTCTGACCACACACCAAATGACAAACTGAAATTTAATCATAACTCGGGAGTGGAATTAGCTTGAATGCCCGTTTGACTCACATGACGCGGAGAATATGTTTTAAGTGATAAATTGCTTGGTTTCTGATGGGTTTCCTCCGATAGCAATCGAAGGTAGTCTTAAGTACAGAAACATTCCCATGATGATGTCATATGGGCCTTGAGTGGCTATCATTGTTGTGACATATTGAATGTGACTGGAATATGTTTGGAGTAGGTATACTCGTACGTACCTTTATGCAGAATTCCAGAGTGGGAAAATGATTGTTAATCTGCTTCGGTAGACGAATATTTCTATGCTGAAATGATTTATGGAATAGCCTGCGTGTTTTTAAAGGTTTTGAGTTCCGGGTTGGATTATCATGTTGTATTAAGAATAAATTGCACTTTTTTAGTTTCGCTTGAATTAAATTTCGGAACATAAAAAGTAACTGTGTATTTATGCAGTAAAAATTTAAAGAGTTCTTATGCTTGCAAAAGTGCTGCAAGATAATCGTCCTGGAAAACCATATTTGAATCTATTGAAACTGCAGTGAAGCCACCAGACTGCGCAGGTTCCTATCTCTCTCATGAAAACATAATTCAAGATGTACATGTATGTATGTTAAAAATTGCCAATTTGAAATTTTCCAAGTACCCAAATAAACCAGCTCATGCTAGGACCACAGACGGGACTCGGAAAGACTTTTACTGAGTTTACTTTGAATCGAAATCCCTCCAGTGACTCAAACAAGATACTTTAGTCAAGTTTCCTTCTTTGTTAGTAAAACCATTGTGAAATCTGCTCTACTCTTAGCAATATTTTCCAGCAGTCCCTTAAAAAGACGCACATTCTTCTCCCTCAAACTATCGATCCATTGCACTAAAGTCCCATCTTTCTAAGGTCATGCAAACAATGATAAGTCATCATCTTTGAATTCTGGTTGGTTAAACGTCTGCCCTTCAATTGGATCAATTGTTGTGTTCCAGGTTCCAGTCTTAAACTTTTATCTAGTTTTCGAATCTGTTCTAGTCACCATTTGCCATTGGAAGCATTGGACTGGTCGACAAGCCACAATATTCTGGTGTCTGTGCTCTGTTGATTTCTCTATGGACTCGACATGCTGAAGTTCAAAGTTTGTGTCATCTAAATAATGCTTTTCTGAGTATGATGTCATTGGCTCAGCCGTGAAGGTATAACAATGACATCAGGATGAAGAATCATCCTCCAAAAAACAATTTTTTTTAGTATAAAACCTAATGGCGATACATTTCCTGCGAATCAAGCGAAAGCAAAATCTTTCGATTCATCTTCTTTGCCTCAATGCTGATGTGCCTCAGGGTTCCATTGTAATTCCGATTCTCTTTGAAGTTTGTCTGCTACTTCTTATTCAATCCTCTCCATCGCCGATGATAGTGCGCTCAATTCATCGACAGGAATTCTCATCAGTGTCTAACGATACAACGACCAAAGTGGAATATAATATTCCTCTTGTGGATTATATTTTTTACTAAAATTCTTCGCTTATAAAAGTGGAATATTTTTTTCTCCAAAAAAGAATGAATATTAAGACAAAAATATATTCTCCATAAATTAGAATTTCATCCTTTACCTTACTTCATTTTAATACTTCTAAATTGTTAAGTTCATGATTTACAATAACATGTTTAAGAAGAAGAAACTAGTGTAAACTTTTTATTTGAAAACAATTCCAATTCCAACAATTTTAAAAATCTTCACTGATCTAAATTTTTTGTTGATAAATTTTTCAAAGAAAATAATCAATTACTCCTAATGACGCAGAGGTATGACATAAACACATGCTTTCGTAAACTCGTATCTTGATTACACTTTAAACTCGGAAATAAAATTTTAAATTCGAATTCGTTTTTGGGCTGTTAAAAAAAAGACTTCCTTTTCAGTTTTTTTTTTAGCAAGTATGAGCCTGAGAATGTTTTTAAAATAATGCATGAACTGGAGAATTTTAATCCAGTTTCTTGGATAAATACTGAGTGCACCATAAAAATTTGGATTGAAACTCTCCATCACAAAGATGAGTTTAATTTTCCAGAATTTGAAAATATGCCCAAGTTCGTATCATTTCCATTTACAAAAGTAGAGCGACAGGGACAGCAACCGACGCCATATTTCTTGCCGCTCTTTTGACATTTCTCTTCAGTAAGGTTTTATAATTTTTAATTATTAAAATTTAACACAGAAATTCGGAGTCAGTGGCCTCAACGTTAAGAGCGCTACGTTCAATTTATGGTCGTCATAATCGTCCTAGCAGATCAACAATTGAGCGTCTAGTGGAATAATCGAATCCACAGGCACAATACAAAATGTTCCCATGCCAGTGAGACAAAGAAGTGCCCGTAGTGTCGAGAATATTGCTGCCGCTGAGGCTTCAGTTGCAGAAAGCCCAACGAAAGCGTCGTTGTGGCGAATTTTGCGAAATTATTTTGGCCTGCATCCTTACAAGATTAAATTGACGCAAGAACTGAAGCCGCTTGACCACCAGAAGCGTCGTATGTTCGGGAATTGG
Organism: Orthonevra nobilis; assembly: GCA_963555765.1. Lineage (NCBI taxonomy): Eukaryota > Metazoa > Arthropoda > Insecta > Diptera > Syrphidae > Orthonevra > Orthonevra nobilis. Next base: position 58,757,439 of record OY743225.1, on the reverse strand, counting down.
GCTGAGCAACAACTTGAAAATGATTCGGATTTTCATCGAAAAATCATCTTCAGCGATGAGGCTCATTTCTGGCTGAATGGCGCCATCAGGCAGCAGTCCACACGTACTCCATGAGTCATCATTGCATCCCGAAAAAATTACGGTTTGGTGTGGTTTATGGGCCGGCGGCGTCATTGGGCCGTACTTCTTCCGTGATGATCAAGACCAGCACGTTACTGTGTGTGTGGATCGATACCGTTCAATAATAACCGAATACTTTTGGCCGCAATTGGATGATATGGACTTGGAGGACATGTGGATCCAACAGGACGGCGCCACAAGCCACACAGCGAATGTCACAATCAATTTATTGGAAACCAAGTTTGGAGAACGTGTTATCTGACGAAACGGTCCAGTCGCTTGGCCACCTCGGTAGTGCGATTTGACGCCGTTAGAATATTTCCTGTGGGGCTACTACGTCAAGTCCATGGTCTATGCCAACAAGCCAGCGACGATTGATGAACTTCGTACGAATATCGAACGTGAAATTGCAGCAGTATCGGTCGATTTATGCTTGAAACCCGTCGAAAATTGGGTTCAGCGATTGGACAAGCGGGCAAGCGTGCCCGTGGTGGCCATGCAAAAGAAATCGAGTTCCATACATAATGGCATCGAACGTACTTTCACAGGAATAAAGAATTTCATTGACATCCAAAACCGTTTATTGAAAAACCCGATATTAGAAACAGAACGAAATCAAAAATGTCAAATAGACTTTTTACTATAAAAACATGGTTGAAAGTAATGGGAACATGCTGGAACACATTATGTTACCCCCAATGAATTGATTACAGACCATTTAAATATTCTTTAACATATAAGAAGAGATGAACATATCGTCTTCAACATTTTAAACTTTTAAACTTACTTAAAGTGTTATTGAAATGAGAGTAGGTTTATAAGACTGAATACTCTTGCAACTTCGAAATAACTAAATGGAAAGGAAAAAAAAAAGAAAAAAAATACAAACTTTTCAAATGCTGGAAAATGACAAGCATTTTTGTAATGCGAAGCTTCAGTACAAAATTGTATGGTGCACTGTAATTTTAAATTCTCCAGTTCATGAATAACTTACAAAGAGTTCTCAGGTTCATGCTTGCTAAACCAATGGCACAATTTCATTTGGCGCATTTGAATTAAAAATATTTTCAACCAACATGCAATTTATTTTGTTAAATACTTTCATGTTTTTTTTGCAGACGTTGATCTATTTCTAAATTCAATTTAACTCTCTGAGTCCAAACCCTAAGTTTTTTTTACAGGGTGACATAATATGTAGATAAGGCATAATTATATAGGTAAAGTAATATCGCTTATATTCCGTGTGAATTTTATGAATTAGAAGCTTCTTAACTTCAAAATGTCTTACATTTTAATCTACTTCATTTTTGACTGTTTTACTTACGTAATTTTTAACTTTTAACATTTTAAAGTAGAGTAAAGAACTGTTTTTTTTGTTTATTTTGTTTTTTTTTAAACCTTGTCTTATTTTTAATATTTTTCATTTGTCTTGGATGGAATAAACAAAAATTTAGGTGGAATATTCATTTATATAAATATTCAAAAATTTCCGTTCACGACGTCAATAAGTTTTCGGACAGTGCTTATATACATCCTATCGAATAAATTCATTTAAAACTCTTGGACTTGGAATTCAAATATAATGTTTAATGTTGGAAAGCAGTTCGATGGCTTAAAACTCCCTTTTGTATTAAATTTTGACTCGACCATCCTTATCCTATCGTGATGATCTGTTTTGCTAGTCCATTGTCTTTGATTGAAGTCAAAACAACATTTTTCGTACAACTATCCTACCATCAAGGCATGCACTTAATGAAGGTATTTTTATCGTTGTTATTGATATCTGCTTTGAGTGTTAACTATTGTAGCCTGAAGTCTGTTCTTCATGGTGATGTTAATTTTTGTCTTCCATTCATTTCAAGTCCAAGCAACGTCTGGCATCTTCGACTTTGATGCAACGATTTCGTCACCGTATGATTTCATAACCAAACCAAAGCTGTACATATTCTTTAATAGCTAAGCTTTATTTTTTGTGAAGACTGGTAATGTTACTTCTGTTGGGATTTTCGAAATTAATAACGGTGTTCAATAAGTGATAGTAAATAAGCCTATCGTAGGTTCTCTTCACCACGATATAACATTCGTACCGCGGGGTCTTTCTTTATGAGTATATTAATTAAAAAACAAGAAACTGCTCCGCAGCAACCAACTCCTCTTATTCGGCCGGAATTGCGTATATGATATATTCTTCAGTCTGGCTTTCGTCCGGGCCATAGCTGCTCTACTGCCATGGTCAACATTATGGATGAAATAAGGACTAATTTTGACAAGGATAACCTTACTCTTTTTTGCTCACTGGACGTCTTTAAGGCTTTTGATTCAGTTAACCATGAACTGCTCTGCTTCAAACTTCGAAACTTTTTCAATTTTAGTGACAGTGCAGTGAAACTTGTACGTAGTTTTCTTCATAATCGGTTTCAGAAAGTTGTGGTTGGAAACAGATCTTCAAGGATCTATACTCGGTCGGTTCATCAATGACCTGCCATCTGTCTGTAAACATGTCGTATTACATCTCTATGCCGATGATGTTCAGTTTCTTTGTCCAGACCTCTTCACAGTTTAAATGAATTTGCCGTGACCTTAAATGCAGACTTATTGGCTATTTATCGGTGGGCAGTCGATAATGGACTTCGCATAAACTCTGCAAAATCGCACGTTATACCGATCTTTAAAAGGACTCTTGACCCAACATTCTTACCTGATATTTTTTTACACAACACTAAACTTTCGTTTGTTGATAAAGTAACCAGCTTAGAGTTTGTAATTAACCACAAGTTTACGGTATGGTACTATGGTAAACTGCACCTTCACTCCTATCGAAACTCGTCGACGATTGGTTTTAACTCTAATTGTTCCTCTTATAACATACGCTGAGGTGGTCTACTGTAATCTTGACACCTTATCACAGCACAAACTTCGGGTTGCCTTCAATGACACAATCAGATACATTTATGGGCTAAAGAGATTCGATCGAATATCTGTTCTATCAAAGAATGTTTTGGGCTACTCGTTAAGGCATTATTTAAATGCTCGTAATTGTATCTTTCTGCATAGAATCCTCGTTAGTAGGAAGCCTGAATATCTTTTCACTAAATTGAACTTTTCCCGGTCTCAAAGAACGCGTAACATCAACATCCCTCCTTTTAAAAAATTAATTTCGTCGCGTTTGTTTTTTTATCCACTCAGCCAGATTTTGGAATTCTTTACCTACACATATCAAGGGAATAATGAACGATGTTCAGTTCAAAAAGAATATTTTAAATTACGTTTCTTTTTTGCAATGATATAATAAAATATAATATAGTTTGCTATCCTGCTTTTTTCTAAATGAAATTTTTGCTAATTTTTGGAAATGACTTTACTTTTAATTTTTATCCGTTTTGCTATTATGTATTGTTTTTTTTTATGTATTTTTCATTTTATTGATTTTCTTTATCATTTGAACTCATAATACTATTTGTACAATAAAAGACCCTGTCTTATTGTACTTATCTTTATGTTCAATAAATTGTATTGAATATTCCGTGCGGTTTAACGTGATAGCAAAATGACTTCACAAATTCGGGCTTTCGGGAAGTTGTGTCTTAGGTTTTGTCTCCATTTATTAAAACCTCCAGAGATTCCGAATGAGGCCCTATACACGAGGGCTTACCTTATCCAAGTGGATAACTTTTTTATGTAACATATACGGATGCATATTGCAAAAACTATGACCTTTTATAATAACCTGATCTACGGAGCTTATTACCACTTAGTATCACGAGAGAGTGCGCCTTAACGGCTTTATTCCACAAGAGCCAATCCTTTCTTCCTTATCGGCTTGATTCCAAATAGACATACGGCACCATTAATCTTTCGCGTTGCTCAGAAAAGTGTAGCTCAGTGGAGAATCTCCGGTTCAGAAATGCGGTATTAGTCCACGACAATGAAGATGTTTAAGGCAGTACCAAAAGTTTTGGTGGTTAAATAAAAAAATAAGGGTATCCATAACCCCAGAACAATATTTTGTTGCGAACAAAGCTGACTTGCAGCATTCGTAACAATCTATATTTCAAGCCTTCAATAAACATATTCCCATTGGCTGAATTCAGTCTTAATTTGAGTAATAAAAATCCAAGACAATTGCCATTCCATTGCTCAAAAATTAGTATCCAAGTCAAGTCAACAGTGCGTAACTTCATAACGACAAAAAAAAAATACAAATATTTTATGTACACACATGCGGAACGCTTAAAAAAGACACGAATTCATCCAATGCTCTAGTCTGTAGTGTCTAGCCTCCTGCGCAGCGTATGACAAATTAACAAGCATGAATTCCACTCATGTATGTTCAATTTGTCACAGCACAGCCTTCAAGTGGCAATCATACAACAAATTTTATAAGGAAGCCGGCTACAAGTACCATACTCGTGTTTATCACCTAAATTTCAAAAAGCCGGCCGTTGATTTGTTTTTTTTTTTTCGGAAATAACAAACTAGCAGTGGCGTCGTAGACGTGGTAACTGGTCAAGTAAAAAAGGCAAAGCAGAAAAAAAAACCTTTTAAGCTGGACCTCCGTCTCTTCGATTTTTTTGCCATTTGTACATATTTAAATTCGCATATAAAGAAACAAACGAACAAACAAACAAACATGACAATTAATTTCTATTGAAATGCGAAATTTTGCGCGATGATGTCATAGCGTTCAGATTACTGATACAGATACACTGGCAGCCGATACGAGTATCTTCTGCGTCCAACTGATATTTTTTTTTGATTACTATTTGTGTTGGTAGATATTTTATTTTTAAACTTCTTTGAAGATCTTAAAATTTTGACCGCGTATTTGAGGGTAATTAAGACCCCGCGTCCGACTTTGAGTCTGAATCTGATCGACGAACGTCTGGACGACGTACGAGTAAAGTTGTGTCGTTAATTCATGCATCCCTGAGTCTGACCATGATAGCCGCCATAAAAGGCAACTGACGTCATTTTTCTAAGAGACTTTAAAAAATGGTAGTTATAAATTACAAAAAAAAAAATTTAAAAAAAAATCAACTTCAAACCTAACGTGTTCGATACAACATTCGAGAACGCCAGAGTGATGTTGCTGCAGTGCCAAGGGAAGCGGCTCTAGACTCTGAGATCAACTGACAGTTGCAGGTAGAATACTTCAATGTTTCCCCATGCCCACAGATACAAAATAATAATTAATTACTATGCTGATGCTTTGGGGGGGGGAGATTGGGGGGGGGAGATTAGGGTCACTCCGTGATAGGATTACTCACAATGCTGGTGAGGTGTGAATGAATCATTTCATTCCACTCAATGCGATCGACTTGGAATCGAGTGATGATAGGCCACAGTCGATTTCTGACTTGGTATCTGCAGCTCTATTTTTAGCGATTTTGTAAATATTACTTATCAGCAGAATGCTGTAACTGATTCGATTGGTTTATTGAAATTCAAAACAATCTCGAAACTGGGTGACTCTGATAATGTTGAAGTCCATTCTTGTTACATTTGTAATCGATGTGATTCAATTGTTTTGTCAACAATATTGTCGAGAAGTTTTGGGCTCTTTTAGTTTTAATGCAAACAAGGGGCGTTCGTCGTTGGTTTTAAAATAGTCGACTTGAAATTGATGAACTTGTATTTTTTCAACACTGGAACAGGGTCTTGAGAAAGAAAAGAGTGAAGTCAAATTCACTGATTGCTTGTTCTGTAAAAAGTAGAAATTTAACAGATCACTCGGAAACAGCTGTTAACGACACCAAAAGCCAACCGTTCTGTTCTTCATGCATAAAGGTATGTTTGGAATCTGAAATCCGAAAGCCACAAACTGAGTTCTGTTTTATGGATGAGAATGGACTTTTCATTTATGTTTGTTTAAGTTTTTACTTGAGGGTCAGCGCCCAAAAAAAAATGTCAGAATTTATTAGGCTTTTTGCAATGGAATGTAAGGCTTATCATGTATAAGGAATCCTAAATACATGCAGTAAACCTTGTTTTATTCCTTATTTCACCATGGCCATGTCTTTGCTTTTTTTTTTAAAATTATTTGCTCCCCCTTCAAGGGGATATTAAGATTCTTAGAATGCGTGTAGCGGAAGAATTAGGAGAAGAATGAAAGATTGTGTAGTGGTTTCAGAAACTCAGGTGTAATTAGTTTCAACTCACTTCCGTGGGTGGAGCCCGAAACGGGACGGAGGATTTTGATATCAACTAATGTGCTTTAACCTAATTCTAAGAATTTTATTCGACATTTGTTATGATCTATAAAGTTTAGAAGTTTGGGAGATTTAGCTTAAACAGTTATTTTGAAAACACGAATTCGGAACTAAGCCGATACAACAACCACTACAACAACGCCACCCAGTAGTCAGACTACTATCACTGGTCGACCAACCCAGTGAAAGTGCCATTAACTTGATCCCAATGACAAATGGTGACCGGACCAGATTCGAAAAAATAGACCACTCCGAATAGAACCTGCGACCTATCAATTGAACCAATTGAAAGGCAGGCGCTCTACCAACTTCGCCACCCAGCTGTTGCTGCCTTATTTTATGTATTATTATAAAGTGTAGAATAAGCTTTAGTTACATTTTTATGTGTGTGTGTGTGTAGTGGCGGTATAAGGAGAACCCAATTAGCACTATGTGCCGTTTTGATACAACAGCTCTTTTTTGTTTATAATTGAGTAATTTATAAATGCTTTCTTACAAACATCGTGTTGCATTAAGAAAATTTATTAGTTGCTTTATGGTTTTATTGGATATTTCATCGAGGGACTCGAAAAAAGCGTTGCCTAATGGTCGTTGTCTGATTCTAGCCAGCGCTGGGCAGCTGCACAGAAAATGAGTTAGTGTCTCCTTCTCTGAAGTGTCGTTACAGCTGCGACAGTGTGTGTCGTATGGGATGTTAAGTCTGATTGCGTGGTCTCCTATCGGCCAGTGGCCTGTGATGACCGCTATTATTCTCGCGATGTCAGTGCGGGTCCGACTAAGGAGATCCTCAGTCCGTGTTAGGTTATATAGCGGCCATGTTTTCCTGTATTTTAAGCAAGTGTTAAGTTGAGACCACCTAAAGCCAGCAATTTTCCGGAAATGTGTACCGATTTTAGCTTTGACTAGTCCTAGTGGTATATGCACCTCCGCGGCATGTGAGCTATCGAGTGCTGCACCTTGCTTGGCTAGTTCGTCAGCTCTTTCATTACCTGGGATGTGACTGTGCCCGGGAACCCAAATAATGGTTATCCTGAATCTTTCTGCTATACTAGCAAGCTGTTCGCGGCATTCTTGAACTATTTTCGATTATCTAGTGGTCAATACTATAGCTTTAATAGCTGCTTGCCTATCAACGAGGATAGATATTCTTTGTATCGAGTCTGTGTGTTTGATTGAACTTATTAGAAGACACGCTTCCTTAGTGGCGAAGATTTCTGCCTGAGAGATACTGGCGTCGTTCGGCAGTCTCAAGGCTGTACATATATTCAGATCCTCTGAGAAAATACCAGCCCCGACTCTGCAATTCATCTTTTAACCGTCTGGGTAGATTCTCACATCCGAGGTGAAATTAATGCGTCCACTATTCCAGTCTTCTTTCGTCGGAAGAACTACGTCTCCGTATTTTCCAAAATCATGGTAAGTCGGTGTATAGTCTGTCTGATTTGGTGCTAGTTCCCTCGGTATTGAGTCTAGGATACAGCTGTGTCCATATGGTTTTGAGGCCCATAACTTAGATTCTCTGAGTCTAACTGCACTGTGTGCAGTTATGTTATGTATGTGGAGGTCTATAGGCAACAGATGGAGCACGACTGTCATAGCATCCGTAGGAGTAGTCCTAAGGGCGCCTGTGGTCCCCATGCATGTCATTCTTTGTACCTTGTTGAGTTTTGCAATATTGTGTTTTTTCTTAAGAGCCGGCCACCAAACTAATGATCCGTAAGTGAGGATTGGACGTACTACGGCAGTGCACTGAACCATTTTAGGCCTTAGGCCCCATTTTTTACCAAAGCTTTTGTTACAGGTATAGAAAGCTGTGCATGCTTTTATGACCCGTTGATTAAGGTTGATCTTCTAGCTGAGATTAGGATCAAGATAGACTCCTACATAGGTACTTTGCGCCGGGTGATTGAGACAGTTGTTGACCGTTTAGGCGGGGGAGAGTAAATGTTGGTATTACATTTTTCTTGGTAAAAAGCATCCTTTCCGTTTTGCCAGGTGTCAACTTTTTTTAAAACCAAATTCCATGATCTCGCTGATCACGGTAGGAAATTTTCCAGACACAAGAATCACCAAGTCATCTGCGTAAGCTTTAATCCTCTCCCTATCTAGTTGCAAGAGTATTTTATTCATGACAATAAGCCAGAGATGAGGTGAGATAACGCCTCCTTGGGTTGTTCCTCTGCTGGCTATTTTATATACATTATTATATTATATTTATATATTTTAAATTTTTATATTATTATTATTATATTCAAAGAGTCCGCTTTCTTATATAGATCAAAAGGCTAATATAAGGCCTTGTCTATCTTCTCCTAATGTTTATTTTAGACTCGATCCACGTTTTATGAAACTATTTTAAAGAACGTTATGATCCTTTCGTGAATAAAATGAAATTTTATTCGTAAATAAAATGATTTTTTTTAAATTTACAATCTTAATGATACAAAAGAAAAAGTTTGGAACACAAAATTTCATGGTTCATAAAACAACTTTATTTAAAAAAACAAAGTTTAGTTGCCTTTTTTTACATTTGACTCGTATTCCTCAACTGTCATATGATTATTGTAAACAGAGGGATAATAAATTATAAAAAATCGTTTTTTGTAGTTTAACTAATGTTAAATAATGAATTCACCATAAAAAGTCGATTTATAAAGAAATAAGTCACGTGACGAATAAAGTTTCTCAAAAGTTCAATAAGAATGTTGTGTCCACAGATCTGTGGAACACAGCCGCGCTATGCTCATTCCCAGCAGAAACTTCAGGTTGACTTTTAAGGCCCTACACCGTATAAAAAAGCTTCAATTGCCTACTTCCAGATCACATTGTGGTAGATTTCACTTCATGATACGGAACTTCTCTGATTGGAATCCACAAACAAATTTGAAAAAAAAAAATATCCTGAAATTCATCTTCAGCTTGGGGCCCTTGTTAATGATTTTGTTAATAATAAAGTATGCCCTTTTTGGCAACAACGTGTACTGTGGATTTCATACCGAACTGATAATTGGTATTCATTTTTTGATTCAATGAAAATAACAACCATATCGTTTACTGCTGGGCTGTGTTGGAACACTATTTTTGGCTAGAATCGGATGGACTTGACAGAAACCAAAAATTTTTAAACCCATCATTTTTTTCTGTCCGTTCCAATTTATCTCGGCCAGTAATTCGTCCGCGCTAAAGTTTTTCCATACTTTCTCTTTTGGGTGAAAGAAATATTTTCTGCAAATATAAAACTATTTACTTATGAGATCTGCTTCAAATTGAGGTTCAGATTTTGTGTTTCAATCCAAATCTTTACGATCCTTAAGAATTTGGTCAGAAATTCATGACTGTTGGACATGGGTGTACAAAGTATCTAAAAAAATCTTCAACCGCGTCATCGGACATCCTGTCTTTAATTTAATTCACAAACCGCTTGTAGTGGTATTTAAGAACTCGAAAGTGGCAGTCATAATTTTAACGTTTAATGCAATTCAAGTTAGAATTAAGCCTGCTTGAACCCACTTCACTTTTTAACAATTTTAATTTCGAACTTACGATGTATCTCGCATCAAAGTCCTCACTCTTCAATCCATTTTTTTTATCGAAACGAAATACAAATTCAGGAGAAAATAGTAAAGTCTGCACGACACGAGCAAATACGTTTCCAAGTATGATCCTCAGTCTCACTATGATATTCGTTATTATAAAACTTAAGTAAGTCTTAAGAAACGAAACCCTTCTTTAAATCCAAAAATAAGGCATATATGAGTGTCACCTTTTGTGATTATATAAATACCCTAAAATATGGCCTTATGATGAGGCTTACTTAAGACTTTTTATAGCTTAAGGGTAAGGGATTTATTTTTCTATTCCCTCATTAAACTTTGCAACATTTTTGCTGCGCGTCTATCGTCAGCATATAATTAGGAGGATGTTTAGACAGTAAATGAAAGAAGAGGTAATTTTTAAGGATGAAAAACATTTTGGAAACCATTCTCTGAAGGATGCATTTGAAGACTTCAAATCATCCTTTTAGCATTCCCTCGATTATTTATTCTTTAGCCTTGAATTGCATTCGTTTACATTCTTTGCATTATATTTTAATGTTTGCATTGCACCGAAACCAATCAGCAATGAAACTTCAGATTTTGAATGCTGGGCAATATGGTCGCCTCTTGTGAGCTTCAGTAATGAAAAAAAATCCTTAAGAGCCCTTAGTTCAATTTATATGAATGATTGTTTTCAATTGAATGTTGAGAAAATGAATGCAATCTTTTAAGAAGTTTTTGCAATAAATGAATGCAAAATTAATGCAATCCTTCCAATGGTGATTGCATTCATATTTAGAAACAACTTCAAGCCTAAAATTTAATTCCTTAGACGCTTTCTAAGAACGTATTCTTCTACAAAACTGTGGATTTGAATGTAGTAAAAATTCAGATTCTCGCCAAATTTCGAACATTGTTTTATGGTTAGGTGCGAAGATTAATGTGTAAAAAGACCATTCGAAGAAGCGTGTGAAAAAATATTGTCAATGTTGCGGCGTTGCTCAAGGGACTGAAAGTTGATTTGTTTAGGTTTATGTTTTCTTTCCAAAATTAACAACTGTCTTAATTCATCAGGTATGCGTCTAACAGAGTTACTCATAATGTAAAGGAATTTATTGAGTGTTTCAGGAATGGAAATTACATATGTGGAACGGATCTTAGGCTTAATGAACAGAATTCTTAATTCTGATGAACATAGAGTTAACGCGGTTTTGGTAGATGGTATTTGAAAAGTGCAAAAAATTTACGGTCTTTCAAATAAAATCTGATCGCTGCGATGTTCTCGAAAACCTAACAGAAGCTATGGGCAACCTCATCAAATTCTTTTCCGCTTCCAAGGCACATCGGCGGCAAGTTTGTTTGATAAATTTCCATACCAAACCTGATCTAAAGTTCGGTTGCAATTGGTGCAATAAAAAGGAAAAGTGTTGCCCATATTTTATAAATTCTGTCCAAAATTATATTTTCTACACATTTCTCTCTTAAATGCAATCACCTAAAAAAGAAGTGCCGTGATCTAGGGGGAAGCATTCAGCGTAGTCGTTAAAGCGTTTTTTTTTTAAAAATAATGGCGAAACATTATTCGAAACGTTATATTTTTTTATTGATAATATATTTTTTATGCGTTTGGCTGGTTTTCTTTGGTTTTAGTATTCATTGTTTTTAAAATGACCAAAATTTATTGTTGTTCAATAAAGCTGAAGCAAATGAGAGATTGGCTCAAAGCTGTTGCACACGTTAGCCAGGGCTTCTATTCATAACCAGTTTTAGACTTATCTATTTAAAATCGACAAAAATATACTTATTACAACTCTTAAGCATAGTTCCTGTTAAGATACTTACTAGATCTTTGAAATTTGACAAGAAAAATAGTGCTTTAGAGAAAGCATGGTAACACTTATCAAGTAGCGGTTTGCTCATAACGCTGATAACACTTAAAAAAAATAAAAAGTTATGGTTTAAAATGGAGACGATGAGGAAGAGTACTTCTGACAAAAAAAAATTAATTGAAAGTTGCGATCATCACATTCAAAAATTTCATTAACTTAAGATACAATCGAAGACTTGTTACATAAAAGTTAACTTATATGTTGAGGGCATTTCCGGCTTACCTAGCGTTCTGAAATTTGATTAGTTTTATACTTATTCAAATCAACTGAGTTATTCAGAACATGGTGCGAAAATGAGAAAGTTACAAAAATGTTTTACTTATTTTCGTGTAAGATTTTCCTTTTTGGCGGAATCACAAAAAGTATAAGAGAAAAAAATCTGTCAGTCTTTTAGTGCAGTTTAGGAAGAGTTATTAACTTTTTCTAAAAATATGAATAAAAGTGGCTGAAATCAACATGTTAAGGGTACAGCGGGCTAACCAAAAGCCTGAGAATTCCAGTTGTTGTTAAGATTTTTCGCAACAGCTGAATAATCCGAACACGATTTTCAGAACAACAGAAAAACAGAATAAATTATAAAAATTTATTTCACTCATCCCGACCATCGAATTCAAAATTTCGTCACATTGGAAATGTAGGAGGGTGAGCTCATAAGTCCTTTTTCTTTTTTGAGTAATCAAAGTACTCGTACTCACGTGCCTCCAGATGAAGATTAAACAGATGACGAACAAGATAGTTCCTGATTATCAACATGAGTCAGTGATGTGGTTCATTTTCGGAAGTTCGGATTGAGAACCTCCTTATTGTTCCAGACTTTCAGCGGATTCCGACAAGTCTAGATGTTTGGTACTTAGGCGATAATGATACCATCACTCGCACCCAATTCGTCGTCTTTGAAACAGAAGAGTTAGTCATCCAATTAATAGGGATAAAACGAATAACATGCCGCCCATAAGATGACGATTCTTCGATCACCAGCAGGGACGAAGCATCACAATCGATAGCTTCAGGATCTTCTTTTCTCCTCAAAGGATTTCTTGGTAGAGATCCGAGGAATGCTCTTCCTTGGATAAAGATCCTAGAAGTGGTCCGGATTGGGCTGTTAACGAAGAAAGCAAATGGAGAAGAATGTTTAATTGTGAACTTTTCGATCTGAAAAAAACTTATAGATTCAGTCCTGATGGCAGTTTTCGGTTATGAATCTAGCAATCGGAGAGGCTAGGAAGGCTCAATTGTTCGTTTTACGAAATCCATGATCTCCCCGGTCCCTATTCCTTTGAGGTGAGAAAGGTTTGTTATCAGTGTTGGCCGTCTCGCTGTTGCTGGGCAGTGGCACAGGAAATGATCCAGATAGTTATCTTCCTCCTCATAGCTTTTGCATGTTAAGAGACTATGTAAGTGGAGATTTAGGTTAATGTGTCCTCTCACCAGTCCCACCATTAACCGTAGATTCTTGTGCTGAAGTTCAGGGCTCGTTACGCAACTTTGTTTGCCGGTTTATCCATAATGGATATTGCTGTTCCTCACGTTGTTAGGTTGACCCAGTGATTTTTTAATTCTGTGTTCCCCTATCGTTTATAGCTCTTATAATTGCTGTCAGCGGGACGCCTTTGTTCCTTACACGATTTTCCTGCTCCTTTCCTAGCCAATTCGTCGGCTTTTTCGTTGCCCGTTACACTTTCGTGTCCCGGTATAAGTTTTTCGATAACTTATACTTGAAAGCCCGTACGAAAGGTTTGAGATTTCGATCGGTGGGTTTTGGCAGATCATCCCTACCTCTGACTCAGACGATATATGAGAGCCGTCCAAGAAGTTCTGGTTGGAAGAATTGTCTTAAAGCTGTTTTCAAAGCTACAAGGTCGCTTTGATAATCATAATTTTCCTTTGTCCGGTGTTTTTCCTGTTACCTAAGTGACCCAGTGCCTTGAATCTTATAGCTGAGATGCTTTCCTGTTTGACTGATCGTTGGCCACCATATTATAATGCCGTAAAGGAAGTTTGGTTTCATTATATAGTTGGATAACCAGTGGACTTGTTTTGGTTTCGGGACTTTACAAAGGCTGAAAGTAACTGAGCCAGTACGATGACGGGTAATCAATGAGAATATCGGCAACTTCACACCTCTCCTCGAGCGTTTGTAAATTTATAAATTTGATCCGAGTTAGTCCCGGATATATGTATGTATCAGTACTGTACAGTTCTACAAGAATGAGTACCTTAGAAGGGTATTTTGACAAACGCTGAATAGATCCGAAACCAAAGCATACTCTGCGCTTGATCAGAGCAGATCAATGTGAGGACGAAAGCTGAGTTTTCAATTTAGTTATATTGCTAGAGATCATTTATTGTTAAAATGAAAATTAAAAAAATTAGAAGTCCTAAGTGATAACCTTGATGGACTCCAGAAGAAGCGAACTTATACTGTCGATTTTCTAAATCTGATTTTATCCAAGTAATGAAGTGTGGCCTTAAACACTAAAGGAGAATAATTCGGTGGGAAATATTATGTAATGCCCTGCTTAAGTTAGTTTGCTTACATAAAAGGCACTGAATGAATTCTTGAGGCTTTTATTCCGCAAACTTAATCGAATCAAAGTCAGACAAATTAAGGTAAAGAGAATAATATAAAATATGTGCTAGCATGGAATTCCACAGTCTTACAATGTGAACTAAAAACAATCGGAAAGAGTTCAAGTACTTAAAAGAAAGTATATTTATGTCGGAAATTCTCAGAGATCGCGAGAAGAATAATTTTTCATATAGAAATGGTGGTGTTCTAGTCTGGATAATTTTACTATATGTAGTCGGATGCAATAACGCGCTTTTAAGAACTTTTTCAGAGTACAGCCCAATAAATACCTTCTTAATCGGTTAACATACCTCACTGAGTCATTGAATGCAACTTCAAGTTTGTGCTGGGATAGAGAGTCTGAATTGCTATAGACTATCTCAGCGTATGTTTTAACGGGGATGACCAAGATTTTAACCAATCTAAGCTGAGCCTCCATAGGCGTAAAGCTCGCAGTCAACCCTAGTTTTCTTAAACACCCGTAGATACGTCCAATAACACCATGATCAAGGCATGATAATCTTGTATTTAATCGAAAACCAAGACTCGAAGTTGACTAAATCTATTGAATTTTTGAGGACGAAATAAAAATGTTCGGCAGAATATTGAAGTGCAAAGTTTGATTGGATATTGGAAAAATTCGTGACTTGGCTGGGTTTAAGACAAGCCCATTTGCAAGAGTCCATTTAAAAATAAATGACTTAACTGCAGCTCAGTCCAGGTGCTCAAAGTCCTAGATAAGTATAAGTGGACATCAAAAGCATACAAGTGAAGATTTACATGATGGCAGGACAATGGTAGGTCATTGCCTGACATATTTAAATGTCGAATATTTATAACCGACCCGCACCCTCTTACTAAGATTGAAATTAAGTTACAATTTCCAACTCAGAAGCTTATGATTTAGCGAATCAAAGCCTTTTGAGAAGTCTAACAAGCACAGAAGTGAAACATGACCCTTATCAATATTCTGTCTGATGTCTTCTATTATTTTGAGCTAAGCCGTTGAGCAACTGTGTCCTGCTCTAAAACCAGATTGCAGTGGATATAGATGACAGTTAATGTGTTTGGCTACAAGCTTCTCAAAATCCTTCGAAAGGCAAGGTAAAATGCTTATGGGTCTGTAGTCACTAGCTGAATTGGTATTACCCTTGCTAGTTTCCAGATTTGTGGAAACGTGAAGGACATTAAACATGAATTTTTAATTTCAGTTCTTCAGCTCTTCAATAACAAATGAAATCTAGGATAGCAAAAATATTGTTCCCAGTTTTGTATGATCGATAGATCCGCAGGCAACAGACATCTTATCAGTTGCCAGGGAAACAAGATGCACGCTAAAGAATCACAGACTTTGCGGCAATATACAGAATGAAGTTCTAAGTTCTTGAAATTAATCAATCGAGTACAGTAGATAGCATGCCGATCCTCAGAAAGCGTCTACATAAATTTGAATCTTATTATAACGACCTGTTCATATGCTGAGATTCTTTCATTAGTCTTATGGAAAATTTTCAAAGATGATAGAAAATATTCCAAGAAAATGTTATCACGTCCGATAAAAACCTGTCACTCGCTACGTTCAGCTAAATAATGTCATTATGAATGCGGCAGGCAACTCAATACGGCCATCAAGGTTAAGCTTCATTCAGTACTCTAACTGAACAACTAGGAAGCAATCCTTTACATTGATTGCCTTATAATCAGTTGGAATCAACCAGAAATTGCATACCTCACACTTGCTGCTCCATAATCTATTCACTTGGATGTACTCGATTAGTGTTATGATGAGCTGTTGTGCAAAGATGTGCGTTGCCCGTCTCTAATCTGGAAAGAAAGCTGTTAATGTCACTTGATGGGTAGGTACATTTATTGTTGTCATTGCGGAAAATTCCCGGTGTTAACCCATTTTGCTGTTTAATTACAAAACAACCGGCACTGAGCGATCGTTGCAGAACGTTTTTATAACCGTTGACCGAGATGATGGTCCGTGGATCTAGCGAAGTTCGACTTTCCTCCAGGCCGGATCTGAAAGTATCTTTGTATCTATTCCTTGTAGATATGCGCTAAAAACACAAAATGTAACGCAGTATGCTCCATAGGCTCACATTTACAAGCTAGACAATTAAATTTGTTTTAACGGTTCCGTTTGCCATCCAGGGATGCCTCAGAATTGTTTACCGGTTGTCATATGCCAATGCCAGTTGCCAGCACCATCACATCGGCACGATCGTCATCATCATCATCAACTTAAGATCAGTGCATAGTAACAAGACTTTGGAATAAAGATACTGAACAAACTCTGACCGTGTGTGTATTTTGATTGCCTCGGCGAAAACGAGTTCGTAATATCTAAAAGATACACTTGAGGCTCTCATACTGATCGTACCGTGATCGTGGCACTGGAATTTACGTCATTAAGTCTTCTCTCGCTAATTCCATCTTCTTCCGTACATATGTGGGCTGTGGCCGATCTCTTCGCGGGCCTGTGTGTGGGGATATTTAACCTTAAACTTGAATTTTGCTGCGGCGGGATGACTGCTGATTGGAAGTTGTTGGCAGAGCTCAAGTAAGTCGGGGAGTTAATTTGCATGCAAGACTTTTATTGCAGATATTGTGTTGTTCAACTTGATATGCGGAGATTGCGCGGCAAGATGATAATGTGAAGATGAGGGATTTATTGTCAGCGCCACCAGTTTACGGTAAACAAATACCGGTCATCTCACACAACATAGCTCATTATATTCGTTTTGTGTGTCTAGATACTAGTATCGCTGTTGTTTCTGGCTTAATTAGAAAGGTCAATCTGCATTTAAAGTATTGAAATACGAATGGGTTTGCTTTTCAAGGGAATCCAAACATCTAACTGTCATATGACATCGAACTCTTGCTCCCGGGGGACTTTAAGGTTAGAAATATTTCAACGTTTGACATTATCCAAAGTAGTCCAAGAAATTATGGAGATCGCCGAGAATGTCAAAGTCATTACTCATAGATGTCGAGATAGAGTTAATTACTTAGTATACTCGTATGCGTACGGTTTCTTGAAACCCAAATGAGTTCTTCTTTCTATAGAATTTTAGTGGATGAAAAGAGATTGTGTCGTAATCGGAGGAAGACATTAGCATTTGACTCATGTTCAAGCCAAATTTGTGAATTTATCCGCTTAGCTTTGAATGTAGTTTAAATTACGAAAGATGAGGTCTTCTATGAGATGGAAGGTATAACATGTTTTTGTCTCAAAATTGCGTTGAGTTAGAAAAGAATTTTAAAGTGTCTTTTGATTGTTCTATTCTCAATACTGTAAGCTTTTGCTTTGGTTAAATTGTTCTTAAGTTAATTAATCATGACTGATATACCACATCGAAAATGAATCGTGAAATAAAAGTAACAGATTTTGCTCGTAAAGAGTCATGTATGCTGGCGTTCCGCAGGGTTCTGTTTTGGGTGCATTTGTGTTTCCAACATTAGTTAATTAGTTATTTATTTCAGGATAAAGAAGCAGATTTTGTTTTGAATACGTATAAGTCGTAAACAAATGTCGCATAGGCAGTCTGTTATTAGAAACCGACTTTAATATTGAACCGCAAGGGGCTTCCATAAGTACGAGGTCTGTCCGAGAAGTATCCGAACTGCCTTTATATGTATCTCCGCTCTTGTGCTATTGTTCGTCATCTGGCTCATGGCTTTATTGAAACTGAGGAAGTCACTCCCATCGGTGTTTCCACATCCTGAAGCATTCCTAAAATCAAGTTTGCTGCGGAAACAGGGTCCTTGTTCTCGATAAAACCTGAAATTTGTCATGCAATAGAGTCATTTTTCCAGAGCTTTTCGACAGTTGTTGCTCTCCTGCTGTTGCTCGTTCAAGTCCATTTCATCAATTTCAGTCAGCATCAGAAAACATAATCTTCAATATGAAACGGGGAGATCAAAATATACGTCTGCTTAAAACCGCGCCAAAATGACAAAATATTCTTCAAAATTTCGAAAAAAAATGAGTGCCAGTTTTAAAGTCTCAAGCCCTCTGTACTGTAGTGCGCGTCCAATATTCCATGAGAAGTATCCACTCTGCACTCGTACAGACGCAAGAGTACTCAAAAACGTTGATATTTACAAAATCGCTGGTCCAAATAGTTATCCTCATCTTCTGGTCTTTTCCCGAGTATTGTTGGTGCGTGGGTTCAGTTTTCTCTCCGATTCTTCAAAAGATGTTCAATAACGATCTCTTCTCTGTTACATCTTATCTAAAACAGTCTTTCGGTAATGACCATACGCTCAGTTTTTCATGATTGTTCGCAAATTCATTTCCATCAAATGCGGCCGTTGTATTGCAGCGGCAACGTGTAAAAATCTAAGTTGGAAGAACCATAATGTCTAGGTAGGTTGCCCTTATTGACCCCCTACTGGAATACAACTCTGTAGCCTGGGCAGGTGCTCCCAAGATGATCATGTGCCTTCTCGATAGGATCCAAAACTGAGCAATGAAGCTTAACAGAGTAAAAACATTATGAAGTCATTCGACCTACTTGAACAAAGACGCAGGGTCATTTGCGTCTTGCATTTCATACCAACAAAAATTTCATCGTAATCCCCGGTTCGCCATGTGTGCTCCTCAGGTTATACTTATGCCCGATTTCGAACGTGGGTCTAATATGTGACCTTTTTCTTAGCTAATCAAAGCGAGGCACGCTCTCTCCAACTAAAACTTTTGACCACGGGTTGTGTTGTATTAACTTTCACCTCATAAGGGTATCCACTACCCCTTAAACTCAAGTGAGTTCTATACAAACAAAAAAATAGACTTTTCGCTGTACAAAGCCAAACCCTTTTTGCAGTATTGTGATGACTTTGCGACAATCGAATCTCCCTGTTTGGGAAGGGTTTGGTCTTTCGTGCACGGATCATATCTGACTTTACCGAAGTACAAAGCATTCAGAACCTGCTGTTAATGAGATTTTTCACGTTGAGCAAGAAGCTTAGAACGGCTTTGTGACGCATTTGGTAAAAGGCCTGCCTTTTAATTGGATGAATTGATAGGTTGTAGGTTCGAATCTGGTCAATTTATCACTTGCCATTGAAATCGAATTAATGCCGTCATCATTGAATTCGTCGACCTGTGATAGTTGTCTGAGTTGGTCGGTGTCTTTGCTTAAGCGGTTACTGTATCTGCTAGTGGCAAACTAAGATCCTCTTGCCCAAAATAATGGTTTGTGTAGATGATATTTCATTGGCTCTTCTGTGAAGGCAAAACACTGACAACAAGATGCACAATGACGAAAAAAATCCCGCGAACTAGGCGAAAGCCAATAAGTTTATATTAAACTCTCCGTTCCAATGGAGCAACAGAAACCGAAATACATCTGAATTTTAAACCACTGCAAGTGAGAGAATTATAGTAAAAATAGCTTTTCATAACGCCTATGAAGCTGAATGACCAAACCGCACAAATTATGAACACACAGTTGAGTCTAAATCTAATTTCATTTCCTTTTAAGTAGTTCCCTCGAGTGCACTCGCCTTCCCAAATAAAGTTCTCAATAATTTTGCGAATATTCCGCGAAAATGGCTCCTACTGTCAACTGATCCGAAGATGTTTCTATCGCGTATGTTATCGGCAGCACATTAATCACCCGAAGTAAAAGTCGTGACTGACGTTTACTTAGCTCTATTTATGGACTTAAAGACTAGAACACTCCTCAAGTCGATACGGCAATCATGACATTTGTCAGGCTTTGATTGCTATGTTTTTTTTATCGCGACGACTACAATCCAGAGTGCACTCATCGAAAAGCGACACCAGATAAGCATCTGCTCATAGTTTATGACTTGTGTTATATTGTTTAAGGTCATGGTTGGTAAATAAAATGTTTTAATGGGTTAAAACTGAATACTTGCAGAAACGTTAATTGATACAAACTTTAACGAAAATGGATTCGACTACGCCTTAATTAATTACTCACTCACTCAATCACTCGAAATGTTCTCGAGCAACCGAATTATACTATGTCAAATGGATGACCTCAGGGGAGAGTTATTGCCTCGCTACTTGTTCCTCACTTAACCGTCTAGCAATTCAATTAGAAACAACAAATTCCACTAAGAGTCTAACAACATGCTATTACAACATGTTCGCTCATTCATATTCATCATCGGGAACGTGGGAAAATCATTTATGTTTGGTATGCTTGGCTAGGTTCACGCCCCTTCCATGGTGTAAATTACCGCCTAGCCGGCTGTTTACAACTGCGCGGTGTCACGGTCTATAAAATCAGTCAACATTCTTGCGATGCGATATTTTTATAAATAAATCAAACGTACTTGAGGTGCACACGCGCACGCACATGCACATGCACATGCACACGCACACCTTTCAAAGGCCGGATGCCTTTATTCCAGAAGCTGTTGGCACACAAGTCTGTTTATAAATAGATGATCACTTTCACTTGACTATTTGCTGTGGAATTGGGAATCGGGAATCTTAAATTGTGCAATCTTTTGTGTCGCAAGTCGCGAGACAGATCCGAGTGCACTTAGAGATGATTCTATTGTCGGACTGCGTAATGAGACTGTGAAAAGGGCGCCACAAGTTTTATTTGGAAGAGATTGAAAAAGGCAAGCAAGATATCACGCTAATGGAGAGGTTCTAGAATGTGACTAGAATATATTTTGGTTTTCAATATAAAAATAATATTCGTACAGTCCTTAACGAATTTTATGAGGCTTCTTGTTTTTGTCTTAAATCCGCGGGATAACCATTCTTTAAGAGATAATGTTTAATTTTATTATTGCCAAGAAATTACTTTCGGACTTCGCATTTATATCTTTTTCTTTTCCTTACTTGCTGAATATCGACTTCTCGGTACCAGACCACTTCATAACTGAGGCAAATCATTCAGGTGATTTAAGAACTCCGATCACTTGGAACTTTGAGCTCAAATCTTCAAACTTGTCAAGAGATCAAACTCTTCTGCTGGCATGCGAAGCACACTCACTTGAGTTGTCGTTGATTCTTTGTCAAACATTGTGAACCATTTATTAGAGTCGAGACTACAACATCGCTTGGTACGGGAAGGATAACGGAGTTGTCCCTACATTTTAAACACCCAGGAGGATCATGGAGGTCAGTTTTTTGACATTTTATCAAATCGGCTCGAGTCGATCGGAGAATGTTTAGCACAAGTACTCGAACGTTTTTGACTAACACGTTACCCAGTCCTCTTCCAAAACCAGTTTTTTCGATTTTTTCTGGATTCAGCACATGTATCTCGTTCAGGTACGCTTATGCTCATGCAGTATCTCCAGACATTGGCCGCGTCTCCCGAGTGGGTACGTGTAGCATTCTTTTTTACATTGATAGGTGCATTACACGAGTCCGATATATACCCGGATACATACAGATATAAAAACGCCTCAGGTGGTAGGTGCACAATTGACAATGCAATTTTTAAGTACCCCGGGTTAGGGTAAAACAAAACCCGATATGAATTCATTTTCAATAACATTCGCCGAGCGCGCAAAATGATTCCTCACAAGGCCCAGGATATCATTGTCTATCCTGGACACACCGGAATCATCCAATAGTCTCTTGTCACTGACGTAATGCCGAAAGTCGGAATGGGCGTTTCTGTACATTCTTATACAGGCTCGAAAACATTTTTGTTCTAAAGCTCGATAGTTTTCCATATAAGATTGGCTAATGTTCCACCACACTGGACTGGCTTAAGTCAGAATTGGGCACACGAAGGCTTGGTAGTAGATGATCTTTACATCGGATCTCAGATAGTGTGAGTAGAAGTGGGCCTGTGAGTGACATTAAAAGCTAGAGCAACATAGCTTTCTTGAGCTGTTGGTTTAAATGCTCGTTGTTATAAAGGGATTTATCCAGATGGACATCTAAATATTTCAAAACAGTCTTTGATTCAATGCGAAGACCGTCACCTTTTTCTATTATTTACCTTGTCCTACTAAAGTGCGAAACAATATGGTTTCACATTTAGAGCTGTTTATTTTGTGCTTCCTGTCTTGAACAGAAAGGCTGGAGTTTTTTTTAAATCTTAGTTGTAGGTTATTCAGGGCAATACTGTGCCCTGTTCCAGACCTTCGGTGATTTCGAAATCCCTAGTCGTCGTGTACTTTCTTTTTGTCACCACAATTTTTTTCTCTCGTAAAATTAAAATTATCGTTCGAATGAGATGGGGGGAAATTCATATTTGAAAAATATATATACAAGCCCCACTATCCAAACCGTGTCGAAGGCTTTTTCTATACCCACCAGATAGGCCGCGTACATCTTTTGGCATTAAGGTTCCAGTTAATGTCAAATACTCGTTTTGTTATCGCGTGCACTGCCGAGTGATACCTTATTAATCCAAATTGATTCCGCGGAATGATCTCCTTGCAAACAATTACATCGAAAACCTTCCCAATATTAGAAAGGAAACTTATTGGCCTATAACTTTAGAGATCTGAAGGATCTCTTTTTTTTTGGAAATACCTTCGATTTAGCTTAGCGATCTTCATAGTGTGTCAAATCAGGTTTATAAAAGGCTGATTTTTGTTTTTTCACTCATTCCGAACCTCATAATCAAGCTTTTATAGGAAGTCAGGCACCATGATTGACAGTATCACAATCTATATAACCATTAAAAAAGGATGCTTTTTCTGATAACGATTGTTGGCAAAATGCAATGGATTTTTCTTTTCAAGTGACATGTTTCGGAACATAGGCGAGTGGAATGAACTTAAAAACTGACGTTCCGACTTTCGAAATTCTTTCATCAATATACGTTCTGAAAAATAGGCTCTGCCGTTTGAACAAAAATCCCTTTCGTGGCGACATAATATGTAATTAAAGAACGGTCGAGCGAATGTGTTTCTGGTGTACACTTCCTTAACGGTTGAAGATATTTAATTGCTAAACATAGAAAAATTTTAGAACTGGAAAAAGATCTATAGAAAAGTTGGTGATGACACATCTCTATATGTTAAGGTAATGGCACGATTTGATAAAGGGGGTAAAAGTTTGTTAGTTTGTTTCTTCCAGCAATTCTCAAAAGACCTTCGAAATGAACATAGGCTATAAATTATCCCAATTTAATAAAAGGGTCTTTCGTGTCGACCAATTCTTTAAGAAAAGTTGTTGAAAAGTCGGTTACTTTTTTGCGAACGCTGTCGTTCCGGTAAAAAACTTTTACTTGCATTCTAAAGAAAAGTTGAAGGAAAATAAAATAGGTATAAAAACATATTTAAAATTAATTTCAATCCGTCAGGCTAGTTATAAGTAGGCAGGAAATCAAGAAATTTTGGAACACTTTGTTCCAAAAGAATCAGTTCGCATTTGTGTCACAGGGCGGTGAATAAACCTTTTTGAGTCCTACAACTTTTCTATGTACAAAAAACGTATGCCGACGAATGATTTTTTTTTGCTACCCGCTCTGAGTTACCACCAATTTTTGGAGAGCTAGATGAGTGACATGTAGTGAAAGTTGTGTTGAAGGCGTTCCAGTTAAAATCAACTGACGGTTTTGTGTCTGCTTACCGAAATCAATCTAGATATTATATCTTACTGTGAAAGAATATTAAATAATTAAACAAATTTCATTTTGTTAATATACTTTATAACTTATTTATGTATTTAATTATTTATATATTTATTTAGTAATTTATGTATTTATTTATTGTTTTAATTATTTATTTATTTATTTATCGACTTCCCATCAGGACGTTCTTGTTTATTTTTGTGTTAACTTAATTAAATATTTATTCCTTTATTATTTACTTAAAACTTTTATTTTTCTCTCTCTTTAATTGGGAAATAAATCCGCTTCTCTCTAACCTCATCCATTTTTACATTTGTGAAGATTTTTCATATAGCTTTTCTTTCAATTAGAGTTTGAAAAGACAAATATCTGTGATAATATTTGTACATGATTAAAATATTTGTAGTAGTTTGGTTAAATGTACCTTATCTCTAAAAAATTTACAATATAGATAAGGAACAAATTAATTAAATATGCTAGAATAAATCCAAATACAATGTCAAACACAATTTTAAAGATATAGCAAAATAAAATCGGGTGGGTGTTTTTGGACCGCCTGGGATGTAAACTGTAGAAAATTCTATTAGAATAGATTTTTTTTTTGGCTGTTGACTAGAATGTAGAAGACTTCAGTTCATGACTCAAACATTTGTCCTTAAGATATATTTGTTGTTCTTCTTAACGTTAACTCAAGTCATTAGTGATCTGATAGCTTATTGTAAATTGGTGATTTAATATTATGGGTCATAGCAGCATGCTCTGGCTTATCATTAGTTTACTCACCAAGTTCTGCGTTGAGGTCATGGACAGGCTTATCGTTGCAGAGTCTTGTTCAATGGTTGTTTTTTACGTGTCGCTGAGATACAGTCTTTGAGTATGTTTCCATGTGTTACCCCACGCCCAAAAATTGTTTGTGTGAAAGACCCAGCCTAAGACAAACTTTTATCATTGAAATATTATCTTTTCTCAAATTTATAGCAACACACATTCCACTATATTCAAAAATTTTACTTAATCTCGTCCTGTTTTTTTTATTTATTCCAGATTCATCAGATATTGTAGACTGTAAATTGAAACTTATTCTCGGTCTCATATGGACTCTTATTCTTCATTATTCCATCTCGACACCCATGTGGGATGGCGAAGACGAAAATCAAATGAACGGCTCAGGCGCAACACCCAAACAGAGGTAAAGTCTGCTTTGTCCCAATCAGATCTTAAATAATTTTTTTTCCTTAATAGACTTCTCAATTGGATCCATACGAGAATACCAGACATGCCGATAAACAATTTCACAAACGATTGGACTACAGGCAAAGCTGTGGGTGCATTGGTTGATGCCTGTGCACCTGGTCTTTGCCCCGATTGGGATATGTGGGATCCAAAGGATGCTGTACAGAATGCAACCGAAGCTATGGGCCTGGCCGATGATTGGCTAAATGTTCGTCAGTTGATCAAACCCGAAGAGTTGGTCAATCCAAATGTTGATGAACAATCCATGATGACATATTTGTCGCAGTATCCAAATGCTAAGTTGAAAACTGGAGCACCATTGAGGCCAAAGACCAATCCCAATAGGTTAGTATAAAAATGTTATTGCAGTGAATTTCGGTCTTTCCTTTTAATGTCTAAATATTATTTCAACGACTTTATTGTACCGCCCTTACTCTAGTTTTTTTTTGTTAGTTTAAAATGTAACTAATCCATTTGCAGATAAATTTTAGTTACTGACTCTCTTTATAAATTGACCCTCATAATGTGGAGTAAGGTTTAAAGAATTCTGTGTACTGAGGTCAGGTCTGAAACGATCAAAGATTAGTACCAAATTATGGTTTCTAGATACAAGTAATGTCCGCTCTGTCATAACATAAGCAATATACAGCTTTGGACAAAGCATGAAATATCTTAAAGATTGTCGAGTTAATATATGCGTTTAAAGTTTAGTCGATCGCTAGCTCTGCCATAATTCTACGCAAAAATTGAGGTGACTTGAGACGTGCATAAATCGGTTATAAAAGGTCTCTTTTTAAGCGCTCTGCCTTGTGGTTTGTTCGCTTAGACCTGCGACTTCAGAAAACCCCGCAAGAAAAAGTCAAATCACGATCTCGGTGGCCAGTTTACATCACCTCCACGTGAGATGACCATGCCCTCCAATCGCTCGTGCAGAATTTCCAATGGAGCGTGAGCTGTGGGGGCACGCAGCGCCATCCTATTAAAACCACATGTCGTCGGTGTCCATATTATCCAATTCAGGCCAAAAGAAGTTGGTAATCATCGACCTATAGTGCTCGCCTTTGACTTCAATGGTCTGGCCAAAGTCGTTCTCACAGAAATATGGACCGATGACGACCCAGCCCAATCTCCACACCAAATTGGATGCTCTTGTATCTCATGTGGATTGGTATCGTCCCAAATTCTACAATTTTGTTCGTTGACGTACCCATTCATCCAGAAATGATCCTCATTACTGAAGATGATTTTTCGATGAAAATTGGAGTCAGATTCCAACTGCTCTAGAGCCCATTCAGAGAACAAACGTCGTTGTCAGTTGTATCGCCAAGTTGTGATCTGCGAAAGGCTGAGTTCTTGTGAGCGACGTCGGATTTTCCTGCAAACTCTCACGGACAGCGGCGATGTTTTCGACAGATCTTCCGTTTCGTCGACAAAGAGGTCGAGTGCCATCAACTTATCCTTACGTAGGAATTGTCTACCTATGTTGGGCGTTAACAAATGAAATCTTAAGACGCTTTATACTCTCGCAGACTCTCGCAGTTTCACATAGGCTCGAGCTTTTAAAGCGATAATTTTAGTTAAGCGGTTACATAGGTTTCTTTGAGGAAAAAACAGACTATATCCAGCAATTTTTGTTTTCATAAAAAAATAAAAATGTTTTTAACCTTTTTATTGTCTTAAAGATACAGTTTTGACAAAAAATTTCTGAAATTTTCGTAAAAAAATATTCATTGTGACGTCAATTTTCCCTTGGAACAACGATGCGTCCGCATTGACAGCAGAACTCCTTATAGGATCATCCGAAGTGAAAAAAGAAAATAAGTGATTTTTAGTTAATATCATAAACTAGAAATTGGACGAAGGAAAAAATAGATTTTTGGCAGACCTTTTGACAAAAAAAAACTACAATTTTCGTAAAAATTTCTCTACATTTTTTTCAATAGTTGTAATGGAAAAAAATAAAAGACCTTCGTCCAACTCCTGGTGAATTATATCTCGAAGACCTGTGTAAAAATTAAATCTAGATCGATTGAGTAGTTCTCAAGAAATCTTGACAACCGACTTTGAAAACGCAGTTTCGAGAAAAACGTATTTAAAGATGCTCTCTAAGCTTACCTGACCTTGGGCGCATAACTTCTCAAGGTTGCATCTTCGGAACTATTACTCGGATCAACTTGAAAATTTTGCACAATATTCTACAGATGTTGTAGAATTTAATAAGACACTGAAAAATTCGATTTTATAAAGCCGTGAAACCCATGTAACCCCTTAAGGCAACTGAAGTCTCAGGCTTAGTATTTTTCAGCGGACACTGATTTAAATATACTAGTAATTCGAGTGTCAAGGTTTTGTCAATGCTTTAGTGGGTTGTTGGGCAAAAATGGTTAAGTCATTTTTGATATGCTCAAGAGTCCATGTCCGCTCTCTGTCAAACTGTCAGGATGGGCATTCCTAGTTCCTTTAGGCTCGGTTCTCCCGTTTTTCTTGAATACGGTAGTTGAATTCGCAGATTCGGCGACTTGCAGATGGATTTTTGCCTTCCGGACTAAATCCACATCTTTGTATAGCTCCTAGAGTTCGCGGTTATGCCTTCTCCTCCACTCGCCTCCTCACAAATAGAACCAAATATCCGAAGAAGGATTCAAGTATTTGCTCAGCTGCTTTTCTTATCGTCCAGCATTTGACTCTTTAGAGAAAAGCAGGGTTTTAAAAGCAATATTTTTGTCCGTCGTGTAAGGAGTTTTGATCATAGTTGTTTTGATAAACCGAAGCAGCAGCACTTGCCCATGATTATTCTCCGATGGATTTTTCTGATTGACTGCATGTATTTGGTTTTGTCCTCATTGATTCTCAGACGAACCCATTTTGTCTGTTCTTCAATTGCCGTTAATGCTTCCACAACAGCACGCTGGGAATGAGCGATAATGCCGATGTCGCCTGCGTTTCCCAGGAGCTGGGTAGACTTGAAAAAGAAAGTTCCTTCCGTGTCGACACCTGCCCATTGTAATATTTATTCCAATACAAAATTCGGAGGTTCGGAGGTGTTGGGTCCGACTTGAAACTCATTGGTCTTGTCCAGGTAGTGGTCTTTCGTTGATTTGCCGGGGCATACTTATATTGTTCGATTAATGTGGAGCAAAAAGGCTTGACTTGATATTGTCGGTAGTCATTGCAAGCTCTTGAATTGATCGCCTTTTGTGTAGATGGGGTAGATAGCTTAACGTCGGGCATATCACTCAAGCCATAGTCCATGACTTGATTCTAGGCTTTGCCAGTAACGCGAGACAGATAAATAAGTCTTAAATTCTTATGGTTCCTCATTTTTATCAATTTAAGGTAAGGTAAGACAACCTCCTAGTGAACCTCAATCTCAGTGTTATCTTGGATAAGAAGCTGAATTGGACTTCACATATCAAGTCCATCACAGAACGCGCAACCAAGGCCATATGGGCCTGTAAGCGGTTCTACGGTAGAACTTAGGGTCTCAAACTTAAGATGATTTACTGATTGTACATCATGATGATTAGACCTATAATTACCCATGCTTCCATAATTTGGTGGCCCTAAACTTTCGAAGTAACAATTCTAAAAAGCTGGAAAAAGTCCAACGCATAGTTTGTTTGGGCATCACTCGTGCTATGAGCACCTGCCCTACGGCTGAACTGGAAGCTGTCATTGGGCTGTCTCCTCTTAACATTTTCGTAAGGAAAATAACCGCCAGAATTGTCCTTAAGATGCAACTGGCAATAAAACACAAACCAGTTGACCAAACGGGACACTTGAAAATAATCACTTTCATCATGGATAATGACATATTCTGCTCGATTGTATGAAGGCAACATAGAGCTTTGGGCGTCTCTTCGAGGTTGACATTCCTAACAGTGATCAATGGTCGAGCAACACACCTGCCTCTGACCCCAGAAACTTAATCTGGTGTACTGATGGCTCAAATATAGCAAACGGAGAAGGTGCCGGTGTTTTTGGACCGAAAACTTAAATCTCCATATCCATAGGAAAACATCCAAGTGTTCTGAACTACTAGCCATTGAATCCTGCGCCATAGAAAACCTTGCAAAAGTCCATAAAGGGGCCAGAATTTTAATATATTCAGACAGCCAAGCAGCGCTTAAGGCAATATAATCCAATATAATGGAATCCAAATGTGTCAGAAGCTGCTCCGATGCCTTTCAATCCCTAGCCCGACGTAACAAAGTTCGGTAAGGATGGATGCCAGGTCATCATGGAATCGAAGACAATGAAATTGCGGATGAACTAGCTAAGACTGGTTATAATACCGCGTTCACTGGTCCGGTACCTTTCTGTGGCGTAAGCTGGACTACGGCCACAGGTCTGACCATTAAGTGGGAAAACAAGCTACACATTGCCTAATAAAGAAATCTACTGGGACTCAGACAATTTACAATTACTAATCAATCCCTTATCTTATAGAGGAATCGGTAAACTCAACAAGAAAAACATTAGAAAGCTTGAGATCACATCTAAACAAACTAGGGCTCAGCCCAACCAACGAATGCCGACTCCGTTTGGAAGACGACGAAATGAATATCCAGCTCTAATTTGGCTTAGAAGGCGGATCTAATGCTTCCCATTCGACTTTACACAATCTAATGCCAAAGACGTTCTGACTTCCATCAGAAGGATAGAATGTCTGTTAGCCTAAACAAACTCCACAGGATACAAAAGTTCTATTCTTTCAGACCGCAGTCTCCGGGCAAGGAATAGTTGAATTTCTCTTCTCTTGATATACATCTTCGGTGCCATGGTTCTTGAATGCATGAAATAATCTTTAGCAAGCATCCTCAAGAAGCCCCATGGGCTATCTTTTGAAAGCAATAATTGTGCTTAAGATCAGCAAGCCTCGAAACAAATCTTTACCTTTATAAAATTTAAAAGTATCTCATGAACACCGCAGCAAAGAGCACAAGTCTCCTTAAAGTATCAAAAGTCGAAAGTTTAGTTCAAACTGATGCCTGGGCATTGGCGTGAACTATGATGACTAAAGTAGTTTCCGTGTTTTATGCAGGACTGTTTGTAAGCTAGTGTCATACGAGTATTGCCCCAAAACAGCTGTGATAGAGCACTTTAAAAATGAAAGTATCATGCAACATAAATTTTGGGCATAATTTAACAATACCATGTCCGAAAACATCGTGGCAATAAATAAACAAAAGATTTGCTAACAAGATAACAAAACTTGTTCCCTGTAAAAAATTCTTCAGTCTTAAAAATAATTCGAATTTTTTTTTTTAGTTCGTGTTTAACAATTTTAACCTTTTCTGTTTGTTTGATCTTGAAAGTGAAAGTTCTAATTCCTCGTTCTTTTTTTTTCTTGTTTTCATTCGAAAAATAAAAAAAAAATATTTTATTCCAAAAAAACTCTTCCAGCATTCCTCCTCCCCGGTAAGTCTTGGAATGCGTTTTTGATGTTAACGTTTCTATTTTTGTTTTTATTGCGTTTTATCAGCTGATTTGTTTTTTTTTTCTGCAATGCAATCGAGTGATAAAACTAATTTGCTTAAGCATGTTTAAAAAAGTGATTGCTTTTATTTTAAAAGGTCATGTTGACTTTAAGAGTTCAAACGCTGGCTTCTAATGAATAATTTTGCTGCACTAGATTTCATATACTTGTATAAAAATTCTGCGAAACGGGTACTTGCATAAACCTCAACCTTACAAGGGTGGATTGAAAACTACCTGGTCTACGAGTTCAAACGAAAAAGCAACACTCTCCAGAAAATTTCAATAATTTTCCAACTAAGCTATTTCTACAAGCGGTATCCAGCTTCTCGAATTTTCCAAAATATGCATTCATGTTGGAGATCAGCATACCGTTCGAACCAAACCACTCTGCCGACCCAATTTTTAGACTTGTGTACATAAACAAGTCATAAGGGGCTAAATCTCAAAAATACTGCCCGAACAATTTGGCACTGTAAGCCTCTTATACTAAACGTCCAATATATTTCACCATAGAGGTTTCCAATCCCAAACAAGTTTGCCTACACCTTTCCGGTCGATTCCGTTTGTGAAATCCGCCAGGTCACCAGGATAAGGCTTTTACAGGTCCAAGGTGCTTAAGTGAGTTTCACCATCTCATGTTCTGCACTCGTTCTTACGACATGCCTGCCTTCGTTCTGCCAACACCAGATCATGGGGCTATGTTCACGTTTTCCTCATGTGACTTTTTTGATGCCTCCCGGACGATCCTCACCAAAAGCAGATGTCCAGGCAATAAGAATTAAGTTGAACCAAACTTTCACTTTCGTCATCAAAGCGGCACTGTCCGCTGACATTTCATTGCTGTCAAAACAAAACTAGTGACAGACTTTGAAAGAAGCCGACCGATTTATGCAAAGGTGATGCCACCAGGCTTTGGGGCCAGGTAATTTACAATCTACCTTCGAAAAGTTATAAAAACCAGAATAGTTACAATTATTATTATTTGTATATTATCAAGTAATAAATACAATTGACAATAATATGTTTAAGCTTCCAGGGCTATCGTTTTTTTTTTGTTGCAATGCTCAATTAACAAGCTGCTGTTTATTTCAAAAAAGGCTTAGTTTTGGCGTGTTACTTAAACGAATACATCGAACCTCATTCCACATCAAGACAACACAATAAAAAAACGAATAAAATTACAACTGATACTAATTTAGCGACCCAGACAGTACAGAGCATATATTTAAAGCATACATTCGGGGTTAAAGGAATAAATAAAGTAAGAAAAATTTATGTATTTTGATAGAAACGTAAAGCATACGCTCAGGCGACAAAATTTGTCATTGGCCTCCCAACTTTTCATACGTTTAGTTTCAACTGCAATTAATAGGAAATTCACAGAACCGATTCTGTTAAGTGTAAAAAAAAGCAGTAAAATAATTCGTAAATCAATTCAGTTTGAATTTAATTTGTGAGAAGGTTTGGAACATACAAAGAAGTACCTCCGCACTTGGAGAAGCAAGTGTTCTCAAAGATCTTGACATTCGCGTGCACCAATCCGCAGGTCGAGATTTTATCCCCATTCATCCGAGGAGTTGTTCTCCCCCGCCATTGCCTAAGATATATAGTACTTATAAATTTCTATTTTAAAGTTCTTGGAACGGGTCAGTTGCAATTGGATATATGTTTCTAACTCAATGGATCCTGGAGGCGCAACAAAATGCAGCAAATTACTCTGCTGACCCGGCTCTTATAAAAAAAAGTCTGATAACAAATAGATGGAATCTAGTGGTCCTGAAAGGAATGGAAAATGATATGAATTAATTAAGTACAGTTAGGCTTCCAAAAATAATGGGTGTTTTTTATATAGGTAAACAATAACGCGACGAATGTTGACTTACAATTCTTACAACGTCTCTGGTTTATCGGCACAGACTAGTGACTTCGGAAAAAAATCTAAACGTGTAAAATCATAGAACCATGGAGTCCAGTTCACGTGTCCATTCCGCGAAATAATGCGCTCAGCCAATGCTTCCCGCAATAAATTGATGGTGTCTCTCGCCGTGTTGCATGTTACGCCATTTTGTTGAAACCAAAACTCTTTCACGTCAATGCCATTCAACATAGTAACGAAGAAGTCAGAATACATATTTTTGAAACGCTCTCCATTGTCGGTAACATTTTGGCCGGCATCGTTCTTAAAGAAATATGGGTCGATGATTCCATCAGCCCATAAAGCACACCAAAGTGTGCGTTCTAATGGATGTAAGGGCGTCTCGATAAAGTCTTATATGTTTTTTAGGAGTACAAAATTTTGCTTTGAAAATGAGAATCTTCAGATTGATCCTGTTTTCGGTCCATTCACCAAACCTACGACACATAAAATGGTCACGCGGTTTCAACTCTTGCCCAAGCTTTTAAGCCAATATCGTTCCGTAAAATGCTCCAAAAAGTGAACGGGCTGAGCTCCATTGCTCCATTCACGATGGCAAATCAATTCATTCGGATTGAACCGAACCTTGGTTTTCAAAATAAGTTTGCACAAATTGCACGCGTAAGACTGGCGTTAATCTATTCATCGTGAAATGCCAAAACGTTTTTATCACAAAAGAACTTTCAACTGTAAAATTAACAATCTGTAAAAACAGTGTTACCAGCTTTTAAACAAAACACAAAAAAAAACACCCAAATTGAGGATCAATCCATGCAGACCGAAAGATTAGACCATGATTGCGCACTGAGATCACATCGTAAAGATTTCAAAGAACAAAAAAAAAACACAAGAAGCATGGATACAGAATGGATTAAAGAACTGCAAAACTGTGAAGATACTCACCCGATGATGTTTTGCTACACCTTCAAAATAAAACACCATGGTTTTAGTTTTAAATATTTTTCTGGAACCGTGATCTTCAGGAATTTTTTCGTTTTATTCTATCGAAGGTCAAGAATCAAATTGAAGCCTCTCGACAGGAACTTTAAATTGACAAACTACAGTGAGGCTGTCGTAAACCGAAATGTGTCTATTTATCAGCAAGAAGATCTGGAGCCTCACCCTTCTTTAACTCGGAGTCGACTGAGACTAGAAGAACTTTCGAAAAAAAATGATTCGAGGCCTTGACACTACCAGGTTTATACTATTTTTTTTGTGTATGCAGTTAAAAAACGCAGCAATTTATTTGGAAAACTAAAGTTCTTTTTGGACACTGGTATATCAAACGGGAGAAAACAGCGGCGATCACAGTCTTAGAAGAAAACAATTCATTTAAGCCCCCGATTTAGAATTCGTACAAAGTCGCACTCCCGAAGTGTCTATTCCACACATTATTGCACAGATCCACAATGGAACTAATGTTCTTCAATATGATTGTGTGAATATGCCACAAATCCCAAGTCGCTGTCGGTGTTTTTCTGAGAGCCAGGACTTTTTCTGGGCCTTTCAATGATATTGAAACGTACGTCTCAAAGGCGATCTCACCTCCATTTTTTATAGAGTTCCGAACATTTCGGAAATAAGTGTTTTAATCTGCTGTATGAGTTTCCTATTTGACGCGATCTTCCCTTTTTTTCTACCCAATAAAACCTTTGTGCAATTACTTAAACATAACAAGAAAAACCACCCCACTTTTGACACCAACCAACTTTTGTAGTTAACCATTCAACTACATAATCTACAAACAATAATTCTGATTATTTAAAAAAAAAAACAGTTAATTAAAACGAAGAGCTCAATAAATGTCTGTGCACAGGTAAGTTTGATGTTTGTGTATTCAAATGGCGCCCAAGTGAGGACATTCGTATTCTTATAAGGAGCTGTCAGATTCATAAGTCATAATAAATTTGATAATCAATTGCAATGCAGTGCTTGCTCTTTGTGATTAACTCATTGTATTGTGGCCATTAACTCTTTAAAACTTAGTTGCAAAGTGTGCTGCTCTGCCGCGCCATCAAAACTCATTTAAACTTAAAATTAAAACTGACATTTTCGTATTTTTACTTCAGAGTCCGTGCCTATGGTCCAGGAATTGAACCAATTGGCCCAGTAGTTGCAGCTCCCGCTAATTTCACCGTAGAGACTTTCTCCGCCGGCAAAGGTAAGGAAATAAAATTTTTCAATTTTCCAAAATACAAAGTTTCATATACTCGTACGCTTTTGCAATAGGTTCCGTCGAAGTCGATGTGATTGCTCCAAATGGTCTGCCTGAGAAGGCCGATGTCCGATTCAATAATGATAAAAATCTTACCTACTCCGTTTCGTACATCCCCAGCATGGAGGGAGAACACAAGGTGTTTGTGAAGTTCTCTGGTCGTGATATTCCAAAGAGTCCGTTCCCAGTAAAAGTCGAAGGTCATGCAGGTGACGCGTCGAAAGTTAAAGTTACAGGCCCCGGAGTTCAGCCCGCCGGTGTGTCCATTAATAAGCCAACATTCTTTGATATCCTCACTAAAGGTGCTGGTCGAGGAGTACCCGAAGTCATCATCATCGATCCGGCAAATCATAAGACCTCTGTGCCAGCAAAGCTGAGGCAAATTGAGGACGACGTATGGCGTTGCGAATACGTTACACCCCTGCAGGGCTTGCATTCGATAAATGTGTTCTATGCCGGCACACCAATACCAAACAGTCCATTCGCAGTGAAGGTTTCACCGCTGTCGGACGCAAGGAAGGTTCGTGCCAGTGGTCGGGGTCTGCAAGGCACCGGTGTCCGCGTTGGAGACGATGCAGACTTCAAGATTTACACTGATGGTGCTGGCAAGGGAATACCAGAAGTTCGGGTCATCGGTCCCGGTGGAGCTAATCAAAATGTTGCGCTTACCAAAATCGATGGGACGACATATGAAGCCCACTATTTCCCCACCAAGGAGGGTCGTTACGTAGTCATGGTGACTTTCTCGGGACAAGAAGTGCCCAAAAGTCCATTTGAGGTGAAGGTCGGACCTAAGAAGGAGTCCTCGATTGTCGCCTATGGACCCGGTTTGACGGGAGGTGTTATTGGATATCCGGCGGCATTTGTTGTCGAAACGAATGGCGAAACAGGAGCCTTGGGATTCACTGTAGCTGGTCCCTCTCAGGCTGAGATCGAATGCCACGACAATGGTGACGGCTCAGCTTTGGTGAAATATCACCCAACTGCGGTTGGAGAGTATGCCGTCCATATCCTCTGTGACAATGAGGACATTCCCAAGAGTCCTTTCATCGCACAAATTCTCCCAAGAACAGATTTCCATCCTGAGCATGTGAAGGCTTTCGGACCTGGCCTGGAGAAGAATGGTATTACTATTGGGGAGCCGACGTCTTTCACTGTGGACACATCGAAAGCTGGCAATGCGCCGCTGGATGTTGTTGTCAAAAACGTCTACGCTGCAGAAGTTCCAGTTTCCATGAAAGCTAATCCCGATGGCACCAAGTTGTTCACTTACACCCCAATCTCTGGAATTCCCCACACCGTCGAGGGTAAGGCGCCGTAATCTTGACGTATCTTGATGGAATTAGAAATGTTTGCTTTTTCATTTTTAGTTAATTACGGTAACGTTGCGACGGCGGACTCCCCGCATCGTGTTTACGTTGGTGTGCCCATCGATCCAACCAAAGTTCAAGCATTTGGACCTTGGCTGGAACCCGGCGTTCGCCCAAATACCGCCACACATTTCAATGTTGATGCGCGGGAGGCTGGTGAAGCCGAACTCCAAGTGAAAATCGTCCACGAAGATACCAAAGCCGAGGTACCCTGCCGTGTCATAGACAACGAAGACAGCACCTACACCGTCGAAGTGATCCCACCAGCAAATGGCGCCTATACAACCTCAATGACCTACGGTGGATTACGCGTTCCGCTGGGCCAAAAAGTGGTTGTCCAGCATACCGTGGACGTATCCAAGATCAAAGTGGACGGTCTCGAGCCAAGTAAGTATCTACTCCCACCGTTCAATCTCTCATTCTTTGCATAATTCATTGTGAAAACAAGAAAAGGTCATCTAAGCAATTTATTACAAACTCACAAGCTGCACCATTGAATAGTCTACAGCAGTTCCGAGTTATCACAAATGGCCTGCCGAGGGCGGATCTAGCCGTAACTATCACAAGTCCGTCGGGGAATCGCGTCAAGGCCCACATTATACCGACAGCCGAAGGGTTTCTGGTGAATTTCACGCCCACACAACTGGGCGAGTATCTCTTGAGTATATGCTTCGGTGGCACTCCCATAACTCCGCGTCCGTTCCGGTTGCAATGCCTCACCGGAAGCGATTCCAACAAAGTGCGGGCTTTCGGTCCCGGTCTGGAGCGTGGCATCATTGGCCAGCCGGCTGAGTTTATGATTGACACCAGAGGCGCTGGTCAGGGTGGTCTGGGCGTCACTGTTGAGGGACCCTGCGAGGCGGCTATAAATTGCCGAGACAACGGCGATGGCACCTGCAATGTGGCGTACCTGCCCACGGAAATCGGCGACTATACGGTCAACGTGACATTCAATGACCGACATGTCAGTGGATCGCCTTTCCAACCGATCATAGTGCCACAACCAAACTTGAATAAAATCCGCGTTACCGGAATGGGAATCCAGCCGCACGGTACGAAAAAGGCGTGCGTTGATATTGGTGTTGATTTGCGTTTTTCTGTGTGAGCCTGGCGCATGAATGCACCTAAAAAAAAGAAGAGCGAGCGTGCTACAGCGGAAAACAAACTGCCTGCTTGACAACTTATACATAACCCCATTCCTGAGTTCTTCTTTGACTTAAGGCCCAGCTTAAAAAATATACTCTAACACTTAACAGCTAACCACAAACATGCCAATTTACACATGCCACCGCATGCATCCTTTTTTTTTGCTCAGTTTTCATTTTGATAACATTTTTTGTTGTGTTCTTGTCTTTTATACTAGAAACTAGATGGCGCTGTTGTCGATATGAGTTTCAAACTAACGGCTTTATCTCTTTCAGGTGTCATAATGAACGCCCCCACGGACTTCTCGGTCGACATGAGCAAAGTCAGCAACGATATTGACTCAAAGAAGCTCACGTGCACCATTTTCGATCCAAAGGGTAACGTACTGCCCAGCAAGGTTGTACCAAGTCAGAAGGACGACATCTTCCGCATTATGTACACGCCATTCGAGGCTGGACGTCACACAATTGAGCTGCTTTATGACAATATTCCTGTACCAGGATCACCATTTGTTGTACATGTGAAGAGCGGCTGCGATCCGACACGCTGCAAAGCTTATGGTCCAGGTTTGGAGAAGGGTTTCACAAATGTGAACAATAAGTTCACTGTGGAGACTAAGGGTGCCGGTACGGGTGGCCTTTCGTTGGCTATCGAGGGCCCCTCCGAAGCTAAAATGAGTTGCATTGATAACAGAGATGGCAGCTGTGACGTTGAGTACGTGGCAACTGATCCGGGAGAGTACGATATCACTATTCGCTTCGCAGATAAGCATATACCTGGATCACCGTTCAGGGTGAATGTTGAGGAGACAGTTGATCCCAGCAAGGTGAAGGTGTATGGGCCAGGCATTGAACACGGCCAAGTTAGGGAGGGTTTGCCGACCTACTTTAATGTTGATGTAGCCGAGGCGGGACCTGGACGAATTGCTGTTAAACTAACCAACTCTGAGGGTATTCCTGTAGATAATTTGAACGTGGAGGATAAGGATAATGGAGTGTATGCTGTGCATTATGTGCCACCAAAGCAGGGATCCGTGTTGACTTGTCAAGTGAAGTTCTCCGATGTTGAAGTGCCATGCAGGTGAGTTCTTATTCATTTTCATAACGAATATTTTACTAAAGCGATTGAAAGTCAACAAGCAGAAGAAAGACACACCTTCATGAACCTGACTGTTAGGGAACCAAAACCAAATCACTTTCCGAACATCCTTTTTCGCTTCAAAATTAAAAATCAGTTTTATGGAGGCTCATTCTGTCTCTTCATACAGTTAACAGACAAATCTATATCCTGATTGTGTTCAATGTCCGTCGTAAAACATTCAGATATCCTTGCATTTATCCGCAACCACATGTTTTGGCAAGACTATCCCCCTGATAGGATACCGTTCAATATGTCACCTTATGGAACCTTCTGCTTAAGGAATACCTAGAAAAGCCTTTGAAGGGTCTAGATATTTGAGCTACAGTGAAATGAATTTTATATATATTATTTTCAAGCAAACGTGCGTTGACGATGGTGAGCCAAACACCCTTCATCACCTTGGTTTGCTTTCCAAGCTCCAGACCCGTAAAGGGTATCCTACTGAGAAGTAGTCTTTGCTTGAACCCTTCAGCTTATTGTGGGAAGACTGTGACATCTCTACGCTGATATGTTAGTTTGACGAAAATTAAAACTTCGAAAACAAAAAACTCGAAACCTTTTGCGGTCTTGAGGTGAACACCTCGCTGCTTTGTGTCTTTCATGGACAGCTAATATCTTTATCGGAATTTTCAAGAGATTCATGGAACATATTTCAGGATTCCTTAGCAGCGATTCTCTCTAGTGTAGGAGTTAAACTTAAATCTGTTTTTCAACTTCAGCGATGAGTGCTTTCAGGAGATCGGACAGAATTTATTCAAGGCATTACGAGAGTTTCTGTGTAGGTTCAAAAGTCAAGTTTTTTTTGGAAATGATCCGCAAATACTATTCATGTAGTCGTAGCTAAAGAGATGTCTATGTGGGAATATATAGCCTGCAGGAGCAGAGTACTTCGATGTGCCAGTTCGACTGATTTACATTTTCTAAAGATGCCACTGTTTCTTTGAAGCATTACTTTTCAGGATACACGGCTAAAAGTTAAGAAAGCGTAAAGAATATTCAAGACTAGGTGTCGGTATGTGATGGTTCATTCCGGTCGAAACTTCCTTTGTTCCTAATACGAGTAACGATGTCTTCTTGTCCTGATATAAGGTGCGCAATGAAGTCCTTCTTGTTTGTTTGTTTTTTTTAATGAAAAGGCAATTTTATTGTGAAAAAATGGTTACAAATAAATTATTCAAAGTATTGCCCATCGCTAGCAACAATGTTTGCCCAAAGTTCTGGCAGAGCTTGAATACCATTTCGGTAAAAGTGTTCTTGTTTTGAGGCTATCCACGAATCAAGCCACGTGAGGCCGAACGTAGTCATGCTGTAGAATCACTTTTTCGTGCCTGCTCGTATTGTGGCTGTTTTTCGCGCAGTGCTCGGTTCAATTGCATTAATTGAAGTCGATACCGTTGTCCAGTGATGGTTTCGTTGGGTTCCAACAGTTCATAATAAATAACACCGACCTGGTCCCCCCAAATTCACAGCATAAACTTCGCAGTGTGAAAGTTCGGACCAGACGATGGCTTGGCGTAAAACTCTAAGCTGCTTTTCCGTCTCGCACGGATCTTTATTGAGCAATTCCTCCAATTCAGCGTCTTCGAAGTATTTTGGTCTTCCTTCAATCGAACGGTCGTTACCATCGAAATCGCCGTCCCTAAAAAGACGGAACCAATTACGGCACGTTGAGCAGCATCTTCGGAAACTTTTTGGAGCTCTCGATGCGCTTCAGACGCCGTTATCTTCGTATGAAAGAAGAAAATCAACACTCACCGCAAATGACGATTATTTGTCTCAAAATCAGACATTTTCATGCAACCAAAAGTATATGACGTTAAACAAAATCACTTATGTGTCAAAACAGTTTGTTTGCCATATGTCTAAAATCGGTTCATGAAGTTTTGAAAATGTTGAGATCGACCAGCACTTACTGCTTGAGCCATCTTTTGACAAACAGCGATAATTTAGCTACGCGACTTATTGTTAATATCAGTTGTTCTTTGTCAATCTAAAATTTTGTCCTTAAACCGGCTGGTGATGTTATGTTAGCTCAAATAATGTCAGTAGTATTTCAGCCTCAATTCTTAGTGAGAATGCCATTTCTAATTTGATTGATGGAATGTGTGGTGGCGCATTAAAATCGAATTGATTAAAATAAGTGTCCAACCGAAGACTCGGTTTCGGCCAAAAATTAGCCGAAACTCAGTCTTCGTGCGAAGTAGTACGTCGTTCAGCTAAAGGTTAGATTAGGTTTAGTAACAGTGGCTTCCACAAGGCACACAGCGTTTTGGCCCATTCTGATACCAGGAGGGTTATGTGGATTGAAGTATCTACCTATGTTGTGGAGGAAGAGGATTTTGAGAGAGTTTCATTCAGGGTAGTGTAGTAGGGGAGGTGGAGAAAGCTGGTTTGTTCCTCTAATAAACCGGGCAAGGTGTCTTGGGTTTGCTTTACCAAGTTGGAGCAAAGTTATGAAGAAATGAGAACATAGACTTCTATATCTTGATATTGCTATTGCCGGGCAATCACATAGAAGATGGGTGATGGTCCCTCAGGCAGCTTCTGTAGAAATCATTTACCTGCTATCCGCATATCTGACACTAAGACCCCATCAACGTGAGAATATGACAACGCCTCAGGAGTTACGACTCCAGTTTAGAAGCTTTCTGGTTCTCTGTAAGGAGGTTCCAAATTTGTCTGGTTATGTTGCAAGTTGGTTGGTTCATTTACCCATAAGTTAGTTGGTCAGGCAGTTGTATTTATTTGAAATGCTTAGTTTCATCGTAGCATCTGTGGGGGTGCATTGTACCTGCACGGGCAAGCTAATCTGCTCTGCAGTTTTCATGGATATCCCTGTGTCTTGCCACCCCGCAAAGGTAAACGTAAACCTTGAAAAAGATTTCTATCTCCTTAGGGGTTACTAGGTGTAACTTGACAAACTTAGATGTAGATGCAGGGAGAGGATTAATGGCAGCTTGGTTGCCGGTGAAAATAAACATTTCCAGCAGCCACTTTGCGATCGTGGTAAACCGTGAAAGGAGGGTCCTAGTCGAAGATTACTCGAAAAGATTAACTTCCACTTTCTGTTCCAGTTTTGACCCATCGGTTGATATCGTGATCGTGATCCACTTTCACTTTCTGTTCCAGTTTTGACCCATCGGTTGATATCGTGATCGTGATGGCGGCCGATATCTGGAAACCTGCATCTCACTGCTCACGGTGCTAACAAAAAAAAATTGGCAACTCGACATCTCCTTTAAAATCCAATATATAGGAAGTCATAAAGGACCCAAGGATAAAAGATGTACCAATTACCAACGGAGAATGGTGTTGAAACGCAAATGTAAATTGCACATTTTTGGATCTTGATTTTGCAAGCAAATGTTTGCTGCTAGTTCTAACTATCCACTTCGGCTTAAACACTTTTCTCGGTCAAGGCAAACCAAAAACTATGGTAAAGTGCTCGATATGCGGATGGTCACGTTACTTTTTCGTATCAAAAGACTGCAAATATGTCTCGTAGAAATTAATTCCAAAGTGTACTCAAGCTGTTATGGAAAGAACTCCGATGCAGAGACATCTATTCGCAGAATGTGTGTGGGAGGTAAAAGGTGTTAGACCAGTCGATTGGTTGGATCCGTGTAAGCAGCTCTGCAGCAAAAAGAAATAACTTATTTTTCGATGCATTTTACAAGACTTTAAAACTGTGCTTAAAGTCATTTTGAATGATTTTTTTGAAGAGCTCTCAGTCTAGGACGTGCTTCTTTATTGTTATTTAAAACTGATCACTAAATTACATTAAAGCGCTGGATTCTCTTTGTGAAAAATACAAAGCAGTGAAGCCTTTGTGATTTGAAATTTTACTAAGCTGGTTGCCTAAGGACGTCAAGGATGACGAATTAAAATCAACTTGTTTAAAGCCAGGTGGTCTTACCCGGTTCTGAACCTAGGTTCAAATGCTCACGAGCTGACGCACTTACCACTAACCATGGACACCCACCAGGGGATACTCGTTTGGAAGTTGGAGGCGAAATTTGTTTTTGACAGTATAAAGTCTCTAGCAGTTGGGGAGGGGAAATCCTTTTTCGGGCGAATACTTATTGAATTATTTCATTTCTTTTACAGTCCTTTCGTGATGACAGTCTTCCCCAAGGCCGAGCCAGAGAATGTCAAAATCATTGGGGATAGCGAAAAGAAGAAGCTTCCAGCTTCACTGCCAGTGAAATTCCAAATTGACACAAAAACAGCCGGAGAGGCTGATATCAATGTCTCTATTAAGAATCCAAAAGGCAAGTCCATCGCTCCGATCTTGGAGAAGGTGGACAACGACTCGTACGTGTTGTCCTTCGTACCGGACGAATGCGGAACCTACAACATAAGTATACTCTACGGTGAGAAACACATCCAAGGATCACCATTCACTCTACAGGC
Organism: Orthonevra nobilis; assembly: GCA_963555765.1. NCBI lineage: Eukaryota > Metazoa > Arthropoda > Insecta > Diptera > Syrphidae > Orthonevra > Orthonevra nobilis. The sequence goes on along the minus strand of OY743225.1, from coordinate 58,714,667 downwards.
ATTCGCCACTGGCGAGGCCAAAAAATGCAAACTAGTCGACGAGGCTCCCAAAATTCAACCTTCCGGCAGCAAGAGTCACCTCAGCGTAGATGCCAGAGATGCTGGTGATGGCGCTGTCACATGTAAGGTCACCTCCAAGAGCGGCAAGTAAGTTTCCCATTCTCAACAATCGCTGATGGCATTTATTTGAATTTGTTTGATTTGCAGGGAGATCGTTGACATCGATGTCATTGAGAAAGATGGACTTTTCGACATATTCTATGAGTTGAAGGACCCCGGCGAGTATGACATCAATGTCAAGTTTGGTGGACAGAATATACCAAATGGTAGCTTCTCGATTAAGGTAGTTTAAAACAAAACAAAATGGTTCTCTCTCTCTCTATTTATTCGTTAAACTTATTAGACGACAGCGGTCTAGAATGTATTTGTTATACTTACAATTAGATAGAAAGATACGAATGCATATATATGTATTTGTTGCAAAGTCCTTGTTGTCTTTTTTTTGTTGATGTTTATTTTAAATCTATTGTTTTATGTTAAAGGACATGCAGTTTGTTGTTAAGTTCGTTCAAAAACAAAAATACACAAACCAGAGTTATGGAAACCTTATTAAACAATTAAATAATTGTTATTCCAATAGTATCTTCTATCACTCAGTTTAATAGTTCATAACAAAATATATGATTCGTGAATATTTATTTAAAAAAAAAAAACAAATAAAACATTATAAAAAAAAACTGTAGTAACATAAACCAAAGGACATTCTTTCATTTGGCATGGTTTTTTCCCTTTTTTTTGGCTTTTAAAAATCATATTAAACAAAAATTAATAAGTTTTATTTTGACAAAATTAATTACTACCTTAACTACTTAACAACAATTATGCTTTAATTAACTTTGTTTGTTTGTGTGTTTTTGCAAAAAAAAAGACAACTTACCCAAAATGCTTTTGGCAAATACATATATATGTATTCAAAGAAGGATATTGAGCGACAGTCTTGAGATGAATCAGGCTAGACCTCTCAATATTGGCGGGCAAAAATAGTTCGGGTTTTGAACACAAAATAATGCAAACGATTAACACCTAAAAGCAAAAGTGTTTAGTCGTATCGCGATATGCTTTTAATAAGCTTAGCTTAACAAGAAAAGCGTATACAGGGCTTGTGTTTAATTCTATTGTAAGAAAACGACGCTTGTGAAACAAAATTTCAGGAAAAAAATTGCAAACTTTTTGGACTTTGAGAACTGGATTTCGCGGTTTGGTAAGATATTCGTTAAGTTAAAATGATAAACAAACGACAGATGGAAAATTTGATTTACTAATTTATTATATACTTTTTTTTACGATTTTAAAGATTCCTTCACTTATTCATTTGTGCCTTACGCACCGTCAAAAATGTAGAGTACTTTTTTTTGGTGATCGGCGTCCAAGCACCACACAAGAGGTCACGACCGCTGAGGTTTTGAAACCATTTGCCAGGCAGCCTGTTCGTTTTTTTTTATTTTCATTCAAATCCTTCGTGGTAGCTTAGCGTTTATTTCATTGTTATTGATTGTAATATGATTTGATGACCTCTGCCGCAGCCGTGCTGGTTTATATTTCTTTCGACATCAAATAATATGGAACTTGCTGCATCCAAAACTATGGCAATATGCATTTTCAATCTCTAGTCACAGAAAGTAGGAAAGCATCGTTCTATATCGGAGAACATTATTTATTTTTTTTTTTCGAAAGAAATAATCGCCCTCGTCGGAGGTGATTTTAAGCAAAATCCGGATTTACGACCAGCATTTCCAGCGCCCAATTAGCGAACTCACGGCAATGTGTTTGGTCGTCTGTCTTCAATTCTTGTATCAGCACAATCAACCACAAAAACCACAATAGCTGTGGTGACTCTCTTGCAATGTCCAAGTCAGCTGATCGGAGCTGAAACTACTTCGACACTGCCTGCTACGGCTACGTTTTCTTCATTCAGCACCAATCTCTGGCTTAAGCTGCAGAAGAGTATACTCAAGCTCAAACTTTTTCACGACGAATTGCCTACACACTGAAGCCCTGATGACCGAGTTTATGACGAAATTCACTTTGCGTATTTATAACTGATTGTGAGCTTCAATTCCGCAAACTTCGGCAAGCGTGAAGTGGTGAATGATGAAATGGCAAACCTGGTGAAACATAACAAATGGAAAAGTATCATTGCTATCAGGCTATGAGTGTCTCCATATTTTGTGGACTTTAAGGAGCTGGATTCAACTGTCTATCCAGTATATTGTTCAACAAATCGGCCAATACTATTGCGGTTCCTGGCCCGGAAAATCGACAATAGACCATATGTTTGCATTGCGCCAAATAATAAAAAAAGATCTTGAAATTTCAACTCACCACCAATTCATCACCAAAGCTTTAAAAGACAACATTCCTCGTACTGATCTAAAAGGATGACTGAGTTAAGAATGCTGGGAACACTGGTCCAGTAATTTCGTACAATGTTTGGACAGAAAAAGAACAGAGAGCATAATTCATGAAGAGATGTCGAGACGTCAACGTCAGGGGCAACATCTTTTGCAAGAATGTTCAGCTGCTGGTATACGCAGACGACATTGATATCATTGCTTGCACCCATCCCTGCTTAAATAAAGCTTTCACGTCGATTGAAGAAGATTGAATTTAAATCGACTTATTCCAGGCAACCGATGCTTCTTGGAATTTTGCTCCAAATCAAAATAATGGAAGATAAGCAAAAAATTTCATATATTTCGATTGAGAAGTACAATAAGACATAATCTTTTGACAGCACAGCAGGCCATAAGGAACTTCGAAAGTAGACTGCTCTGTCGGACTTATGGTTGTGTTTGCAAGGGAGGCAAGAAACTCCAGAGAAGTGAATCTAAAGTCGCCACTTTCCTTAATTCAACATCCGGCTAAGCCAATGCGCAGAGGTTGCTAAAGGTCCAGTTCAACAAAAGTTTCCATTCTTCTTAACACATTCTTGTATTCGAACTTTTTAATTTGTAAACAAGCAGGAGCAAAGCGTTTCCTCAATGGCAGCAAGTTAAGTGAAAGGCAGATATTCTTACTATGAACGCCTGAATTGTTCCAAGATATTTGCTGCGAACCCTCGACTCATATAAAAAAAAACAAACAAATTAGTACAGCGTCAAATTCAGGTTAAATTTGTCTTAAGCTTCATTCAAATTTTAGCTTGGCGTGGTCCCGTCATCATTCAATTGGATATGTTGTTGCGATTCTAAGAACTCGCCGAGCTTTCGGCAAAATCTGTCAATGTCTGTCTCCCGCTGGTTAAAAGCAGCACCTTCTTCCTTAAAGGCGATGTTATGACCCGAAATTGAAGGACAAAGAACCTTCCCACTCTGCTGTCAGCTCTCCTCACCCTTAAAGCTTTAAAAATATTAGACAGGTCTCGGTTTTTGAACCCCTAATTGCTGAGGCCAATCCAGATATTTCCCGCATAGCCTCTTTTCCGTAACCGCTTTGAAAAATAGCTTGACATTTGCTTTTAAAGGGATTCGTAAGCTTTCACCTTTAATGGAAATGAGTTGTTTGCCGTGAAAGCTTCCTCGAATCCTTGAATACTATTCGCCAAAGTTAAGTGACTGCTTTCATGCGAAGCACCAATTTGTTGATTTGCTCTCATATCGTAAATTGTTAAAAATGTGAACAATGCTTGGGGAACATTTTTCGGTCACAAAAGCTGGTCGGGTTTTCCCGCCATTTCATCCACCGTAAGCTTGCGCGATACTTGATTTTTAAACTTTTCGTATGCCAATCCATCAACTGCTCGTTGTAGAGAAGTTTCATCTTCGTCTATAATCGCATCATTGTCAGCGAAGCGTTACTGTTAAATTTGTCCTTCAAGCAGCATACCAAATTCAACAATGAATAGAAACGGTCTAAGGACACTCCCCTGGTGTGCACAAACTCGACACAGTTACTCGCATTGTTTTTGGGTTTTCGCAACTTTTACAGCACCAGTGGTCTCCAGTCTTGTTGTAAGATGTTGGGTCTGCTAAAAGACCAACCTAGATGTGAAAATGCCTGGTTGTGATATCCCAATAGAAATCTTTTAGACAAGCGTATCAGTGATATTCTTCACCCATCACTGTGCGGGTTACTTTAGTTTAAAAAAAAAGACAAAAAACCCCCCGACCAGAGATCGCAGACATCACTGTCGTTTTTGAACAAGGCAATTCATGGCATTCCCTTCGGATAATCGGAGCACCAGTTTCTCGAAGTGTTTCTCTCAAATAGGCATTTACTTTACCAGTAAAAGCATTCGGAGAGAGAATCCAATTTTCCTGGAGAAACTGCATGATTTGCAGTTTTTTCTCAAAATAATATGCACTGTTGACTTTTTTATTCCATTTAAGGCAATAATCTTCATTATCGATTAACGCGGACTGCGCATTATTTCATGGCAAACTTGCTGGCGCGTTTAGTTCCAGATGATTTTGGTTAACCAATAAGTTGCGTGCTCAGCCCTTCACTTTCTCGTCGAATTTTCAAGTGGAAACATATCGCTCGATGGGCACGAGCCTATTTCAATTGGAAACATAACGCTCGACGCGCACGAGCCTATTTATCACGCGCTGTGCGTAAGTTTTCGAGCGATTTTAATTTTACAAGTCGGTGACTTACATTCATTCAGCGAGTATCATGTCCAAGTAAGCCTGTTCAAATCGTTGGAGATTTTTTTACGATTCCTCAAAATATCTACCATTGATGTGACGGTCACAAACGTCAAAAAAACGTCAGCACTTCCTGTTCCACATTTACAGAGTTTCCTGTTTCCCACTTCTTTAAAAACATATAAAATATATTTTTTAATGACTGTGCATAATTTGTTCAAATTTTTACGACAAAGGCACCCACCTGTCACTTGCACGAAAAACTGCACGATGCCAATGCGCTCACCTTACACTACCTCTTGGCAGGATGCCAAGGATATTTAAAGTGCGCTCGGGTATGAATTTCGATTACTTTTACCGTTTACAAATCGTGTCACAATACTGTCACCTCACATCATAAAAACAACTCAAAATAAAAGAGCTTAAATTACCCAAATAATTACATGTAAAACATTAATATTCACAACCAGTTCTGTGTCGACACATCTCATGCCAATCTGTCGACACACCTAATTGCAAAACGAAAGTCAAAATAACTCGCGTGCATTTTGTCAAAAAAATTCCGGCTTATTAGAAAGTGTAAAAGAACACATTGTCTCCTTCATTTAACTTAAATTTTGAGTTCAGTATTGTTACCTTTCGAAAAAAAAACAAAAAATTACAATTAAAAATGTCTACGATGGCATTCCTTCAACTCTTTGAATCGCTCGACAATATTCAACCGTTGCGGATGATGAAAAAGCCTAATTATTCAAAAATGAAAAAAAAGGAACTCTTAATCAGTTCTAAAATGTTTGGGCACTGTGCCATTTTATTTGTTCAACCACAGAATAATGAATGTAACATTGATGACCTTGAGATTCTGTTTTTTTTTTTTTTTGGGGACGGGAATTATTTATTTTGACGGTAATTGTCATAAGATACTTTGATGTGAAACGCAAATTGGCTCATCACGAGAGTACCGAGCGTTGTCGTAAACATGAAGAGACGTCCTTACATCATAGTGATTAATGGTTTCATGAACTGAACGTGACACGTGTGAGTGATGAAGTGCATTCGATTTGTATACGTCAAAGTGTCCGTTTTCTGTTTTAAAAAAAAAAACAAGTATTTCAATAAAAATTTTGTTGGTTGTGGTCCTTTTCCGCTTGTGTGCATCTATCCAACTGATGCATGTTCGAAGAATCTTCAGGCCGGAGCGTTGATGTCCATCCGCTCAAGACGTCATATCCAACTGAATCGTTATACCCGGAACTTAGTGGCCAGATCCATACGGCAGAAAAGCCTTTTGTTGAACCTGCTCATTATATGCCAAGTGTTTTTTTTTTCTGATCAGAATCTTGCCGTCTAGCATGACATGGGAAAAGGACTTAATTGGCTTCCTGGCTCAAATAAACAGCGGTTTAATAACTCCCTTGATGTCGTTACTCGAATTTACTTAAGTCCTCGTTGTCTTCTGTCAATCATGTCAATATCATCTGCATATACAAACAGTTGGACAGATCTCTGAAAAAAAAATGGTTTCCTTAGTCGCGCGTCGCATTGTCTAAAATATTTTCTTGCCTCGATGAGATCACTAGCGTCATTCCGCACAATCGGACCAGTCTTCCAAGGATGCCAAAACTTAGTATGGCTCTATACATCTCATCTTTTTAAACGCTGTCATGCATTGTCTTAAAATCCATAGGTGGTGTGTTCCTGGGCTAAAAATAAAACGCTGATTTGGAGCAATTATACCTTAAAGATAATTTGGTATACAAATCTGACCAGCTTACCCGCAGGAGTGTTTTTTTTTTTCCATCTTTATTCATACGTGCTCCTCTTACCTGTTTGTAAAACTTATGACATCATATCTGTCACGATTCCTCGCTATGCATTCGATCCCGCGCAACATAGCACATCAGACCCGGCATCTTTCATTCTGGTTGCTATGTCAATATTCTTGATGCTGGCGGCGTAGGATCTCTGGAGACATCGCAATATCGAGAAATTTTTCTGCAATCGCAGTCTAGCAACCGACTCTATGATCTGGAAATCCGCACTTACGCTCTGCCTAAGTAGTGGCCCGCTTACAAGTTGAAAATCCAGAATACATGAAAAATGTAATTCGTCAATTTGATTTTCGGTTTTTTGATCTGGAGACCGCCAGTCTCCTTCCTGCTTCTGGATGAAGCATGTTGTTTTCATCGGCCAACGTACACAATCGGCCTTAGTCCTTTGTCAGTGGTGCGACTATGAAAGCAGTTTTTCCTATCACACTATAGAAAAGAAAGTTGATCCACGGTCTTGCGTTTAAGCTGACCAGAAAGATGATTATGAGCACCGTAAATTCAGCATAGTGAACTACGATTATATTTTTGGCTCACAAAACACGAATGTTGAGAAAAAATTTTCCAGTATAAACGCTGTTTGTGTATATAGTAAGTCTGCATGGTCATTTGCCACAATTTACATTAATAAGTTATAAGGCCATCCATTCAAAAAATTGAGCCACAGGATGAACTACTTTCCATTCATCATAATTCCCTGCACGCTGCTTCCAGTGCTGACATCTGCCCTTTTCTCGTCCACTTGATGTCTGTGCTTGGAAAAAAGTCTCAGCTAAAACAATGTTGTCCTGTCCATTCAGAACCATTAACCAGATATTTGTTTAGTCAACCAGATCAACAACACTGAAATAGCTTCGATTGTCTAGAATTATTTACCGGGTCTCCACCAAGGTGTCCAGATGCCAAAATATACCGAACAAAATTTGAACGCAGTTTTTCAGAAATCTCTTACGGAAAATCATATTCGAGGAACTAGTAAAAGTCAGCTTAGTTGATTGAATAATAATACACAAAAATTATACAATTAATTAATCAATAATTTCTTCACACAATTCGCATTTATTTCAATACATCTCTTCTGCCGATAGATCCATATTTTAAAACAGCTTTGAAAATCCTCTTTTTGGAGTTTTTCAATTTCTATATTGACTGTATTAACAATCTCCTTATTGGATGTGGTGATTTTTCCACTCAACTCTTTTTTAATTTTCGAAAACAGCCAAAAGTCGCAGGGTGTTAGATCCGGAAAACAAGGTGCTGGGCGGATTTAATTGATGCCCGAGAGCGCAAGAAAGTTTTTGGTTTATTCTGCAGTGTGCGGAGGCGCATTGTTGTGGTGCAAAAAGTATCTCCGCCGATTGTCTTTTTGTCCTAGTAAATTTTGGAACACTTTTGGTAAGCATGTTTCAGTACAACAATTAGCAGTGAATGTCTGACCAGTTTTAAGCGGGATGGCGGCGACGATTTGCACCCTGGTGAAGTACATCAGCATCATTACTTTTGTCGCTGACTTTTGTTGTTTAAGCTTTACTGCTGCTGCTCCACACCATGGACTGCTGTTTGGTTTACGGGTCTTACTTTTAAACCTCTTGACTCTCCATTTTCGAACGTATACAGGAAATATTGAACAAAACGGACATGAGCCTCTTTTTAATCTCCAATAAATATTTTTTTTTGGAACCCAACGAGCTATTCGAACATTTCAGATGATGATTTAAAATTCGTCATGGCACTCAAGCCCAGTTCATCTGCTATCTTTTACGGTGTCATCCTGCCATCTCGTCAATTTTAGGCGAGGTCGAGGATTTAGGCCGCCCTTCACGAGATTCATACTCATCAGAAAAATGGCCAGTTCGGAATCTTCGAAACCACTTTAAAATAGTAAGAAGAGATAGTGTATTATGCCTCTTGGCATTCGTCAAGAATTTGGACTGGCCTGAGTTGATGTTGAAATCCGAATTTAATGGCAGGAAATTTCCTCCTGTTTTGTCGGTGGAACTCTCACCGAGTTTACGTCACTGAAATTTGGCAAAAAATATTGTTAGAAAAAAAAAACTTCTAAATTGACACATACAAAGTGATCTTTTGTTACTACGGAGGGAGTAGCCAATTTAGGACAGCTGAGACGAAAATGTTTCACAGGACAACAAAAGGAACAAAACCTCTTTGAATGAGTGGTTTGAAGCTCCGAAGAAGCCGAAGAAAAAGAAATTAAAAAAATATCAAAGATCTAAGAACTTTTAGATAAAACAAAGGTAACGACGGCTTGCCAATATTTTTGTAATGAAAATCGGGAGAACGCCGCAGAGGGATAAGAAGTGATGAGTACATTGCAGATCCTTCGCTCAGCGACAACGAATGAAGAAAAAATAAACTTCATATTTATGATACGATAACCTTAGCCGACATTCTTAAATTCGACATAAGCGCTCGAAAAACATTCACAAAAACAAGCAACGTTCTTTTATTCCGTTGATCATTATCTTTATTCAGAAACCGAGCATATGGCTATAGAAGATAAGCCCTGGAATGCGCTCCATAAAATTTATTTTTTTACCATTTGCTCGGTCTCAAGGGATTTTCACTACCCTTATAGTGAATTTGGCACCGATCGATCAGAAGGATTGGGAAAAAAAATAAAAATATTGTGTAGTAGTTTGAAACTCAGATGTATTTCGGTTTCAACTGCTCCATGGTCTTAATCCGAAATTTATATCGACTTATTTCCTTTCACTTGATGCACAGTATTTTTCTTCGAAATCAGTTAACATGCTAGAAAATTGTGTTTTGGAAGCTTGACTCATTACCCTGCGTGCATATCATCTACACGAACCATTTTTTTGAAGATACAAAGTTAGACAAGCCAAAAAAAGAACCACTACAGCAAGGTCACCATGCACTTGGTCAGACTAATTTTGCTGGTCATCCACTGCAGTGATACAGGATTTAATATGATCTCAAAGGCAAATTGATGACTGGAGCAGATTCGAAAACTAGATTGAAATTCAAGAGTTAGAGTAGTTTTCGAATTTTGGACGTAGCAATTAATTCAATTGAACAATTACGCTAGTTCGTTAGGAGACCTCCGTTTCCATTGTTATTCTCGAATTTCTTTGCTGTTTCTAAGAATTTAAATAGCACAATATTCGCAAAAATTATTAATCATATTTTTGTTTGTTTTCGAACATGGACTAAAACTCTTACCGACATTCTTTTCTGCATTCTGAAATTTTTTCATTTTTTTTAATTTTTTTGGACCAAACAAATTGCTTGCCACCATCAAAGTGTTGTGATATCACCTCTGGAAATAAAATCCAAAATTCAACTGACCACACCTCTGTTCTAGAATAAATGGCTTGCATTTGAACTAAACGTAAAATTAATATATTTTATTTTTAATTTAGAATCGACCTATTCTTAGACGATTTATTTATTGAAATTTTTATTTTATGTTTTTACTTTATAGAAAACATAAAAAAAATAAATCAAATCAGAACAGAAAAATAAGTATCCAAGTTTGTCATCAAAACATATAAATATTCTTAAAGATATTAACTTAAGTGAATAGGATTCATCTTACTAAATACATTTATATTTGTGACAAGTGTGTGGATGTCGATTACGTGATGCTGAGTTACTTTAAAAAAATAAAATTTAGGGAATTAATTAGAAAGCGTTGGCGCACTTAAATAAATAATCTTTTATTTTAATTGCTTTAAATCGCGTCTAGCGAGGGAACACACATCCAACGAGGGGGAGTCTTTCTATATAGATACATTTGTTGACAGTGCTAAATGAATATACATATGCACATATATGTATATGTAGACTACAGTGGATGAGGAAAAAAATGCTGCACTTAAATTGAAATTCAAAACATTAGATTTTAAAGATTTTGCTGAAAAAATCATGTAGAGCCAGAAAAAATTGGATTAGATATTCTCCCTTAAAAGGTGAGTTAAAATAGGTATCCTGAAAGATCCTTTTGACTCCCCATTACATCCTTTATAGTGGAATTCTTGATTGTGAGTACTTTTGAAAATTAAATGGTTACTTACTTTCCGATCAGAACCTAAGTTAAAGCTTTCGTCCATTCTTAACAATGGCGGGAACGCTGCTTCCAATTGGTAGGTAACACCAAGTTTCCTGACATTCTAGATTGCTTGATTTTCGAACCGGCAGGCGATTCTGTCTTCTCTTTTTACGTGAACCATATGCGTGCGATTTGAAGACATTTTTCGCTGCAGCATTGTTGTCCATTCGCTCATTGGTGTTGAAGCTTGTAGAGTTCACTGTTGAACATTTTCGTCCATTCACTGGCAGAGACCTTAACTCTCGAAGGTACTTAAATCTTTTTTCGTGCCTTTCTTTTCATTCACAATTCGGCTCGAAGTATTGAAGAACTTTAAAGATGAGGTATTTATGGAACATAATTTTGGTCTTTCGAGCTGTAAGACTAGCTTTGTTTTAACCTTGTTAACTTGAAGACCAACTGTTCTTTCTTCTTCATTCGCTGTGAAAACTTCGATGATGTTTGTTGCTTGCAAGCGATGATGTCGATATGGTCTACGAATTTCAAAAACTGAAAAGACTTCGTCGCGTTATCTATTCGAGGAATCTGGACGATTTTTTCTTGGTCTGAATAGCACAGTACATCAAGCGGTATCGAGCATTGTACCAAGTCAGTATCTTAAAAGACTCGCCCCCGTTTAAAGAACTAATGCCTGTAGCGCGACCGATCGAGTTTTCATACTGCGTCTGCTAAGTACAAGCTGATTCTTGGTCATGTTTCTTTAAGGTCCCTTTAACAGCATTTTTGATAATCGAAACTTCCCAAATTCACACAAAATATCAGGGTAATGCTTATGCAATATCTTCGTCATGCCCAAGCCAAGAAGTGCTTATTGCCAATAAAATGTCTGGACAGCACATCAGCTCGTCCATTATCCAGAATGCCAGAAACATCGGTCAAGTTAGTTTATCTTGAAAACTGTCTTCTTTGAAGCAAAGGGACATCAAATCTCTTCATGGTGGTTCCCGGGTGGGAGTTCAAAAGATTCTCGTCCAAAACCTAGCTGTAACTAAGCAGCGCTCTATGTCAATAGTGGCTACTCTTAACTTTCGACTTTAAAGAATGCATTAGAAGTGACTTGCATTGATTTTTTGACGCACAATTTGCAGATAGTGATGTTCCGAAAATTGTATTGTATCTTTTCCCATTTATCTGTCAAAGCTACATTATTTACTGGGGAACTTTGAAATCGTCATGTTTACGAATATGCGTAGAAATTAATCTGATTTTAACGATGTTGTTGCGAATTTCCAGGACTTTTGCTCTCCTGCCTTGAAATCAGAGGCTTATCCTTGGTTCAGCATAGGTTGTTTATACTCCCAAGATTACGAAAATGATTGTAGTTCCCCAAGTAAAGACGTATACTCGAATCTTGCAATAAGCTGTTGTTTTTGGAGTCACCACCTTCATAGGGAGCACTTGCACAAATCTATACGAACCTTGCAGCTCACGCTGATTCGCTATGGCTACTGGAAACATACTTGTATAAATTCATCAGCATCTATCGGCTTTCACTGAGCATAGGAGATGATCCCAAAGAGTTTTCCTTAACCAATTAAACAACATGGAAAAATAAAACAAAATAAAACTGCTTTTAACGTACTTTTATTAGCATCAGCATCATCTTGTAAATATTTTAAACAAAATCAGCGATAAGCTTTTAGACCTCACTGTAAGTCGAGCCCGCAAAATCATCGAATGGCACGCTCACCAAGGAGCAGCATCAAATTTATTCATCTCGGTGGTCTGCCTATATAAAATTCCCCATAAACATGCTAACACATGGACATATGTGAAAATTCAAATTTGAAATAGAAAATCCAAATAATTTTTGAAAACCGCCGAAAACCGAAACAAGCACACATACATACGTTTTTCCGTTGTGATATCATTTTAAGATTATTTGTTTACCGCCTACAAACAACGAGTGGCAACACAAAAACATTCGAAAACATAAACTCTAAACAAAGCTAGCTATATACTTCATACAAAAATTTTAGAATACATTAAAATCGCTGCTTTTCTTCATCATTTATTTGATGAAACAAAAAAAAAAAACAAGAAGAACTCCCGAAAAAATTGCAGTGGCATATCACGGGAAAACACGACCAGACGACGACCGAGTCCCAATAAGTCAGTCAAAACTTGCCTTTCCTACCATTGACTACCTTCGATTGTTGTGTTGTAAATCCAAAAAAATAAATATAAAAATATCTGAAGACATTCAAAAGGAAAACTTTTTGGCCTGTCTTGAGAGGATCCTCGTCTACCGAGGCGCAGCATAACTTTATTCTAGTGCAAAAGTGCTACGAGCTGGATAAGAGTCCCGCAACGACCCACGGATATATGTGAAAAAAAAATAGAAATAAAGTGCAAGATACAATATTCCTAGTCGAGATACATTTTGAGTGTGTACAAAATACCTAATTTCTTGTTTTGTTTTTGAAAAAAGGTGCGAATTGATTTTACATAAAAATTATAAATATATATTTTTTTTAATTTAAAATTTGCATATGTTGCATATGTTGCAAGCGAATTGAATTTAATAATTTTCAACTTCAAGCCACGAATTGAGGGCATCATTCGAGGGCGATCGCACAAGGCACACACGATTCTGTTTTGAATTTAAAATTGTGAAATTTATACGGAAATATGTCACCGGAACGGCATCCCACGAAAATAGAAATGTTTTCGATTTAAGAAATTCCTAATGAAATATATTCATTTGAATTTTGTGGCAACGTGTAATTTTGTGGAACAATGTGATTTCAATTTATTTATGCATATCAAATGCAATTTATATTTTGCTTATTAAATAGATTTAAAAATTTTACGAACCATTTTTAAGCTTTAGAAAACTAATGAAATCGATTGAATTAAATTTTAAAAAAATATTAATATGCATCATTTGTATTTGAGGGAAATTAATTTGTTTATTTGAATGTGGAATTGGCAAGACAATTTTTTTAACTTCCTTTTTTAATTTATAATGTAATTGAGAGCCATTATTTAGTAGCCTTAAAATTCTATTCCAACTGCAACTGATTGAGTTTCGAAAAGGCAGCAACCATCAAAATTTCTATCGTGGTCGTTTGTTCTAACTCACATAATTTTTTTCACTTGGATTATTTATATTTGTATTTTTTATTAAGAAAACAAATAAATCCAAATAACCAGCTAGGAGACTAGATTTGATAAATTTGTATCTTCTATTCGTTTGGTTCGGTTGAAAATAGCCACTTTTTGTGACGCGTTTGATGACAACCTGCGTCAGCAATTAAGTGATTGAGGAAAATTTTGAAACTAAATATTGAATGTTAGGAAACCTATTAAATAACACATACGAGTATCTTATGTTTATAATCGATAACAAAGTTTTGAAATTTCAATTTGGTTTGGACAAGATATCGTGAAATGTTCAAAACTATTTATGTAAACTGGCACATCAGAGCGCTCCTGGTTTGAAAACCTTGTAAAACATTTGCATAGTCCCTTATTGGGCTGTCGATTTTTGGGGGGATTGAGTAAAAGCTGCCTTCCATCCTTCGCGATATTGCTGCTTTAAATTCGTTACACTTGATTTCCCGACCCATTCTTTGGTGAACTTGATGACTGATAAGTTATGCATAAGTCCACATCTTTTTACAGCTTGTATAAGAAAAGATCAGCCAAATATCAATCGTTTTAGCATGAGGAAAACTTTACAAAAAGGTCTTCTACTTCCAATTACCTCAGGACCTGAACCAAAATGACCACCTTCTTCGTCATCACTTTTTTGTTTGAGCTTTGCTGCAGCTGGAAATTGACTGAAGTGCGACTGTTTGGTGAAGTTTTGGGGCGGAGGTGTCATTGTCCGTCATCCTGCCGAGTCAAAAATGAAAAAATGGTGCAGTTAATGGAGAGCTATAGGATGGGATGATAACTTGAGCGAGGCACCTCAAGCACAACAATATAAGTCAACCTACATATTCATGAAATCGAGGTCGTAACCATCGAAAATATATCGAAAATTTCAATTAGTGCAGTCAGTTTGAATGAAATAAAATTCCAACATTCATTGGAAGGTTAACGTTTTCCAATGAAGCAACACTCACTGAAAATTTAAAAACTTTATTTCGGGGCAGTCCTTTTTTCAATTTCAATCAATGATAAATATGAAGATTATGTTTGAGCTGATACTTCTGAATCAAGAAAGAAAGGCAACTAGATAAGTCCTCTTCTCAAACTATTTTTTAAGAATCTAATGTTGGGAAATATTTTTCGTCAGTTATGTTCATGCCCAGTACAGGAGAACGAAAACTTCCCCTCGATGCCTACACCTTTAAAGTTGCAGTCATAAGTCAACAGCACCAATATATCAGAGATTCAGCGCAGAGGAATTGGGGATAAAGAGGAATGATTAAGCTAGATAGCCCCGCTGCAATGCTATAACATTCACTCACTAATACACCATTGAAAAACTCGTCGGGAAAGGATGGGGCTAACAATAACAAACCATCCATTACATGAATGCTGGCAATCTCAACACCGACCATTTCTTATGGTTCTTTTGTCTGGTTTGTGCATTCAAAAGTCAAACATTAGCAAAGTACAAAAACCAGCTGTTCCCCTCATTCTGTCCATTAAGGGTACTTTAATGTGTTCTGCAAGTGACAAAGCCTTCCATATTTCAAAATATAGAATCACCAATTTTATGAATCATTTTTTGAACAACCCCAGCTGAGAAAATTGTTTATTTTATGAGTCTTAAGATGGATGATATTCTTGGAGATTTGTGACGGTGCAGGATTGCACTTTAGTGAAATGGGCTTCATCACTGCTTCCTCTTAAGATGTTTTCTAAAAGCCACTCACATGTCTTCCTGCAGGAATTGAAGTCGCGTTCTGAGAGAAAAGGTCACCATAAATAATTCTTGTCACTTGACGATCGGAAAGTGCAGATGCATGTTTTAAGCTGCTGAGCCAAGAGACTCCAGTTCTTCGTGTTGTCACACTCGCGGTTCGTCTGAACGTAGTAATCCATGAAACAATTTTCGCGATAACAGAACATCCCTTTGAAAAAAGGTCTCACCCGATCCTGACTGAATCAACGCATGATGAAGACTGACCTGGAGGGAAACTAAAGCGAAGAGCCACGTTTATCGAATAAGACCATTTCAAAAATGCTTTCAAAAACGAGAGGGATACGCACTGCATAATTCCTTACTACCATACATATTGTTATATATATTTTTTATAATATATATATTTTTTTTATTTTTAATATCTTATTGCTTTTCTGGGCCTAAAATTGAGATGATTTTTGAAACACGTTATTGTATAGGAAGGTAACAGCAATAGTTTGACACATTGGGGTTCCTTTGGCAACGTACCTGGTTTCTTTTGGGAACGGAACCCTAAAAAGGATTCCTATTTAATCTAAGTTTTTTCTGTCTTTTGTAAAACAAGTGCCAAGTGGTAAAATATTTTTCTATTTTTACAATAGATCTTATTCACACAGTCATCAGATCTTGATTTAATATATAGGATCACACATGTCACCCCCTTTCCACAAAAAAAAGAATCGATTCCGAAGAATTGATAACCACCTCCGCGTCCCTCAAATAAATAAACATTAAAAACCCCAAAAAAAAAAACATTTTACAGTTTAGTTTCTGAAAACACATCTAACATTGTTACTCAAATTCAAAAAAATCATTTTTCGCATAACAAAATGTTGATATAACTATTTTATTGTTGGTATTATTTTGACGCCAAACAATTAAATCGCACATAAAGCTCGTCTTCTGGGAAAATAATTATTTCGGAAATTTCAACTTAAACAAATTTCTTTTAATTTAAATTTAATTACACAAGTAATTTCTAACGACAGCTGCGGAGGGAAGCGAAATCAGAATAAAAGTTTTTTTTTTTCCTTATATCTCACAACATTAAAATTTTTCAATGTATTTTTTATATCCCATGACGGTGTTAAAAAGTAAGAAAAATTGAGCCATAAAAAAAGTTGCAATTTTATGAACGTGGGACAAGTTAATATTTTTAATAATATTTAAGTTATTTCGAAAATGGTTGGATGTCTTCATATAAGTTTGTATTCCACGAAAAAAATACTAAAAATAACAAGCACAAAAACTATTCTTAATCGTCGTTGTGAATGAGGCGAATTGTGCCTAGTCTACACTTGCCTGTTGATTTAAGGAAACAAATGCGACAGGATATTCCAGCATATTTGATCTTGGAAAAATATTTCTAAAATTAAAAGGAACTCCTGTTTCAGTTGCCAATTTTATTTTTTCGCTTGCAAGGGATTATGACTACCATACTGATGCATTTTGGTTAGAGCAAGTAGCCTTTTCTTAAATTTACAACGTGGTAGATATAGACGCAGCGTATACATTTTCTAAGTATCAATTTAGTATACCCCCAAAAATCACTCGTATTTATCAGTGCCTATTTCTCTGGATGCCAAAGGATACAAACTTGTAATTGAGCAGATCTAGGCTAAGAGTTTTATTTTTTTTTTGTCCATAGCATATACAATATGGCTTATAACCATAGTTATAACTAAAGTTGCATATCGTCGGCAAAAGGGGCCCGTCGGTTTTCGATTGGTAAATTTCCAATAGTTTTTTTTTAACTCATTTTTGACTTTTATAAATTTTTCTTACTTTTGAAAATTTAAGTTGATGATGAATGAAAAATTTATTTAAATGAATTATATGATTTTACCCTCTGTAATATTGGAATTTTGTCTTCACAAAATTAATCATCTCGTCGAATTTTTGCTCGATGATCATCCGGGGGCTGAGATATTTGTGGAACTGCTGATTGAGATCTTGACTCTCCAGATTCGGATGTACCCCTCTATTATCCCTGCGTTTTTATATAAAATTGCATAAGGGTAGCACTTCCGTGTGGTTCGGTGTCTAGATTCCGACGCATTGCGTTTGAATCTAAAGTTAACCAAACTGGGCAACCGTATATTGTTATTGTCCTGATGAGTTTCTTGTAGTAGTTTCGTGCTTTTGGTAAGACCATTTATTTTCTTCAGCAGCAGCAGACATGTTGTTTGAACTTAAAGCGCTTGCTGAAATTTATTTTCAAATACTTTATGTCGTTTGCCGTCCGGGAGGGTGATCTTAATATACCGACGACGGGTCGAAAAATTGAATCTTTCTCTCGCTGCAGTTGTCGGTATCCTTAAATATACGACCTTTCTTTTGCTTCTGTTAATTTTTAATCTCCATTTGAGGCAGCACCCTCAGAGTTGTGTTCTTTTTTCTAATAGTCTTTTAGGTGCAGTGTCTGAAAAGGACTCCGAATATCGGATTTAATTGACAAATCCGGCTGTTGTCAATAATGTTTGA
Organism: Orthonevra nobilis; assembly: GCA_963555765.1. Taxonomy (NCBI): domain Eukaryota; kingdom Metazoa; phylum Arthropoda; class Insecta; order Diptera; family Syrphidae; genus Orthonevra; species Orthonevra nobilis. The sequence continues at coordinate 58,696,754 of OY743225.1, read as the reverse complement.
CATTTCCTTTACTGGTTTCGGAGTCCTCTTCATTCCTTATATCGACATTATAATCTCAATCTGGTGCAACGAGACCGTTTCTGCTCGTTCTAAAACTTTTATAGCTTTTTGAAAATCTGTATGTTTAATGAACCCCAATTTTTTATTAATTATATACTTACTCGCAGCTTGACAAGAGAAGTGTTTTGAATAGTTTCGATATAGTTTCTTGTCGATTTTCATAGAAAATCATTCCACAAATGTTCTGTCTTTTTTTTTAAGGTTCCGTTCCCAAAGGGTCCAAAGGAACCCTATTACGGAGCCTCCGCTGTCCGCCCGTCCCTCTGTTACATAGCTATATTTCCTTAACCACTATAGGGAGACACTTGCAATTTTCACAGAAGGTGAACTACTGTAAATGATATAAAGTTTAAAATCAATAGGGGTCACCATACAAGGAATGTGTTTCATGAAATCGCAACACAACTTAGCGCCTACCGTCAACAATTAGTTTCATGGAGCAACTTAACAACTTTTTTAAGTTTGCAATCATTTCGTCGATTTTAAAAAATGGAAAAGCTCGAATTCGCACAAAAAAAAAAAAAAATTTACAGCTTGTGAACCGAATGTCAAAATGTTTGTACCCAACCAAACGAAGTGTAAATTTTTTAAAAACAAATTTTTAAAAAAATTATTTGATGTGATTTTGATGTGTCTTTGCTTTATAATTGTCCCAGCATTTCAATAAATCACTTAAAACAGAGGGTTGCAAAATAAAGAAGAATGTTAACTTTGAATGTAGTTCTTTAAAAGAATATTCAATGTTTTCCAATCGCTTCTTAAGAACAGTGTCTTGAATACGTTGACAGCTATAAATCACACTGCTCCAGAATCACATGATATAATTTTCTTTAATTATGATATTTATTTTCAAGAAAATACTATAAGCAAAACAGCTACACGCATGTGACACGCGTTAGGGTGGCAAATTAAGGTGAACTACAAATTAATGTTCATCAAAGAATTCTGAGCGAAATTTCACTCGGTTTGTGATGAATTTCTTGCATGAATTTGCCAAAAAAATGGCCGAATCATAGATTCACACATTTCTACAATAAGTTTGTAAAAAATAATATTTTTAAATCTTGTGATCATTTCAAATTCTTATTTGATATACTTTTTTAACTTCCCATCTGGAAGCTCTTGTTCTTATTGGAATAAAAGTAAAGCCATGTCGAGTTTTAACTTTGTCTGGCTTAATCTTGCATATTTGTGGGCCATATTTCAACATTCGTAAAACCTCGGAATTATGGAGAATCTACGATTTTTAAATTAGAAAATTTTTGCAACCCCATGCGAAAGAATCTGTATGAGGAATCTGTTTATGTTGGAGAAGTGTTTCAGCAATGTTTTTTTTATAAATATGCCAGTGAATCCGTCGACAATGACAAACGTAGTGGCTGGCCATTAACACCGAAAACCGACGAAAGTATTACTATAAAATCAAAGAAATGTTGTCCGTTTGTGTACCACAAAAGCAGTGAACTTGGGGTGGTACCGAAAGATCTGAATTTTATTCAAAAAAGTGACCGCATTGACATGATTTTAGGGCTTGAATCCGACACAGCGTTCGTCAAAGACATAGTTACGTGTAGTATATGAATGCGAAAATCAACTTCGTCTACCTCATTAAGAAGTCGAAGAAGAAAACGTAACTCATGGTTTTTCTTGCATAAAACCGTGCTTATAATTTAGTTCTATTATGAGACATAGTTTTTTTTTTCTTCACGACTCCACCTCTTGCGAGTTACTTACAATCACTCCGATGAGTACAAACTGTCAAAATAAGCTTCTGAGGCCATTCGGAGTCGGCAATAAACTGTAGGTCCACTCCCCCCCCATTTGCTGAAAATGTAAGTCAACTCAACGGAGGAGTTAAAAAGATCGAAAATCTGTTACAAAATTCACCAAAGAGTGACCATCAGGCCTTTAGTTAATGTCACAATGATCCGTCATAAAGAACTTCAAATGAACACTGAGTCTTCGCTTTGGGTACCCAGAATGTTTTCCACCGAAAAAAAGAAGAAACGAGTTGCATTACCAAGCGGACCAGGACAGATTTCTGAGGCGAATTTTTTTCATGTAAGATACATGGTCCTTCACTTAGATGCTGAGACGGAACAACAGTAAATGACCTCGAAAAGACCATCTTCATCGACACCCTAAATAAATTCAACGTCGCAAGTCCGCCGCAACAGGTTATGTCGTCGAGAAAATTGTAATGTAAGATTACCTAAAAAAGAACCCATCAAACCTAAGTATCCTTCATACTGTAATCTTAAACCTCATACTTCAACGGCGGACGAACTATTTTGCCTGTTGTCCTCGAAGCAACATAACAACAGATCACCTCAAATCTGAAGAATTGGCTACTAGGAAACAATCACATTGTCATGACATGACCCGCCCTCAACATTATAGAGCCGGAAATGTTAAAAAGTAGTGGTGCTATTACTGTGCCTTAAGGCTAATCATAAATGACTGCAAACACCCTACTCGTTGTGTTACAACTAATGTATTCTCTCACATATCATAACCATCTAGACATATTCAAATTCATTTCATTTCATTGCTATTCACAAAAATAAATAAACTAAAATATTAAGAACCAATGCAATAAATACGAATCTAGTATCTCGACGACATCTTCACTCTAAAGAACATTAAAATTGTCTCGACCAACGAAAAATGCGCGTGCAGGCAATTTGTAATAACTTATTATATTATTTTATAAAATATTAATATTTATTCATTTATAATTTACAAATCTACGAGCGACACTTTAAAGAATATTTCGAAAAAGTGAAAATTATTGCGTTAAGGAAATTTTAATTTTTCTTATAAAATTGCGATCACTTTGAAAGCAAAACTTTCCGAAGCATAACATTTTAGCTTGAATGTTAAATTCATTTGACAGGCTTTTTGGTCGAATGGTTTTTAGTGATACCAACAATTGTCACAATCTTTTGCAAATTATTTGTTTGCACTCATGTCCTACTTAATTCTGTCGAGAAACATCGTTTCTGCATAAATCTTTCGATTATGTGTGTGGCCGGTGTCTTTATAGATACAAGTATCTTATAAATAGAACATGCATTAGATTGGCTTACTTGGAGCATAAATGATCTGCGCTGATTGGTGAAGCGTATGCATGCTCGTATCCCATCACAGTGTTTTCTTTGGAATTAGGAAAATGACAATTTGAAAAATTGATTTTTGAAAACACGACTCATCAAAGCACACGTCGTAAAACTTCAAAAATTTGTTGTTTTCCATCAGTTCTTTTTTTCGATTTAAAAGAAGAATTTTTCTATTTAACATGGAAAAAAATCAAAGTCAAAAACAAATTTGTTTATCTTCTTGACTTAATTAAAATTCATCGAAGCGTCTTATTGCAGAGGCTCTGTGGGCGGTTGGATAATATTTTTATGAACGTTTTTTTTTTGTTTTTTTTTTTGTTTTTTTTTTTGGTTTTTCTTTTGAGGGGAAAATTGATTTATTGGCAATTAGGGAACCAGATCAGCATGATTAATTGTGACAAAACTTATTACATAATTTTGTTTTTTGTGTTATGTTTAATTTCATTTTCGTTAAATGACTTTTACAATTCTTGGAGTCGGTTGAAGTTTTCTTTTTTTTTGAAGAATATTTTAAATTTTGATTGTAAAATGATCGTCATCAGCTCGTTCCTACTTTTGGTGGTTAAATTTAATCGTGTAATTGTATAAAAGTACACTCAGTCCTGCAGCTGTGTTAGTTCCACTGCTCCTTAAAGTAACTAAGTTTGTTTTTTTTAACGATCACTCGCGTGCAAGGGACTATGACTACCCTTAAAATGTTGGTACATAACGCGAGTGGAAGGGATCAGGGAAGAAATAGGGATAAGTACTGATGTCTTTTAACATCATGTGAATGCATAGGAAGCTCTTACTATACATACCTGATCGTTAGTAGTCCTCGGAATGAAGTATCGCCGAAAACGTGAAATTAACCGACATGTAAGCCTTGTATAAGTATAATGTTAATGCCATCAATCATTGGAGAACCTGAGCCTGATCTTAAGCTGTTTTTCATCTCTCACCATCACGTCAAAGTTGTTTCTAATTGATTTGATTGCTTGATCTTTGAACCGAATATTCAGTCTTATTAAGTGAATCTTGTGACTGGGATTTGAAGACATTTTTTACTGGTGTATTGGTTTTCATTATATACGATCAATCAATCTAAGCTTCTGAAGTCGACCTTTTTTCACACATAATTCTACAGCTCGTAGACAAGACCATATTTCTTCCTCGGCTTCCTCACATCCCGTCCCAAGTAGAAGAACTGGCATATCGATCTTTACCGATTAGCAGACTCGATTTACATGATCGATATATGATTTTCTTGGGGTCATTGACAAAAATCGCTTCACACGGATTACCTTTATTTGTGCTTTTAACCCTTCGATATCCTTGAGTCGGCAGATTGTGTAGATCACAGAAACACCATCGTCTTTGGGCGATCGAGTTAGCAAATGCTTCTTAAGAGATCTCATGTCCATAGGTCTACAGAAGGCAACGCTGCCATACAGCAGTCAGACACAGAGCCCCGGCATGCTAGATTTCCTCAGACCAACACAACGAAACTGAAAGAAAAAACATTTTGTAGGCTGTTTTTAAGTCACCTTGGCGTATTTGGAATGTGGAGGAGAAGATTTAACAATGAGGCAATGAGGAACAAGGCAGAAGGTTTCAAGGCAAAACGGCTAAGACTGTTGGACGTCATTTAGAACTGTGTAAATCCAGCTTGTGTGAGCAGTTGGAGTTGAACTGGCTGGAGTGAGTTTCTGGTTAAAGTCTATGTCCACCCCTGATTGTGGCGCCATCAGAGTACGTTAGAAAATACTCGTCGAAATGCTCCTCTTTAACATAAATCCTAGAATTACTTTTCTATACCACGTTGCTAAGCAAATCATTAAATGCTGATGATTGACTATAGTTCGAGTTTCAGCTTCATAAAAATAAGGACATGTGACACGTGAAAATGAAACCAAGCAGAGAGACTCGTCTCGATTTGGCAATCTTCTTTATTCACAAGTACATCGAGGCCAAAGTCAGACTCGCGAGTCAGTTGGATCGTTTGGATGAAGACTACTTTTACTCACAGTAAGCCAATATGATCAATCAGGATAGCCAAAAATTTTGTATTTGGATACAAAAGTTCCCCTGGAAATTACTAAAAATGTATACCGATATTTCGAGTAGTTCGTCACAACTTTAACAGCGCTTTCTTTCGGCTCTCCGAAAAATATCAGTAAAATTCAATGTGAACCTAATAAGGGGTTCGTTATCGGTCCAAATTGTAGTAGACTTCGAGTAAGGATCTTAATCCACACCCGTACCAATTGAATTTAACTTAAGGACTGAAGCACCTTGACCATGTGAAGCACCGAAACATCTCTTATTGGTTTCTGCGAAATTTTCTAGAAAATCCTTATCTCATTAAAAAATTAACTTCAAAAATGAAGCTCTTCACTCAAAATCACTTCGTCACATGTTCTACAAGAGACTCCAACGATTTGGAAGATAATAAGAGGCCAAATGGACTTGATATGTAGTTCCAAGATGGTACCACATGCCACACAGCTGGCCAAAGAACTGACCTATTGAAGAGAAACTAATCGTTAAATGTGTAATGAGCATCGCCCTTATGTGATTTGATCGAATTTTCTGAGGGAATCTTAAGTCATTGGGCTATGAAAACAAGCCAAGCACGATAAAGCTATTCAGGAACAATAGTCTGTATAACTTTCCGCTCTAGATATATACATATGTGCAAGAGAAGAATCGAATTCTATACATGGAATAAAATTCAGACCGATATTTTTATTATTTTCTATATTTTTTCAAAAGTTTAACGGACCTATTTTCTCTTAAAATTTAAAACTAGATATTCATGAGGATTTTTCAAAATATAACAATAAATGCCAAGAACTGTTATTCCTAATTGATTTTTTATCCTACATCCGAATTTTGGAATCAATTTTATCCCTCAAATTTCTAAGGAACCAAAAATCTCACAAATATTAAAAATTTACAAGTTCCTTCAACTTGTGACTTTCTGAGGCACATGCTCGTAAGTTACTTCATCAGAAATGATATACGAGTCGTGACCTCCTTCATCAATTTTTTGTTTATTCAGTACCTCACTCACATTTTCCACTAAGAATATTTCTCCAAATAATGCAATGATTGATGCCCGCAATCGAATCAACTTTCAACACTAAATTTCCAACCCCATAAACTGCTCGGAATAAATCGATCTTTTGAAAAAGTGATGATTTCTAGCTCGCGATTCCAATCAATTGAGCAATTCTCTCTGCCGTTTGCAATTGAAAAATCCTGCTCCATCGTCACCTCGGTCAACATCCCACGTAATCACCTCAAATGATCAGAATGATGTGTAAAATGGTCCTAAATCAATCAACGCCCTCCAAAGTGTTGTTGCTCTTTCGTGTCCGATTCGCATGTATGTTTATTATTTATCCGATAAGCCGCTAACTACAAAAACCAATTCTGTTTTTTGAAAAAATGTATTAAAAAATATAAACCAACAACAACCATCTTTTTTTTCAGGCTGTTGAAAGCGTCGAAGAATACGCAGAGTCATCATATCTCGAAGAGTCCCATACCGTTGTAAAGAAATCTACAACAACAAGTGAACAGGTAAAATTCAAATTTTGAAAAATTCCAACAAAAAAAAAAACACATCGTTTTGTTTTGTGAAATTTTCAGCAAACGATAACCGAACAACATTCGTTGGTCAACGGAAAAGCTGAAGTTACATTTAGGACTGTCACCCTAGAGAAGCTACCATTGCCAAGTACTGGAGGGAACGTTGTTGGTGAGTCTTGTTTTTTGTTAATTTTTTGTTAAATGAAATTTGAAACTGATATTTTGGGGTGTTTTTGCAATGATTCATAAGAAGTATATGTATTTTTAGATTTCACAAAGATAAACAAAACAAATCTTTTTTTTAAAAAAAATAACGGTGCATTAAGTCAAACGAAATGACATTTCATGCATTCTTGTTCTTGTCGCTGTCACTTAGCCTGACATATGACAATCGTAGAATTAATTAACATATTTTCGGTTAAATAACCCAAATTTTTATTGTTTTTGTCGAAAATAGTCCAGATGGTTCGACGATCTCGTAATTTGCAATGTCAACAACTCAATGGCCTTCAATGCAGTAATGGCATCATCCATCTAGTATTTAGCCTGTCAATAGTCAGTTACTAGTTCAAATTAATTTTCAAACAGTTAAAGTTCTTCATTTAGATTGTATGGCGAACTTGTTTCCTTTGAGTAAGCGAAAGCATGACAGACCATCACCTTTTTTGACATCAAATGGGACGAAGAGGTCTTTGCCAACCTTTACGGAGTAGCGTGAGTTCTCCATCGTTATTCTGCATAAATGGACGAGCTTGGCAGGCATGTCAAAACTAGACAGCTTTATACAGCTCGTCTTTGTGGATGCTGTCAAAGGCAGCCTTGATATCGATGAAAAGATCGATTTGTAGCTTCTAGGTCTTTTGCTAGATTTGCTGCAATGTGAATATTTGGTCTATGGTGAGCTTTCCTGGTCTAAAGTCAGGTTGTTGACGATTGGTTGACACTAGTGGCAGTGTCTTGCTTCTGTTCTGTTCGACTCCTTGCATACTCCAGTAATTCTTACATAAACGGAAGAATACACCGTGATGTCAAAAGCGCGTTTTTGAGTACTGAGAGAAAGGCGGCAAAGATGGGTTTGGCGGTAAACGAGGCAGTCATTAAGAAAGGATCCGCACCACCGACGTTTTCATCAGAACGTCACCACAGGCAGCTTTAGCCTTGAGGTAGTTAGGGATTTTGTCTACCTAAGCTCCGCTATAAACGCAGTGATCAAACGAAGAATAACACTTGATAATCGTTATTTCCGTGAGTGAGGTGCCATATAAAGTTCTCTTCAGCTTATCATCCTTACTGAATTTATTTTCGGTTGTTGAACCCGAAACACAGCTTCATTTGCGGTTCCAAGAAGTCGCCGATCATTCAACGTTGCTCGGTAGCGATACAGGTAGTTGAATAACTGCCGTTTTTCCCGCGACAGAGTTGGAAACCCAATTTACACAGCATTGCTGACGAGTTTCGAAGGATCACTCCTTTGAATATGACAGTACAAACTCAGTTTGTCATGCTCCACTTATAAACACATGGATTGTTTGACGTGAAAGCTTCCTCGAATCGGCTGTGAACCATAGGTGAGCACCGCGTCATCAACTGCAGTAAAGAGCATTCCTTTCAGTTCTTTTCAGCAGCCAACATCACAAGTTGCTTCAAAATTGATCAACGATTGTAGATATTTGACCTTCTCATTCCTGAGAAGAACTTTTCAGTCCGGCAATTTTTCTAAAAGCAGATTATTAAGGACTATATTAAATGGGAAGGGACAGGAAGGGCTATCTCCTGCTGTACACCAACTCTGATGGAGACTCACTCCACACGTTCTTGCAATCATCTTGTTTTGTTTTCCGATCCAAATTAAACGACACCGATGGTCTAGAGTCTTATGAACCTACGAACTCACATGTACACATCCAATTTTTTCGGAGCACGTGAATGTAGAGTGTTCTATCATTTGGGGAGGATATTTTCGTGCGTTCTTTGTTTTCTGGATCAGATGAAATCCGAGGCAGCTTGATTCCTCATATGAGTTATGCACAAGAGTCATCGGGATGCAGGAAGGCTCTGTTTCAGCTTGAATTGTCCTGTGACAGGGGACATGACTTCCTTTTACCGGCCAATAAGTAATATCCTGTTTAAACTCTTTCGCACCAATTAAGGAATTGAAGTGAACAACCCACTTGGTTCACATTTTTTGAGAACTACCCATATGCCTCCACCACAAGGATGCTCCGAACTGTTCAAGCTCGAATATTTCAGCATCTTTGGAAAAGTAAATTCTACTAAAATGTTTGCTTGGAACTTTTTCAATGGACCAGAAATCATGCTAGCCATTGTGAATTTTAAAATGCGACTTCATCGTTGTCTCTTTTCCCAGCGGATTCGAAAAATATATCTCGGCAGCTGATGAAACTGGGGCTCGCCAGCCGCTTCCTTAAGGTTCTTGTGTTGTAACCATTTGCCTGATTTTTTTTAACCACGCTCTACTTTGTTATAGTTGAAGTACATTATAACGCTGGTGTTCCTCCCTAGTTAGTTTTTTTTTTAATTTCTTGGTCACTTTGAGTCACAAATCCTGTAGATTTTTTCAAGAAACATGACCTATTCTTCTGAACCAAATGATCGAGTGCATTTGTAGACGCCTTCCTTGTCACGAATCCAAGTATACAATTTGTAGCCAGAGCACCGAAGATGCATGTGAGTCAAGGGTAGGCCATCTGTTGTGTTCTTTTTGGATCCTATGCCACTCTGACCCTGAAGGCATCTATGGGCCTTAAAATTGACATAAATGCGGTACAAAATGAATCGGACAGCGTAGGGAAACAAAGTTACTTTAAAACTGGAACCTTTGTTGTCGGAGTAGCGCGAATTTAAAAATTAAATTTCGGCTGAAAAAATATGCCAACTGAAGCTAGGGTACACAAGTTTGTGGGACTGGTTTGTCGAATAATAGCCCAACACTTTTCCATCTTCGTCCTGTATAGTTAACGGAGAATATTGCAGATAAGTGAGCAACTCAACATGAGTCTTGTTGGCCTGAGGAAATTTTTTTATAAAGATCTCGGATTATACTATAAACAAGATCACATTGACTTGGGTATTGATGCAAAATGACCATCCGCTTCGTTATCTCTTCACTGTCTTCATTCTTTTAGATAAAAAAAAATAGTTGACAGGATGGCCAACTGCCAAACCAAGTCAAAGAATCGAAAGACATCGATATTTGAACAAACGTGATCCAAAAAATCAATCCATAATAAAAGCTTTATGAACCGAAATAAGAAAGGTCCCATATTAACCTACATTCTTCGAATTTCAAAATTAATAATGTGCCTCAATTCGCTCTATTTTGTAAATTATTAAATAGCGCACTTTTTTGAATTATTAAATCGATTTATCGAAAAACATATCTAAAAATACGAACAACTCGAGACACAAAACACCTGTCACCTTATTTTAGTTTCAAGCATTTCGAAACGGAATTGATTTCGCAACTTAATTAATTTATTGATTAATGTTTGTTTCAATTTCTCATATAATTTTTTTTTTTTAAAACAAATATTTCGGAAATAATTTTCGAATTCTGGGAGCATCGTTTCATGGCAGCGTTAAATTTTCAAACATTTTGACAGTTCATTAGCTATGATCGACACGCTGCAGGCGCACTCACTTGCGATCGTTTCTCAATAGCTGTCAAAAAAAAGAAAGGAGCAGCATATTTTTTCGACGCCATTTTGCTTTCTTTTTGAATTTTCTTTGAGTGTCACTTGTTGTATGTCAAAAGCTGTCGTGCTATATTTTTTTTTTTCTTATTCCAATTCCACATCACACGTCAAAAATGAATAAAATGTCAATTTGTCAGTTCCGCTGAACAGATAAATTAATATAAATTTTGGCTGCGGAAAGGGACAAGTGGGGCTGATGCAGCCGGCGATGTAGTGTAGTGCAGTGCTGAACGCGAGACCCCTGGAAATTATTTTCAAAACTATTTTGGGTGGGCACCCAAATTTTTGAAAATCAAGCAAAAAATGTTTTGCTTTACCTGAGATATGAAATTGATTTTCGAACGTTTTGCATGAATTAGAAAAAGTTTGATAAATTTTTTCAGCGGTATTTAAAAATAAACGTTTTATTTTTTTTTTTTTTTTGGGAAAAAGTTAGGTGACAGTTTTACTGACAGAATCAAGATTGAGTGAGGTGTGGTGGTTTAAAGATCTGTGTTTGACAGGCATGTCAAATATTGATAGTTTTATGAATTGTTTTTAATTTTTTTTTTTGTTCTTGATGATGAAATATTTTCGTGTTTATATTACAATGACAATTTGATGTGGAGCGATTGACGTTTGAGTGACAGCTCTGTAATGTAAGATGGATAATAGATGCTTTATGAAAAGAAGTCGGAAGTGTTTGTTTGAAGAGTTTCTTAAGTCCTCAAGTCGGAGTCACGGATCGTGTTGACCTTCGGGTTTCAGAATAAGTTAAGGAAAATGAAAAAGAACACCTTTCGAGACTGTTCTAAGGCTATTGGTTTTAAGTCGGTAAATACAGCAGACATTTGGAGCTAATAAATCACTTAATATTCAATGAAGTAAGAGAGTTACGAAGTATTAGTGCACGGATGTATAGTACAAATGTGCGGAAAGTTAATTTAAAGATAAGCTTGCCTTCATTTTAAGGCACAATTGACTTCGGAAACAAACCTCATATCGAGTACTAAGATTTTTTAACAGAAATAAACACACACATAATAAAAAATGTTTAAACTCCGACGTTCTATGCGCGTGTTCAAAAAGATGATTTTGAAAACAAAAGACTTAACAATAAATGAATTGAAAATTGTTGCTCCAATTGATTTGTTTTTAAGCTTTTAAGGTTAAGGTTTTAAGTTTTTTCATGTTATTCAAAAGAACTAACCAAAAGTCTGGGATTTAGCAGAATGCAATTCCAGAACAATGCATTCCTTAACAGCTCTGCCAGATGGAAAACTTACAATCGCCATATAATAATAAGATTCGAAATAAAATGAAGAAAATAAAATGAGTTATCATTTGTAATTGAAAAGATGAAAAATACTCTAGATATGACAACGTCCGCCGAGCGAGCTAGTAAATTAATCTTTACTAATATTATAAAGACATAAGGCAAGGTAAGGCGTTTGAAAGTTTGTATATATGAGCTTATCATCGAAATTACTCATCCTATTAAAAAAAAATCGTTTACCAATTCTTACAATGGATTTTCAAAATAAACAATCTTTGTCGTGGCGACCAATTATGTAAATAAAATTATGTAAATAAAAACGATCGTGCTAATCCGTTTTTTGTGATTGCTGCTTAACGGGTAATAGATGTTTAATTGCTTTCTATAGAAAAGTTTTAGAAATCAAAAAATTCTAATATACAAAAAAGTCCGCGACGACATAATCCTATATGTTAAGGCTGTGGCACAATATTACAAAGATTAAAAATTTGTGAGTTTGTTAGCTTGTGCCTGGGAGGTAATTCTCGAATTCTTTCACAAGAACTAATATTGAACCTTCGGAATGAACATAGGCTCTAAGTTATGCCAACAAAGTTTCTTTCGTGGCATCCGATTATTTAAGTAAAGTTGCTGAAAAAGCGGTAGTTTTTTTGCGAGAGCTGATATTTACATGTTTTCTAAAAAAAGTTTAAGAACTAAAAAGTCCGCGATGATGTAATTCTATATATTATTAAAATAGGACTTAAAAATTTATTTGAAATTACGTAAGGTGAATCTATCAGGGAATGCAGGAAATTTTGTAATATTTTTTGGATATTAGATAGTTTTGGTGTAACATGGCGGTGAGTAAACCTCTTTGAGTCCTACAACTATTCTACGTACATGAAACCTACGCGGCCGATGTCTCAGGACACGGCTAGTACATTTATAAATAATTGAATAAATAAATAAGCTGATTTATGATTTTGTTTCTATCTGTTGGCACGTCTGTTTTCGATGAAATCAGTTCAATCATTTTTAAGGTTCCGTTCCTCAAAAGGTAAAACGAAACAATTGTAGCATCACTTTTTTGTCCGTCAGGAAATACATATCGATTTGGAATATATACCAAATACTTAAGTACGTAAGTTTAAAAAATCAAGCATCTAAATTAACACAGTGAAAATATATGGCTGTTTTTACCGCAAATTTTGATACTTGCAAGGGAAGTAAAAACCTGTAGAGTTCTTCCCATTGACCTAGAATGAATCCGACAACCGTACATCAAAGAAAAAAACATGTTTAAATCCTCACTCGATTTAACGCCAAGAAGAAGGTTATGTATTTCAAATTTAGAATTTGAAAAATAAATTGCAGGTCGCTTATTTTGATGTTCGCAAGGGTTTCAAAACCTTAAGGGTACTGTATTCAAACATAACTAGGAAAACTCTTCGAGAGTTCCTCGTGTGTATGCGGAACCTTCGTTGTGCGTCTTGGACTAGGCCGGTTTTTGATATTTCCCTTTGGAACCAAAGCCAAAATTGGATTTGTTCAACTCACTAAATATTTTCAGGCACGTATTTAATTCGACAAAGCTTTTGACCTAGTTTTGAAGATTTACTAAATTTGAAAACGATATCATAAAAAAATAAATTTAATCAACCCCAACACGTGTGTTTTTTTCTCTTTCAAAACACGATGAAAGTGGAATTCAAACATTTTGTCGCCGCTCTCTGTCCGTATTGACGATGGTGACTTCCAAACTAGTGAAGCCCAAAAATCATTCCGATGATCCTGTTTAATGGAGATGTGCTTGATTTATTCGACTGATCTTTCTGATCTCTGGTCTATATTCTAGCCTTTATTTGCAGACACTATTGTGTCTGAAAAGGTAAAGATTCGAGGAGGAAACATAATTTGTTAATTGACTCTAAAGCTAGAATAATTCATTGTTCCTTTGTTACTCAAATCCTATGGATTTCTATGAACTGTTGAAATTGAGAAATTCATAAATAGTAGTAAATCGACTGAAAACAAATCAATCTCAGTATGAACAAAATCTATTTTATTCTTAAACGTGATATACCACTCTGCAGCTCTATTGGCATAGCACTCAACCATCTCAACAGTATGAGAGTCGACTCCTAAAGTTAACACTTCACTTAATAAAAAATTATTAAAAATCTTATCAAAATGTAAAGTAAATAAAATTTCTGCGCTACAAAATAAGAAAAAAGAACTTGAATTGCATATTTCTCATACCTGACTCCACATATACTTTTCTTAAAACTGATAATATTTCCGATTAAAATGGTAACGAAATTTAAAAATATCCACCCGATATGTGAATTTTTTTCTTCAATTTCAACGACATTCCTTCTTTTCTTGCTAACAAAACAAACTAAAAAAATCTGAAAACGCAAGTCATTTGAATAAAAATTCCACAGATTATAATAGAATGTCCACCTGGCTTTATCACCAGTCCCAAAATATCGAGGCAGACTTCATACATTATCTCACCCCAAATCATCTAACAAAAAAAAAACAAAAATTGCTCGATGAGTCTCCAAGGAAACAGTTTGATTTTTTTATTAAACGACTAAATTCAAATTTGCGACAAATTGTGATAAAGAAAAAACAAAAATTAGCAAAATAAATATGTTAACTAAATATAAATCGCTTTTATTTAGCTACTAAAACGAAGAAAAGTGTCAGAAAGCCATTAATTACACCACATTCATCGGTCACCTTAATAACTTAAGCCAGGATTATCGAAACCATTTGTTCTGACTAATTTTTTAAAATTGTTGATTTTTATTTGAAAAACAACGCGATAACATAAGAGACGCTATGCAAGGGGGCACATGTTCTTTTTTTCTTATTAATCATAAATCAATTCAATTCCGGAGGGCCAAAGAGATCAGTACTTCATCGAAGGCAAGAGTTCAAAGAAATTTTGAATTTGATAAGTCTGCAAATTTTCTTCGAATATTTTTGATACGAGATAAGAGAAATCTCGTAGGCGGTCTAAAATATTTAACAACTTAATACCAAGGATGATTGATGCACTTCTTGAAATTAATTTAATGCTATAATTTGTTTAATTTAAGAATTTTTGTTTTTTCAAAAAACAGATTTTTGATTTATTTTGTTGAGTTCAGAACTCAAATAAATAAAAATAATGCATTCTAAAATACCAGATCAAGCGGTTTTATAATTTGTTTTTTTGCATTTATTTGCAAAATTTGGTTGCTCCACGGACTGATGATTGGTGTTTGCAGTGTTTGCTTTACAGCCTGATTTTGACAACTAATAAAGAGAGGCAACGCGTTACCTAACAAAAACCCCATGTTACTTTGTTTTAAGGAAGGCAAGCCAAGGAGTAAAAGAAAAATGTCTGGATTAATGAAACCACCCTGCTGAGCAATGACAGCCTTCCCCATTTTACGACTCCTCGTTGCCTCCAGTTGTTCAAACCAAGCGTTTGAGCATACGCTATAACCTGATCCTTAAATCGGAGGTTCGAATTGTCGATTGTTTTGTCGCCTTGAGCCTGGTGACTCTGATTCGCAGATCATTTTTTGCTGGGTACTTCGTCTTTTGAAATACCTGCACTTCTTGGTACAGCATGTAGAATTCGAGGTTATATCCTATCCTGCATTTGCTCAATTCGCATATGGGAAGGATATAAGACAAAACTCTACCAAAAAAGCACTCGGTTCACACAATCAATCGGGTTCATGATCCAGGAGGGGTTTTTTTGAGTGATGGACTTAAGGCATTTGTTTGACAGTGTCAAATCTAACGCTTTCTATCTTCCTAAAATTGTATTGTACGTATCGTACGTTTCCACTTGGAAAATCGAGGGTAATTTCCTCAGAACTATGGTGATTTCATAATTTGATTCAAGGACTTGAGCACCAGTTGCATCCTTCAGTATACAAGAGTTTATAATTGTCGAAATATTTGTGGAAGAATTTACACAACTGTTTTACATAGTGTCTTGAGCTTTTAGAGATGGCAGACGATGGTTGATTGTTGGTTTATCTTCTGAGTAAAGGCTAGCCAAATCCTGCAACGATTTTCACTGATACGAAATCGAAAAATGATTGTGCTTCTTTCCATTCGTTTTGAAGTGGTAAAGCATAAGCACCTTAAGCACCTTAAGCATGCAAATCGCATCAATCAGAGGCTTTTTTGGAGCCATAACATGGACATGGAATATTCGGTTTCACTTCCAATTGGTTTTCAGCCCAATCATCGAACGTGCGAACGGACAGAGGCGAGTGTGCTTAGAACGGTTTCGAATCGGTGAAGGTGGACCTTCGGTTACACTCGCCAACACTGGAGTTAAGAAAACATTGCCCGAAAGAGTATCTGTAGACGAAAATCGATTGATTGTATTCCGACGAACGACTACAATCATCATAATTTGGACACAGTGATAACGAGCATGAATGATAAAAATAAGTTTTGTCAGAATGTTAACCCTGCCGGAAGTTTTATATCTCTAAAAAAAAAACACCCTTCAGTATTGGCTATTGCACAGAATATTAGTATGCAATGAGACTAAGTTCTTTGGCTCTATCATAGTCAACATGATCAGAAGTTGCTGAACTGTGTTGGACACTGTGGACAATGACCATTTTCTTCTTACATAAGTCTCTTGTTTATATCGAGAGGCTTTGTAAACATCATGAAAATCATATGACTTAGCCGACGAAAGCCAGCTGTATTTTATGTAAATTCGCTCACTCTCAAGGGATTATGACTACCCTTATAATGGTTGGAGTTCTTTAAATTCATATAAATAAAATCAAAGAGTATTCACTCTAAAATTGCTCTCATTTAAAATAGAAGTGAAACTGAATCCTTCTAGTTGTATTCAAATCAGACCAAAATGTCGTCAAAAAAAGTTGTCCAGACCAGTAACGAGTCCTCTCTGCAGTCTTTAGTGATAGCAGTACTGAGGTATAATAAACCATACTATGAAATATGATCATTCGATATAATATTATTATTATTCCAAGGATAATATTGTTAACTGATCCAACTTAAATTCTGCATATCATGCCTTCGAATCAATAGTTAAGAATGGGATTGAACAATGCTTGCCGAAAAATAGATTGGAACAAAATGGCAATCCTATTTGGTTTAATAAGCTTACAAACATTACACAGTTTCAAAAAATAACACTTACTTACGAGAAAAGTACATTTCTCTTCAACACAAATTTGACATCGCCCACCGATATTTATATGGCGAAAGTATTAAGTATTTACAATATGCAACTTTTTTGCTAAGTATTTTAAATCTATCTATTCATCAGGTTCTGTTGTCCCTTGTAGGCAATTTATTTGACATCGGAAGTGTTAGATTATTTACCGAAGATGTAAAAGAAGTTCTACGTAATGTTTACGCTGCCTCCGTCATTATTAAAGAGTTGTGCGGGAACAATTGCTGGACCCTTAACTCATATCTTAAACTTGTCTCTCAAAAGTGGATGCCTCTTTTTAAATCCTATTTTTAAATAAAGGTACAGACGGGATGTAAATATAGCCAATATGCGAAAGTCTTGAACCCCAAAGCTTTTTGAAAAAATAGTTTATAAAATAGTTTACTTTCTCGTTAGGTTATGAAGTGCTTCATAAGACAATAGGCACCATACTGGGCCCATCACGATTACTGATGCGGAGCAACAGCCTAAACACTTTCCTCGAGAAATTTGTCGGTAGTTGATGCGTCCTACTTCCTCTAGGGTTTCCAAAAGAAGTTGCCCAAACGTTTTCTACGGCTTCTAGCTATACCCTAGCATTCATTCACATAATAAATGAGTAATATCCTCTTCGACACTCAAATCACCGCAGTATCTGTATTCGTCTGTTACCGAAAGACCCAGTCTCCTAACATGTTTCTCTTAGAGGCAGTGCCCCTAAAGTACGCCCACCGCTATCCTTTCTGCTTGCTTTCTGCTCAGCTTAAAAATTTCTTTCTTTTTTCTCGTTAAAGAACACATCTCTGTCTTTAAACACAGATTTGTTGCATGTTGTTCTACTGCTACTATTATTACTCGGTTGAGTAATTTTGCATTTGGTAACTTTGCTAAGAGATGTCAAACTGCTATTATTTTTACAGATTTGCTAAGGCTTTCATTCGAGCTTATTACATTGGATAAAGTCATATCTTACAAATGGGATCTAAACTGTAAAGATAGGAGAAATTTCATCGGAGTTCATTCATATACCATCTGGCGTCCCACAAGGTAGTCATTTGGGACAACTGCTTTCCATTTAATTCAGAAATTATTTCCTTTCTATCTTCTCATATTCTCACAAGCCTGTGCTGACGATAAAGCTATACCGCAAAATATTTTCCTAGTTTAGTGTAGTCCTATCTCACTTTGTAGGAAGAGTAAGCCTATCAATTTTCCATATAAAATTCTTAGTGTAGACCTTAAGAGAGTAACTCGTAAGAAGAATCTTGGAGTGTTTCTTGATCGTAAGTTAACATTTTTGCCGCAAAGGCTTACAAACGAAAGGCATTAAAGTCGTTGTATGTCAGATCGGTATTGGAATATTTTAGCACGATTTGGGACCCATTTTATAAGAATTCGTTGAAAGCAATAGAAAAAGTACACAAGTTATTTTCAAATTAAATTTTAACAATGGTATGCCATCTAATTAAACCAGATGCCTGCTGATTGGTACTCAACCTCTTGAGTCTCGGCGACTTGATTAATTTTTATACACCCTCTAAAACACTACGAGCGTGGCATCTTTTCTATGAGCAATTTCATCGCACAAATTTCAACAAAACTAAACCTTTCTCACGTTTCATCACAGATTTTAACTTAATTAGTAACGAAATTGAGAGCTAAGAGGGTTGAAATATTTAGCTTCGTCTCAGGGTTTCTCTGTTGAGTGAACGTTGTAACAAAACCCAGTATGCTATTCTTAGCCGGCAACAGTCTGACCAATTGTCTCCTTCCGGAAACAGACAAACTCCGAAATGTTGTAGCTCTTGGACTAGTTCTAACCTCTCATGTAAATGGTGAGCGTGTCAACTCCTTTAAGTATAGCGAAGACTTACGCTGGAATTGTCATTATGAAGGGCATCACCTGGATTAAGAATTTGGTCTGAAAGTGGCACCTTAGTTTCAACTTTACTTAAAAAGCCTCTTTTCTGTTTTGTTTTTTATTTTGTTTTAAATTTAAATAAAAACGTAAGATCTGAGAGCTTCTTCTGAACTCTGCCGCGGCGTGATAATGATTCCCATCCCACTTTTAAGAAAACATAAAAAAATGTTTCCCTTCCACCAGCAATTAAAAAAATTCAAAAAAAACTACGTTACATTAATCGAGAATTTTTTATTACGCATTATCGACCATGGCACTCTGTTGCTGATCATAAAAAATTTTATTTTGGGACCATTAAATGAATGCCATATTATTTTTTATTTATTTCATTTTATACAGAACTTAAAATTAATAAAAAAAAAGAACAACACGGAAGAACATTCCAACTAAACTAAAAAAAAAAATAAATAAATTATGACTAGCCTGAAGTTCAGAGCACAGGTGAAAATGAAATTTGCCTTCGAGACATTATTTCCGATTCGCAATTTTCAATTAATCAAATAATTGCAATAAATCGTAATTTTCAAAAACCAAAAAAAAAAAAAAATATCATCCCGCAAGTGGAAAATCCGATCGAGACTCATGGCTTTAATTTGTGGCCAGCAAAATAGCCAGAAAAATGTCTATGGTCGGGGTGGTGACATTTTTTAACCCTCGCGGTTTGCTTTGCAAATGTTTCAGTATTTATTTTTAATTTTTCGAAATATTTTTATTTTCGAATAATAAAAAAAACAAAATTTGTCTGAGATTTTTTGAAAAAAAAAAAAAAATGTTTTGTTTTTTTTTTATTTGTACATTGATTCAAAATTTATATATACATGTGTACACATGTATATTCTGTTGTTGGTTCTGGTGGTTTTCTTTGATGCGATTATGAGGCCTGCTTGCTGCTGCGTCTGCTTATGATTCTGATATTCGGCCTCTGGTTCGGTAGCCTGTGATTGGCCTTAATGTATCTTTGGAATTGTACAAGCTCATTTGAAGTCGGTCCGTGGATACGTGTGGACATTCGTGTTATTCAGTAAATGTAGCAACCTTTGAGCATTAAAAAAAGAAATCAAAATCAGCTTGATTTGTGGTAATAACACGTGTTTTCACCAAAAATTTAATTCACATATCGAGTTACAATTAGTTTGTTTTTTTTTTTTTAAATTTATTTGATTTTTAATTAAGTGACAATTTGATTAGAAAAGACAAATGTGATTGTGAAGATATAGTGAGACTTTCATTGGATTTATAAATCTTTTTTTTTTTTCAAAAAAATTTAAAAACAAAAAAGAATTCTTAGTAAGGTTTTCTATCTAAAGAAGCTTTCTTAGAATTCTTTTTTATCTCTTCGTCCAACACCAGTGATTATAGAAAAGAAATGATTAATTTTTAATAAAGTAAAAAAATATTTTATAATTTTAAGTGTTTTATATTTCAAATTCTTACTCAAAAAAAACAAACGAAAATTGTGAAACAAACGAAATATATTTAAAACACTTTTCAAAATGATGTTCAGTTGGATTAAGGAGAAAGAAATCAAAGAAGCAACGTGGGAAGAGTATTCAACGCTTTATATATCAAAACCTCACGTGGTTACCGTATCGGAATACGATCGTTACGAAAAGCCTTCGATATATTTTAATGAGGCGATAATACCAAAAAACGAAGGATTAAATGGTCTTGATTTTTTACCACTAAATTTCAAAACTGCATATTTTGTAAGAACACAACAAGGTAAGTTATTTTACGTATTTATAAAAAAATAAAAAAAAACAATATTCGAATTCATCTTGAGGTCACATTCAGAATTTATTTTTGGAACGAATGTGAAGAAACCATTTCATCTCATGCAAGAGTTCTAATCCCTAAAAATTTATTGTGACTAATAGCACAAAATATAAGAAAAGTTTTATTGAGTTTCTTTCGTTTTTATTCTTTTAATGTGAAATTAACAAGTTCCTGTTTTGTTGGTAGGCGTTTAGAAGAAAAAAAACAAAAGTCTGGAAATAGCGAGATTTGGTTGATTTTTTTTTTAATTTAATTTTTTATAAATGTTTGCGGTGATAATCTGGCACTGCCAATTCATCTCATATTGTATCTTGGCAGACTATTAAAAATATTACTTACTTTCTGTAAAGGCGATTCCTCGAGGATCTGAGCTTGATCTAAAGCTGCTTATCAGACTCCTGGAATCCGCTTCGGTCTTTCCTAGTTTTGTGAACTAGGTGACTCTGATTCAAAGATACTCTTAGCTGAATTTTTGTTCTCCATTCGGACAATGTGGCGGAACAAACAGGATAATTTATCCGACAGAGATTTTGTTCTTTCGAAGGTCCCTTTATTCTTGTTGCTCCGCCGTGAAGGGCGAATGGTCAAGACGGTACAACCGCGAATTCTACAAATCCTCCAACTGCAGCTCATTTGTCAGATATAAAACCCATAGTTAAGGAAACCTTTCCTTAGATAGAAGTATCGCGTTGCGTGAACGCGAACTGCTACTTTGATTCCTCAAGTGCAACAAAGCATCACGCCAAAAGACGTTTAGGGTTGCATTCCCGGGCTTTTTATGAAGAAAACTTAAAATCTGTGCAGTCCAACTATTAATCCAATGTTCAATTTTACTTTCCAAAAACTCTTATTACATAACATTACAACATTCAGCTCCGAGTTGAAGAACAATCTAACCGCAGCCCACATTGCTGCATACTCCATCCCTCAACCTGCACTTGAGGGCGTCGAATATTCTTAAACACAGATTCATTTCCGTACAGTGCAAAGCTTAAAGACTTACAGTAGCCAGAGTTCAGAGAGGTCTTAATATTCAACAATCGGCTGGTTTAGATTGTATTTCCCCATTTTTCTGAAGCGCTGTTCTTCCCCGTTGACTAAGATGTTAAGGAGGCTGTGTCAACTGCCAGTATTTGGCACAACAATGTGGAAACAGACAGTATATTTAAGGTTATAGTAAGATTGTTGCACTTCATCTTTCAAAAGCTTTGACATACTTTTTCATGAAGGCACATCCGTTGAAAATCCAAGCAATGGATCTCGATGAATCTCTCAGAAACAACCTTTCGAACCGTTCAAATCAATCAGCAATAGATGGTTCCAAGTTTACAATGCAACATATAAATGCTAGTGTACCAAAGGGCTGCGTTTTGCTTACTCTATTCTTAATTTTCACAAATGATCTCTAATCTGCCACATCAGAGGGCAGAGCATAATACAAACATCATAACTTCCTTATTTCAAAAAGTAATCAAACTCATTTAAGCAATCGTAATTTTCCTTTTTTTTAAGTTTTGATTTCTAGGTGTTGTTTTGGGTTGTCTCAAAACTCGTCACGTATTTTTCTGTTTTTGAAAGAGCATTTAATAATATTAGGAACAAAGGCAATCATCCGTTCAGTCTTAATTGTTGAATTGAACTGACTGAAGTGCTGATTTTTAGCCTCATTTGAAACAAAGATTTCCCATGCAAGTTTTGAAGAGAAGGAAACAAGTGTCAACACAACCCATCCGAGCTCCAATTCATTTTGGCTAGTCAAACTTGTGTCATGCGTTGTCGTGATTTGAAACAAATCGAGCTCTGGATGTTTCTAGATAATGGGATCGTTCGCTTAAACATAGGACTTGAGCGCTTGATTCTTTTGCTGAAACTGAAAAAATTAAGATACATTTTGTTTTCGACCTAATTTACGTCGTGTACGTACGTAGGTTCACGTTGGGACCAAGATTGCTTCGCTACCACGTAGTCGTAGCGATCCATTTCACATCACCAGTTGTCAGTCATTTTATCATATTTAAGGAGCTTATAGTATGTTTAAATGAATTGTCGAATGAACTCCTTGAGTTAATATTGAGCTAGTTTATTAACTTCAGTTTCTTCAGTAGGTCTTGAATGATTCTTCTGTCATCTGTTTGTCGTTTAACGTGTTTTTGATTCAATCAATTCGCTATAAGTCATTTGTACCTTTCTGCACGGAGAGCTTCCTTAAGATTCTATTCAAACTCGCCGAATTTTCGGAACCATCGTTGCTTCAAGGACAGTAAAGTGCTGCAGTTACTATTAATTCATTTTCAGTTGTGAAGTTTCTAAGGGTGTGTATAAACCCCTAAACTACGGGTTAAATTCAGACCCAGGATTTGTTGAATAGTATTCCTTATTTTCACTTCGCTTCTCCCTCTTGAAAATATATTTTTTCAGAATATATAAAAATCAATCAATTTATTTCGATACGATGTGTTTCCGATCCAAGGCGTACATCTATTGTTTAAGGATAATTGACAATTGCTGATGCTACAATTATCCATTGATTTCCAGGTCAGTGTTCTTAAGTCCAAGGCCCTTTATATGTTTAGGAACTATCGTTACCAGTCTTAAAAAAAATTTACTTACTTCATTCCACAACATCCTGTTGACATGTTTCTGCTGCCGAAAAATATTTTTCCCTTTTTTTATTACTATTACCACAATAATAAATCCAAACCAAATTTTCCAAAAAAAAAAAAATCCAAGCAAGATTAAGAGATATCTACTGTTTGCTGTTTGTTTTAAAAATACAAATTTCGAAAAAACAACCACCGACTGTAAACAATAATCCGAAAATGTTTGCGTTTACTCGTAACTAGATTTTTATTTTTGTAATTAAAATACTAAATAATGAATGACAATCTATTGAAATACTCGGCAAAGAAACGCACGCCAGCTGTCAGCGACCACGGTGGGATACGTTAAACAAGCTTCTTATTGTTTAATGTTAAATTTGTTATTATTGTTTTACAGAGCCAGACCAGTTCATGTTAGATATGCCGCAGCGAATTGCCAGCATGAATTAGTTTAATGCCAGTGGGGGGTGTTGGTTCGTGTCCACTACTCAGGCAATATCGAACCATTCTGAGAACTTATTTTATTTCTAGCAAGCATCTTACTTCTATAAGTATTAGGTTGTCAAGGTTGTCAGGCAATTAGAATAGAACAGGGCCTATTGTATGATATCTACGACGTTTCAGATTCAGCTTGTTACGGATCTGCTTATGTGGTCTCTAGCGGTCTATTCAAGGAAGCCAGGATGACATTGTTTCTAGTCTGTGCAATCAAATAGAATTGAATCGCAACCAAAACATTGAATTCTCTTTTTCGTATAAACTGTCCGAGCTTGCTTCGTTACATCATACGAACAAACTGGTCTAATAATTTCCTCTCTACACTTTCCCAGATTGAATCCCTTAGGAGTAATGCTCAAAAGAATGGCCAGTTTTCAACGATATTTTGAAAAAAAACCGGTCCAAATGTGGATATCGTTTTCTCTTTAAATAATGTTACTATATTCGAGCCTTTTGAAGTTGAACTGTGTTTTATTTTTTTGTATCAAGAACTATTTAGGAGTCAACGAATAGAAGCGAATCTGATTGCCTATGCGAACCACCCTTACTCATGACCCATAATCTTTGAAGTTTTTTCACCAGTCAAGATAAACACATGCATACAGTCTCCTTAAGCAGCTGATTCAACTTCATGTGATGGAATTTCAAGCAACGTATTGAAACGCGTATATTTTCTTGTTTCTGGTGTGTTGTGTATGCGTATGTTTCCGGAGGCACTTAAATCTGCTGTTGTGATCCCACTACACAAAAAAGGTGATACTATGTCTTTAAATACAGTAATTAAAGACCAATTTACCTTTTATCAGTATTGTCAAAAGTCTTTGAGAAGTGGTTCAAAAAAAGAATGTTGTCGTTTTTAGATAAAACAAGATTCTTCAGTGACTCTCAGTTTGGCTTTCGTTATGGCAAATCCACTGAAGATGCATTGCTAAAATTTTGCGGAGGAATATACTAGTCTACTGATCTATTTATTGACATCACTAAGGCTTTTGACATTGTGGATCCAAAAATACTACTCAAAATACTCTTCAACACAGGTTTCAGAGGATTTTTCCACGACTGGTCAAATTCTTATTTACCGTAGTCAGAGATCAAGGGTTCGTTATTCTCTGAGTGCAAAAGTTCTCTTCAACATAGGTGTTCCACAAGGATCTGTTTTGGGTCCTATCCTGTTTCTAATTTTTGTAAACTAGCTCTTTCTTAAACCTTTCAAGGGTTAAGTAACAGCTATTGCCGATGACACTACTTGTCACGGTAAATGTTATTTAAACTTGTCTTTGGATTTGAAGTATGACCTGGAATTAATGCGGACATTGTTCAAACTTCATAAATTGGTCATAAGTGACAAAACGAAGTTCTTCATTTTTAACATAATGGGCAAAGTCTGTTATGGTATAACTTTAAGATGCCATGCGCCCGATTGTAATAGATTCCGTTTTTTGTCCAAACTATAGAGATATACCTAATTTCGATTCATAAGCTCGTTGCAAAACTAACTACTAACTATATCTATCTACTAACTACGCGTAAACAACTTTGAGTACTCAGTCAATACAGCAGTTTACCAATTTTAAAGTTTGTTAATAATGCTGGTGTGGTATACTTAAGAATAAACTAGAGCCTCTGTTGATCAAATCAATTTGTAAGATTAACCGTCGAACTTCTTGTTTCGAGTTTTTCAAAAGTCTTGGTTTTCATCCTTTAAAGCGTATGTATTTTTATAAAGTATTAAAAATATTTTTTGAAGTCTCAGGATATACAACTTCGAGGGCTTATGATAACCTCAATCTACGTAACAACACCAGAAATCTCGTCAACTATAAAAAGATGGCATTTTGTTACTACGCGCCTCCAAATAAATATAGTAAAATGCCCTTAAATCTGAGATGTGAAAGAGTTAAATCCATATTTTTCAAGAATGTAAAAATTTGGCTTTCTTCGTTAAATTATATTGTTATTAATAATCTACTGAATCCTCTACTTTGATTTCTTTTTCATTATTGTTTTAACTTTTTTAAATTTGCAATCCGCAAATCATTTGTATATTCAATCTTATTATTGAATTTTTATATTACTAAGTTGTTTTTTATTTAATAATTTTATCGCATCCCCATCGATAAATTATTATTTAGTTCTTACATTTCATACATTCGCCTCTTGTCAGAATCTAAAAACAGAATGTACTTAACTATTTCATTTTAAAGCGAAAAACAGTATAAGTGTGAAAAATATTTATTATTTATACAGCTTGAAGTTTCAAAATGAAATAAAGAATAATAAAACAAAAAAAGATGTTCAGCAAAAGCCCACGATTTCAGCAACTTATCCCTGGAATCCTATCAAAGCACAAAAGCACTCCAAATCAAAAATTCGACTTCTAACCGTTGGAGGTTCTGGCCTTTTGTCATCTCGCTCAAATGGAGAGGATTGGATCTACTGTCTACGTCGACTTCGAACGCCACCAGAAGCGTTTCCCTTCTGTGTCTGCGTGCTATCAGGTATTTTCGCACAAATGGCGGGGGTAAGAACTGCAATTGACTGACAGCTCACTTGCGAGAGGTGGGTCTGTGAAAAATTTTCTAGATGTTCCTAGGACACCCACCGATTTATTTGTATTCACTTAGTTCGCAGTTTTTAATTCGACATTAGATGATTTGCCAGTAAGTTTTTTTTTGGAAAATTAGTTCATTACTCTGCTGTAAGTGTTATGGCTTCAGAGCAGAGCCAAAGACTGATTTCACAACACCAGCCATTATTTCGAAGACACAAACTTTGTTTTGTTATTTCAATTATGCACTGACTTGAAATCGATTTCTTCACCAAATGATTGAACCCTCGCCTTAACTAAACTCTTCTTTGCTTATCCTTCATCTGAAAAGAAAAGAAATATGTAACCTTTATTCCCCAGGCCGGAAAGCAATAAATCCATCAACAACTATCCGCGTATCTTCAATATCTATCTACCATACTGGTGGCACTGTTTGTACTTCTGCCAAAATCACTCCTGCGGACGAACAAATTCTAAATAATGCCCTACAATAATTAACTTCATGATTTTACACCTCGTCAAGCATTTATCTTACACGCCTTTGGGACGACGAAATACTCGCTCCTCGATCCTCCCGAACGCAGCCACCGATCTTCACAGGTGGCGCCGCTATACCCGCAAATACGATCCTCAAACAAATCTAACAAATTTAATTGGCAACACTTGAAGATATTTATCATCATTGTAGATACGGGTGCGGCCTATTTCGGTCCTGTTTCCGGTTTCGCGGAGGATGAATGAATGAATATGTTTCGTGATTTATGGCATCACATAGATACAAAGTGAATAAAACTGGAAAAGTGCGAAGCACCCATCGACTGAGTGAGAACTCCCTCCCACCGAGGAGAATCTCTTCGCAGATTTGGGTGTGGGGAATTTTTGGGACGACGAGGAGTGCAACTTTATTTTCGGATTGCGTTATAGGAACCATATGTATGGTTCATTGTGACGGTTGAAAGATATTAATTGAATCTTTTCGAATGCGTGGTTGTTTATCATAAAAATTAAATGTTTTTTTTTTCTGATTCTATCTTTGAGTGTGGCAATCGAAATGGAATGAAGGGGCGTGACCTAACGTCAATTAGTATCGGATTACAGCTCATATTGTTAGCTTTAGAAAACTCTAAGCTGTTTTTTCAGAGTGGCTTTGTTCTTTTGAGTATTTGCAACATCAATTCTGCGATTGGGGCGTTGAAATTGGTAAAGTTCTCGATGAACTGATGATTGATTTTGGCCCCAAAACTATCTTTCAAGAGCCACAGTTCCTTTCTTCAAAAAATCCAGTATTTGCATTCTGCTCGAATTCTGAATGTACTTTTTGGAATAGTTTTTCAACATAAGTGCTCAAAATTCCTGACCAGCAGTGGGGCCATGAAAAAATGCTAGAAGTTGTTCGCTAGAACACTGAAAATAATGCCATATACTGTAGAGTGCCTTGTCGCTGTCTTCACCCCGAGAAAATTTCAAGGCTTGCCTTAATTTCAACTCAACAAGCGCCTTGGATTATTTCCAAAAGCGCAGTATCTGTCATCACAACTACGGCAAAAAGGAGTTATTAAAAAAAAAAAATGTTTAATTATACAGCGTTGAAGATTAATAAGAAACCTCTTCTGAAGCAGGAGTTTCGAATGCATCTCGCAAAATAATGCGTCGTTTGGAACCGTGAATGAAAACGTGGTCTATTTTTGAATGAAATGAAAAATTCAATCTTCACAGTCCCGATGGTTGCAACTTCTGGATTATTTTATTTTTTTAAGCATGGTTTTCGGTTTTTCATTTTTAAGGGTCCCGTACCCAAAGAAACCTTAGAGCAACTTAACAAAGCTCGAATTCCAATAAGAAAAAATTAGAAACAAAAACCTTTAAGCAAAAGATCGTTAGTGGGAGTTTGTGGAATGAATGTCAAAATGTAGTGTTGTTAGTGCGAATTGAATGTTGTTTAGTTTTTAAGCCACCAAACGGTTGCAAAATATGTATAAATGTAAACTTTGAATGACGTTGTCTGCTGAGCCATTTAAGGGGCTCAAGGTTATTCAAAGTTTTCATGTTTCCTTATTTTTCAATATTTTCCAATCCCTTTTTTAAAGCAATTCCTTGAATTCATTGACAACTTTAACTCAAACACGCTCCAGAATCACATGACACACTTGTCTTTAACTGACTATTCTTTAAGAAAGTAGGTGTGACCAGTGTTAGGTTGGAAAATTGGAGTTCATCAACAAATATGCCCCCGGTTAGAGATGAATTTCTCATATAAATTTGCCAAAAAATGTCAGAATCATAGATTCACAGATTTCTACAATAAGTATGCATCAAATTATCTTGCGTTTTAAATCCTTATTTCTTTAAACTTTTTAATTTCCCATCTGGAAGTTCTTGTTCCTTTTTGGAATTACAAGTAAACCGATATCGAGCTTTTACTTTGTCTGTCTTACTCGTGAGATGACATAAGAAATCTATTAATAAAAGAAATATAGTGTTGCATACTCTTGCGAGGCGCGGAACCCTTCGTATGAGAGTCAACTCTCGCTTGGACACTTTGTATTGGAAACGCTTTTTATTTTTTATCGCATCAGGATATCTGCAGATATTTTTCTTAATAAATTAAATGACTTTATTATTTTGCACAAGAACCATTTTTTCAAACACCTCATCGGTTAATTTTTGACATCTGTATTCGTTTATCATTTCTCCAAAAGAGTAAAGTCTTTCGACTGGAGTTGACGACGGTAAGCCGGTATTGTATTTATAAAACATTCGTTTTATTAGTGGATAATTGTGGAGTGAATCCATAGAACTTTCACCGTTCTCCAGAAAGTTCCTCAGTTCTTCTATGATATGGGCGCCTTCCCTGTTCCTGTCAGTTTGGAGTTGAAGTAAATCTGTAAACAATCATTGAGGATTTCGCAGGTGGAAAAAAGAATCAATGTTTAAAATTATATTTACCATCTTCCTCGCTGTCTTCTAAAATGAAAAATGGATGCGCTGTCAGTTCTGGGTTTTTTCTCTTGTCTAATCGAGTATCCGTACGCGGACTATTGCTGATCACTTCGTTAACGAAAATATCCTGAAGCGCTGATGCAGTACAATTCGGTGCTGTTTCCTTCCAAATCTTAATTAGCTTGACACAATTCATAAGTTTGACAGTTGGACATGTCATTGCAGCGATGACAGCATCATGAGACGATGGTTGCATTTCGAAGAATGGCCGAAATCTGTCAACTAAAGCATCTTCCATGTGCTTCGCTACACTCGTTAAATACACTGCTGTTGTTGAACTTGCCAACTTATGAAGCTTCGCTTTTAATGTCAAAAGAGTCGGCGCTAGGTAACCGAAATAAATGTTCTCTTCTTTTTGCAAGAAATCCAAACCCTCGGCAATTGGTTGCATAAATTGGCAGTATTCTTCCAAGTACTCTATTTCCGAGCGTTCGAATTTCGCCAAACTAAGGACATTCGTTATTTCGTTTAGCTTCAACGACAATGACAAGAGTTGTTTTATTGCTTCGTACAAGGAATTTAATCGTATCACCACCGGTGTCATTAGTGGCGTGGAAAGAATTTCTTCGAGAGGCTTCACAAACTCCGCTTTATTGCATTTGTTCCAAATAAGAGAGCACCTATAAAATGAAAATCAGTTTTGCAACATGACGTCGACAGCATATAGTACAACTCACTTTTGCATTGAACGCTGATGTTTTTCGAAAGTTTGGGGAATTTTTTCCAAGGCCTCCAATAAGTCAACAGTTGCTAATAGGTTCAACGCATGGCTTGCACATTCGACATGTTTCGAAACTTGGAATACCACCGCCGAAGGATCAAATTTCACATCTTCCTCGCAACTTCCCTCATCTACAAAAAGATTCGTAATCCAAATATACACCAAAAAGGTAAAACTGTCTTTTTGTCCTAACAATGATTTCCGAACTCCTCCTTTATGTAATAGTCGTCATCGTCAATAACGGTGCAGACTAACTTCTTCACAGTTATGCCAAACCGATTGTTGACTTCGTTGATAATGTCAGCGATCTTGTGATTAGTTTGTGGGCCACCCAAACGCCGTAGTGCTAATGCCTCCGATCTTCTTTCATATCTGCTATCGATCCAGTGACATGTGTACCCAAGGAACGAAATTCGCTGATCCGTCCAAACTTTAGCTGCGCAGCATATATTTTCAATCTTTAAACAATGTTATTAGTTTAAATTGTACAGGCTTATAGATTTAAAGAATCTGATCTCTTTTATGTTTACGGATCGAAAACAACTGACAGCTGTCACTGGCAGCACTTTTCGAAGTAAAACATAGAAAACGGATTCTAAGTGTCACTTTTAAGATTGATTTTTCGTACTTTACTGATGGCCGCTTCAATTCCTTGCACCATTTGCTCGAACTTCGTGTCAAGAAGATCACTCAAATATCGACTCGATTTTATATTCAAATTTGTTCCTTGGAACAGTGCCAGGAATGACGAATTCTCCACAATTGACAGTGGTAAACAGGACGAAATCACAAACTTCAGCACCTTTTCATCGAAATTGCTTTGATTTTGGTTTTGAATTTGAAATTTTCTAGCCCGCGGATGACAGTGACTTCTACTTTTTTGCCGTAAGTATTTTTGGTACAAAGCAGGGTGTTTCGTTTTCGTGTGTTTCAGAAAATTCGATGTTACCTTCGTTGAGCCGCTGATTTTCTTTTGGCACACCTGACACAAGGCGAGTACGCCGTTTGAAAGTTTTTGATGTTTGGTATTGATGCGCTGTGATGCGGAAGTAAAAAAAAAAATTTATGACAAATCAATGACAGATTTCAAAAGCAACAAAACCTGCTTACCTGGTCAACGATTATGAAATATTCACTTGTCAAAATTAACGGCAGAGAGCTCTCAGTCTTTGATAAATAATCTGTTGGAGAAACTAATCGTTTGCTAAAAAGAAATCACCCGTGGTTCTGTCAGTAAGAAGACATTTTTTTTTTTAAATTTATGTTTGGTCTTACATGGTGCTACTGTTCAAAGGCATGTTTACTGTTGATGAAGATGGAAGATCGAAATATTTTGTATCAATATCTATGACTGACATTTTACTAAGTTTGACTTCATCATCACTATCAAATTCACTCATTCTATAAAAATAAGATCAGTTGGAAATTAGCGTGGAAATTATTAAAACAATAAATTGGCTTCGGTTGAAATATACTACTGTGGCCAAAAAATAAGGTGACATTGTATTTATTTTGAAAATTCTTTATTTATTCTTCCAAATCAATTTCATTCCCTCCCGATGCAATTCACTTATGCCAACGGATTTTCCAATCTTTGAAACACTGGTTGTAGTCACTTTCCGGGATGGCATTCAGTTCCGTCTTCGCTGCGGCTTGAATCTCCTCTATCGTATCAAAACGGTGTCCCCGGGTGGTCTTTTGAGCTTGTTGAACAGCCAGAAGTCGCACGGCGCCAGTAAGCATAGATCCAAGTCTAATCGCCAGTTATAATGCGTTTCATGACATCCTGGTAGTCGGAAAGCATTGTTTCACACACTTCAACGCGACGCCTTTTTTCCAAAAAATTCAATGTTTTCGGTACCAGTCGAGATTTGACGCACTTGAGGCCCAAAGCATCCTTCAAAATGGTATTGACTGAGCCTTTCGATAAGCCAACTTCATCAGCAAGGTCTCTAATCGTTAATCGAATCGGTTTTTCAACACCAAATCTTTGATTTGTTGGACGTAAGCTTCATCGGTTGAGGTTGATGGTCGCCCAGAACGCTCTTCGTCTTCGACACGTTCACGGCCGGCTTGGAAATCACTATACCACTTGTAAACATTTTTTTTAGACATAGCCTCATCATCAAAGGCTTTCTGCACCATCCTCAATGTATCCGCAGCAGAAAATTGATTCCGCAAACAAAATTTAATGCAAATTCTTTGCTCAATAAATTTCGACATCGCAAAAAACGAAAAACTCAGTTTTAGCAACTCACAAAACGACGCGTATCTCAAACACTATGAATATATTTTGACATGAAATTTCACATAGATGTCACTGACAGTACTACCAACCTAAAAAGAAAGAAAAATTTCCAAATCCTTCGACGCGCGCAGTTTAAATTCATATGTCACCTTATTTTTTGGACACAGTAGTATAAGATTTGGGAAAACATTTCTAATAAAAATAATAATAATTTTTAATTAATCGGAGGCTAAATGGTTTTACTAAAGCAAGAATCGTTAAAAAATGTTGGTATAATTTTTTTGTTGCCTTGTTAAAAAGAAACCAAGTGACCCACCCTATATTTGTCCGTTTGAAATCGAACATTTATGTGTAGAAAAAAAAAGTTGTCACTCGCCCATACAATTCGTGATAAAACGTTATAGAGAAGATGGTATCATTGGAAACCAAAAACAAACCCAAGAGAAGCTGCCGGAAGATTTTTAATTGCGTAACGTTCCTAAACTTGCACAGAATGCGGAGAATTATATTGGGAAAAAAGCTTATCCAGAAACAATACGCATTATTTTAAGAAAAAATAATTATCATGGTCGAACGGCCAGAAAGAAACCCTTAATGAATAAGCAATATAGGAGCATGAGGAAGAACTTCGCCAAGGCATACATTCACAAAAACTTTGACTATTGGAGAACAGAAACCTTTTCCGACGAATGTTAATTTGTTCTGTATTTCATCGAAGAGATCATGAGCTAGGATGTTTACTTAAACATTTCAAAAACCAATTTAAAAGCAAGTGCAGAAAAACTTCTTATTTAAAGATTGTTTCCAGTATTATCAAGAAAACAAATCTGAGTATAAGGCCTGGAATGTGCGTCCGTTGTTGCCGCACAACTGCCCTAGCGTAATTGAAACTCCTCCACAATCACCTGACCATAATGTGATCAAAAATCTTATTTTTTTTTATTAGGAGTGAAAAATGCGACATCACAACATTTCGAACCGCAATGACCTCAAAAATAGATTAGAATCTTAAAAAAAAGCAAGGGACTACCAACAAAGTATTATTTTTTTTATTTATTTACTTAGTTCTAATTTTGCCTTTAATATACTTCGAAATAAAAATGTTTCACATTTTTAATGTTTCGTTAAAAAAAAAATTATTTGAGTTTCGCTTATGAAGTGAATGGCCGCATTCAGAATTCTAGGCACTAGCTAGTCAACTGGTTCTGATTGGTCGAGAGCCCGTGAAATTGACAACAAAGCTAGTTGACATATGGTGAGGAAGTGGACTGGATTTGCAGTTTAAAATATGTGACTGCTTTTTGCAGTTGATTGATGAAACATCAAAAGTCAGCTGTTAATTTTTAAATCGTTTACTAATCGGTTGAAGTTTATGAAATATGAAAGTGGAAATGTATTATTTTAAAATTAATTAATAACCCAGAATAGGGTTTCCAAATCTAAGTCGAAATGCGATCACAAGGCAGTACATTCGTCCTGAAGTGGACACGAAATTCTACCAGCGAGTACGCAGGAATTACTTCCTCAAAGTAGCTGAGATTTCTAGTTGGCAGTTCAAACAATCCAAACATTGTAGAATTTCGCAAAATAAACTATAGGCACTCCAACTCGTTTACAAGGAATAACGAAACTTGACCTACTGATATTTAAATAAGTTCACTGCATTGGCACATGTGAAAACAATTCAAGTCACACAAAAGTTCTTCTTCCGTGTCTTGCTCATTTTAATCGTTTAATTCAAAACACACAATTATTGAAAGTATTACACAATTCACGAAAAAAACTTATTCCAAGTACAAATTGAAAGTTAACCTCCAAAAATAATATGTTTAATGTATGAAACTGTCAACTACATTTGCAGTCAGTTTTCTCGTTCAATATTCTAGGTTTTGACTGAAATTTTAGTCCCTAGAATTCTGAACGCGGCCAATATTGAAAAAATTCTCTTTTGTACGAGTTTCACTTTGATTAACTGTACACATGTATACAAATTTTCATCATTTTTTTTAGTGATGACCTGATAAGCGCAGATAAAAAAAAATATTTATGCCCATTTCAGGTAATATTTCAAAAGACAGTTTCACATCTTCTTAACTATTAACTCGTCTCTACAACAAAGCTAAATCAAGTCATCATCGAAATTTCAACTTGGTTTTAATGCTTAAGGAAATAAAAGTAATTCGTGACTTCGAACCTAATCTGCTGCTCACGTCAGTAGTTAAATTAAGTACTTAGAACGAAAAACGAAACACTTAAGAACAAAAAGAAATGAAAATTCTCGCGTAACCACTCAAACATGAGTCAAGCAGGTCGACCTGATCTGAACAGGCACTCAAGGCCCCACACTATTTTTTTTAACTGATTGCATAAAAACGAAAACATCCATGAAATAAATAATTTTATTTCAATTGAGATAAAATCACTAAATTGATAATTTTTCATTATTTTTAATTAGCATTATTCATTGATAATTAAAACAGAACAAGTATTGCATTTATTTTCTCAGCGCCATTTTGTTTGACATTAGCATTACTTTAATTGAATGCTAATGACGCACTTAAATTAATTTGTAAATACTGTATTACTTTTTAATTTCAACCACTGACCGGAATGAAAGCACATGAAATTATTTTCTGTGTCACTGAAACGGGGCACAATTAAATTGTAATTATATTTGAAAGCGGTTTGCAATTGCAGACGAGTAAACAAAACAGTGAAACGTAAACTAAATCTGACATTTCAATGACAGCTGTCAAATTATTGTGAGTTGTGTTTAGGGTATGCTAGTGTAGGACGCATTCAGACATGTTGTTATTTAAATTCAAATTTTTAACGGCGTATTAATTATATTTCATGTTTATAATTTATTATAGGGTAATACTGTGTGATGCAGTTGGTAAACAAAATTTTGTTTTCAATATACATAGGTTCAAAGTTTAAAAAAAGAGTCAACAAAAGTTGGATAACGTTCAAAGAAAGTATTAGACAATAATATAACTCAAAGTAATTAAAGGTTTAAAGAAAATGGAAGGGAATCCAAGATTAAATCGATGCAAAGTAATCAATCGAAACTTAATCGGAATGGGTTGAATTTTTCTACAAATTTTATTCCAAAAACTGCCACTTTTGTACTTTTTAAGAAAAATAAATCTGCACTGAGTGTTTTTACGTCGCCAGTGTGTATTGAAATTTCGATTTTGAGATGAATCCATAA
Source organism: Orthonevra nobilis (assembly GCA_963555765.1). Taxonomy (NCBI): domain Eukaryota; kingdom Metazoa; phylum Arthropoda; class Insecta; order Diptera; family Syrphidae; genus Orthonevra; species Orthonevra nobilis. The sequence goes on along the minus strand of OY743225.1, from coordinate 58,661,308 downwards.
ACAGCGAAATAAAATCCTTGAATAGGACAATGAAGTGAAGCTTAGTAGGACATATCTTTACTTGAAGAAGGACTAACAGAATCGAGGTCGATAGTTGAGGAGCAGTACGAAAACTCTTGTTGCGACCTCAAAATAAAGTCTATCGGCTAGATTAAGTTAAGAGTACATCAGGATTCGATATAAATCGACTTGGCCACGGTCAGTATGAGCCTGCTTAGTAAACGAACGGAAGCAGTACAAAAACTTTTGTTGTGACATCAAAATAAATTCCAGTGGCTAGATTGGGTAAATCTACTCGGCGACAGTTTTATGGTCACGTTATTTCTGCTAACTTAACAAACATCACGCGTATGAATTTCATTGCAAATGAGCAAAAATATTTCGAAAATGCTGTCAAAATATTCTCGCTTTTCCTCTACAGGAAATGAAACAATTAATCCTCTTCCAGATGTTCATTTACGAGTATGTATATCCGTATTTATGTTAGTTCAAGTGTTCCAACTGAATGACATTTCCATGGCGCGGGAAAACAATCTGGGAGCGTAATCTTTGTGAATGGAAAGACTCGGGACTGTTTGATTTACAGAGAGATCGTTGCAATTAAAATTCTTGAATGTTGTTCATGCTTAAATAACGTCATCTTTTGTATTTGGTCAAAAAAGAAATCAGTTTTCATGTGAAAAATCGAAAAGTCTTAGAACTTTAATAACATTGCAAAAATTTAAAAATATTTATTATTAATTTAAAAGTATTAACATATTCGTCTATGAATTGAAGGTTGTTTTGTAATATATGTTTTTAAATAAATTTTACGGTACGAAATAAAGTTGAAGTGAGCCATTGGTAAATAGTTAAGATCTGATGCACCAAAATTCCGGCAAATTTTAAAATTTTAATATCTTTTTCTAGACATATTTCCTTATATATGTTTTATGCTTTCATTTAGAGTTTGTCATCCTACTTTGAGCCTTATATGGTTTTTGAAAACATTTTCAAAGATAAAATCTGCATTAAGGCCTGTTATTTAAAATGTCAGGAAAACGCCGATAAATCTCCAGCCTCTAAGATTTTTTCAATCATTGAAACTTCCTAATGATCAGCAGTTTGGTTTTTGTAGCAAAGATCCACTTGTCTTGAAAGTATCTTCAATATTTAATAAACTACCATTCGAAACGTTGAATTCAAGTTGTATTGAAGAATTATGTATGTGTAGGAAATTCACCATTTCAATCCTGGTGTACCTCAGGACTCCATTTTGTCCCCTTACTCTTTTCAATTCTTCTTCAGTCGTTGAAATAGAACGCAAGCGTACATTTAACACTTATTTTATTTTATTTTTATTGTGACTTAAACCGAACACTGTTCATCATTCGACTTTTCCTGCTTTAAAAAATTTTAAAACAATAAAAATCAACAGGCATCTATAATTGCCTTTTCAAGGGTCTCCAGAACACAAATTCCAAAAATTACTTGCTAGACATTTTAGCATTAACCTTCTCTGTTAAAAAGAATGAAGTTGTTGAAAATAAACAACACGTTAATAGAAAACTTCCATTCATGGAAACAGCCGTACCTGCTTCAAAAAATTAATGACTCTTTTTTAGTAATCATAAACTCTTTAAGTGAATAATTTTGTAACTCAAGAGTCGTCAGACTTTTTTTGCCTTAATTTTAATTTAAACAATTTCACAGTCGGAGATTGGAATGAGATTGCAGATACATAATTATACAAATACTAATTCAAAAGTCTAAGATAATCGGTCACGCTTGCTTTGTTCTTGTTAAATTTTATTTTCACAAACGATTTCAATAAACAAAATAAAAAAATAAAACAAATTTAACGAAAAGATCGTTTGAAGATCATTTGATTGCTATATCCAAGTTGAATGCTTATTTACACAGTTGGCAAGAATGTCTAAACACTAAATAATGTCTTTCCAAGCTATACAGTAATAGTTCGAAATCGTGACATGCTTTTTTCGCTGTTAAACGCCGATCACTTGACAGTTTTTATTAATTTCTGATCACGCCTGATAGCCGTCGTGTGAACATTATTTTTTTTGCTGGACATGTTATTTTACCAGTGATTCTAAGAGGCCTTAAAACAAGAGATCGAATAATGATATCATTTACTTTCAGAATAAATTGAATTCTAGATGCTTTTCATTATTGTATTTAATTGGCGCCCGAGTAAAAACTCATGGCCTCCCTATGTTTATAGTATGTCGTTCTATTTAAGCTGCCGAAACAAATATTAAATATATTTGCAAACTCTTATTGAATCATCGCACACCCTCTATTTATCTATCTTCTTTGTTGAATTTAAAAAACCAATGTTTTTGTTTTTTTAATTTTAGCTGAAATAACAATGCCAAGTGGAAAGGTTGATCAACCCACCATCGAGGATAACCGCGATGGTACCGTTTCTATCAAGTATGACCCCAAGGAGGAAGGTATCCATGAGTTGGTTGTAAAGTATAACGGTGAACCAGTTCAGGGTAAGCAAAAGATGCACCAAATTCAGACCGTTTTCACGAAACCAATCTTCGAATTGTTTAAATTTTCAGGTTCACCATTCAAGTTTCATGTGGATTCTATCTCGTCTGGTTATGTAACTGCTTATGGATCCGGTTTAACTCATGGTGTATCTGGTGAACCATGTAACTTCACCATTTCAACAAAGGGTGCCGGCGCTGGCGGTCTTTCTCTTGCTGTTGAAGGACCCAGCAAGGCTGATGTAAGTATTAAGAGAAAAATATCAACCAATTGAAACAAAACATATTTGATCTTTTTATTTTTAGATCCGATACCATGACAACAAGGATGGTACCGTGTCCGTGACTTATCTTCCAACTGCCCCCGGCATATATCAAGTCACAGTTCGTTTTGGCGATAAGAACATCAAGGGCTCGCCCTTCTTTGCCAAAATCACCGGCGAAGGTCGCAAACGTAACCAAATCTCTGTCGGCTCGTGCTCTGAAGTCACTCTGCCCGGTCAAGTCACCGACGACGATTTACGCGCTCTTAATGCCTTAATTCAAGCACCAACTGGTCTCGAAGAACCCTGCTTCCTTAAGCGCATGCCAAGTGGCAATATTGGCATCTCCTTTACACCCCGTGAGACTGGTGAGCATACAGTCTCCGTCAAGCGTATGGGAAAGCATATCCCCAACTCACCGTTCATGGTAACAGTGTGTGAGCGTGAAGTCGGCGACGCTAAGAAGGTCAAAGTCACCGGAAAGGGTCTGCAAGAGGGCAAAACCCAAACTGATAACAGTTTCACTGTCGACACCCGTAGCGCTGGCTATGGTGGTCTTTCGCTATCCATTGAAGGTCCCAGCAAAGCTGAGATCCAATGCACCGATAAGGATGACGGAACATTGAATATCTCATACAAGCCCACTGAGCCTGGTTATTATATTGTGAATTTGAAATTCGCCGATCACCATGTCGAAGGTTCACCATATACGGTCAAGGTAACTGGTGAAGGTTCGAACCGCAAACGTGAGAAGATTCAACGTGAACGCGATGCAGTTCCACTAACCGAAATCGGCAGCTCATGCAAATTGACCTTCAAAATGCCCGGCATTACATCTTTCGATTTAGCCGCATGTGTCACCTCGCCCAGTAATGTCACTGAAGATGCTGAAATTCAAGAAGTCGAAGATGGACTCTATTCGGTTCATTTCGTCCCGAAAGAACTTGGCATCCATACCGTATCTGTCCGCTACAAGGACATGCACATCCCTGGATCACCCTTCCAATTCACTGTGGGTCCACTTAAAGACATCGGCTCCCATTTGGTGAAGGCAGGCGGTCCCGGCTTGGAACGTGGTCAAGTTGGTCAGCCATCGGAATTCAATGTATGGACCCGTGAGGCTGGTGGCGGTTCACTTGCCATCTCCGTTGAGGGCCCCAGCAAGGCCGATATTGAGTTCAAGGATCGCAAGGATGGCTCCTGTGATGTCTCCTACAAGGTTAGTGAACCAGGCGAGTATCGTGTGGGCTTGAAGTTCAACGATCGCCATATTCCAGACTCGCCATACAAGGTGTACGTCTCGCCCGAAGTAGGCGATGCCCATAAGCTCGAAGTCCAACAATTCCCACAGGGCAATATTCAGGCAGATGCACCCTACCAATTTATGGTGCGCAAAAACGGAGCCAAGGGCGATCTAGACGCAAAGATTGTCGCTCCATCGGGCACCGATGATGATTGCTTCATTCAGGTGATCGACAGCGAAATGTACTCGGTTCGTTTCTACCCTCGCGAGAATGGTATCCACTCCATTCACGTCAAGTTCAATGGTGTTCACATACCCGGATCGCCATTCAGAATCAAGGTCGGCAAGGATGTTGCCGATCCAGCTGCGGTCCATGCTACCGGCTCGGGTCTGGATGAGATCAAATCAGGTCACAAAGCTGATTTCATTATAAACACTTGCAATGCCGGTGTGGGCACGTTAGCTGTTACAATCGATGGCCCATCGAAGGTCGCACTCGATTGTACAGAAGTCGAGGAGGGCTACAAATGTCGGTACACACCTTTGCTGCCTGGCGACTATTACGCTTCAATTAAATACAACAACATGCACATTGTTGGATCACCCTTCAGAATTGTCTGCAAAGGTAAATAGCAGGGATGTCATTAAGATGCATCCTTACACCAATTTTTTTTTTGGTTTGTGTTTCAGGTGAGAAACTAGCTGATGAAGGTGCCCAAGAAACATCAACAGTCATGGTTGATACAGTGTGTAAGGTTGCCAAGGGTGGCAAGAGTACCGGTGTCCATGTACCAGTCTTCAAATCCGATGCTTCTAAAGTCACATCGAGGGGTATGGGACTCAAGAGGGCCTACGTAGGCAAACAAAATCAATTCCACGTATCCGGCACCGATGCGGGTAAGTTGAACTTAATTTTATCACAAAAAGTATGAAATTAATTAAAATTTTGCTATAGGAAATAACATCCTCTACGTTGGCATGTATGGACCAAGAGGTCCTTGCGAAGAATTCAACATTAAGCACGCTGGAGCCAACAACTACAATGTTAACTATATGGTGCGTGACCGAGGCGACTACGTACTCATAGTCAAGTGGGGTGATGACAATATTCCCGGATCTCCATTCAAAATTGAAGTTTGAAGAACTCCGCTTAATCCAGCAAACAAACACCCCCCCCCCCCCTCACCAATACAGTGTATTTTATTTTCTATTCAAAAGAAAAAGAAAAATAATATTTTTTATCGTTAAATTATGAAACAAAAAGTCATTCAATGTTTGTTTATCAATTTCTTTTGCAATAATGTTTCCTTAATTATTTCTTTTATTATTATATTATATTTTTTTTATAACATCCCTGTCCCTTTTATTATTATTATTATTTAAGTTATTATTTCTTTTTGTTATATAATCAACAATAATTATCCTTATATCTAATGTAAATATCCGAAGAAAAAAAAATTCAACAACAGTAAGCAGGACAATGGAGATGTCCTTTGTTTCTTAAATATTCTTATTTAAACTTTTAAATATAAAAAATAAACATATAAACAAATATCTTATTTAAATGTTGAAAGAATAGAAAATTTCAAATATATAATGTTATAGATATCTTCTGTACATGGAATTCATTTGTTGAGTTGTATGTGAAGGGTCCTTTATTTTTCCATCCCATCCACTAATGGAGTCCTATACTCTTAGAAATAACTCTCAAAACCAATTACTGTTATTTTTGCTAAATGTACTGTTTTCTCTTTCATATTATTTCACGAAATAAAAACAACAAAAAAAAACTAAATAAAATTATAAATAATATAAACTTGTTGTTTGTTTAAAACCCAAAAATGTCGAGAGGTCCTTGGTGTACGCAAATTGAAATTAACAAGTCAAGTCGATTAAACTGAAGCTGACTAAAGAAAACCACGCAAGTACAAAGATCGAGTGTCATCAAAGCTAATTTATTCCTTTGACAATAGTTCGCCAAAGCAGGGATTTCCATCTACTGGCCACTTTCAATAAACTGCAGTACGAAAATATCATGGTCACGGTCATGGTTGGTTAGCAATACGAGAAAGCCAATTGGGACGGCCTTAACGATTTCTTTAGGAACTTTAACTGGTCGCTATGCTTCCTCAATAGCGACGTGGATGGCGTCGGCGATATGGTCACCAGTATTGTTCTTCTTGCTATGAGAAACTTCATCCCTCACAGGGTGAAAGTAATCAAGCCAAAGGCTAACGCGTGGTACGACTCGAGCTTTAAAGAAGCTATCAGGTTGAGGGAGTTAAGTTTTCGGAATTATAAAACCGATCCATCTGAGGAAACCCGAAAAAAGTACAAACAAGCTCGAAATGACTGCAATGCTAAAATCCGATGTGCAAAATTTACTCACGAACGAAATCTGAGACAAAAAGTGTTACAATGTCCCAAGTGTAGCAAGAGCTTTTGGTCGTTCGTGAAGAATGTAAAAAATTGTGTCTCATCTTCCATCCCAACACTTGTTTACAATGACACTCCAGCTGTCAGCTCTGTGGACAAAGCAAATCTTCTCGCGGCCCATTTTGCCGCCAGCTCAACACTTCAAGAACTTGCTTTGCCGCCTCCTGTACTCGAGCGCGTCAACTTTTCCATGGGACGGATTTATTTCCGCACCCATACAGTAGCAAGAGTACTCAAAGATCTTGACATCCATAAATCCGCTGGTCCAGATGGTATTCCCCCCATTCTTCTGAAGAGGTGTTCTTCCACGTTGGCAAAACCATTGCGTAAGCTTTTTCATCTGTCCTACTCTTCTGGTCTCTTCCCGAGTAGATGGAAAACAGCATTTGTCCAACCTGTCCCTAAAAAAGGCGAATCTTCTTCTCCCTCCAACTATCGACCCAATCCACTAACGTCCCTCTTTTCCAAGGTCATGGAAACGCTGATAAACCGTCAGCTAATGAAATATCTCGAAACACGAAAACTCCTCAATGACCGGCAGTACGGTTTTCGTAGCAAAAGATCCACTGGTGATTTGATGGTATATCTCACCGAAAAGTGGAACAACTCTCTACACCTTTCTGGTGAAAGCAAGATTGTTGCGCTTGATATTTCTAAAGCATTTGACAGAGTTTGGCACCAGGCTCTTTTGTCGAAAATGCGTGCATTTGGTATCGACGAATCTCTTATTCAATGGATTAGAAACTTTCTTTCGGGCCGTTCAATTCAAGTTGTATTGGACGGTGCCAAGTCTGGTATCCACCATATAAATGCTGGTGTTCCCCAGGGCTCCGTTTTGTCACCGACTCTCTTTTTAATCTTCATTAACGATCTTCTGTCTGCTACATCTAATCCAATACACTCATTTGCTGATGATAGTACTTTCAGTTTTTCATATTCGTTTTCAAATTCACGTCCCTCATCTTCGGCCGTGGAAATGGAACGGCAGCGTATGATTAACTCCTTAAATTCCGATATTAACAGCATACTATCATGGGGCTCTACGAACAGAGTGGAATTTAATGCCTCCAAAACTCAATGCTGTCTTCTGTCACTAAAGCGAAACGAAAACCCACGCCCATTATCCATGAATGGCGCATGCATTGCTGAAGCCGAAAAACTTTCAGTACTTGGTATGTGTATCAATAAGAACCTCGGCTAGAATGATCACATAACCGTTATCGCCAAAAATGTTGCGAAATGTTAAGGTTTCCTGAAGCGGTGCAAGAAATATTTTACACCATCTGATCATATATAAAGCGTACATTCGCCCCAAACTGGAATACAACTCCCATTTATGGGCAGGCGCTCCAAAGACCATCTTGAGCCCGCTTGATAGAATTCAAAATCGAGCGATAAAACTCATAGGGGACAAAAATGTTACAAAGTCAATTGACTCTCTTCACCATCGTCGTAACGTCTCCTGTCTAACACTGTTTTATCGCTTCTACCATAAGCAGTGCTCTAGCGAATTAGCCAGCTGCATTCCACCCTCCTATCACTTTCACCGTAACACCCGTCTCGCCAGGAATGCTCATCAGTTCACCCTGAAGCCCAACTTCGGTGGTACAGTCAAGTATAGAGACTCGTTTATTAGCCGCACAACACGAATGTGGAACGCTCTACTACGCTCGGTATTTCCCACTCAATACAATCTGCAGAAATTCAAAAACAATGTGCATCAGTACTTATCCCTCTTTCCTCCCTGATCCCTTCCACTCGCGTTATGTATTTACATTTTAAGGGTAGTCATAAATCCCTTGTACGCGTGTGTTCTTTAAAAAAAAAAAAAGCTCAATCTTCTTAACAACTGCGATTGCTTGATCTTTTAGACGGAATTTTTCTCTTTAATTTTTTTATGACTCTGGTGGCTTCAATTCAAAGGTTCACTGAGGTGAAGCATTGTTGTTCATTTGGTGGTTGCGGCCGAGCCATTTTAGTCGACAACTTTTTGCCTTCCGGACTTGACCCACATTATCGTATAGTCTCATCGTAGATCTCAAATATCTGTTTACAGAACTACGGCAAGATCAGTGTTTGGTATTGAAATGATTTTGGTCCTTCGAGCTGGGAATTTCGTTTCTAGTTGTTTGGGCAAACCGAAGTTGCATCGAGTGCAGAAGATCTTCGGATCTCTATCAAGATGTCAGTTGTCCGAAAAAGACAAACTTCTTTACAACCACCGTTTTGTCCAAGCTTACGAGTCGATTTCTTTTAGAATCCAGTGCAAGTCTGGAATAACATGGAGGCTCCTGAGATTGTTTTTAATGTTGATCACGTCCTTTTTCCCTGAATCCTAAATTTGGTCATCGGTTCACTGCGATGAACGCTGTCATATGCGACTTTGAGGACCTTGAATTCGGTAGTTTTTCCAAGACTTTGCGCAATGGGAACGCTTGGCCCTTTGTCACTTTCCTGATTCGACCCCACTAGTATAGGCTGATGTATGTATTACAAAAGGTTTCGAGACGTTCACGCCTGATACTGTATAAGAACTTGTAACGGACGGTAAGCAGGGAAGGTTGTTGTACATCGATAGGATCGAGTTTTTTTTTTGTTGAGAAAATAGGACGAATAGAGCCGATATTCTCGCCTTCGGGAACGCCTTCGTCGCCTTTCACCTGACAGTTAATCAAGTGCACGCTCTCTTCCAGAACAAAGCCGCCAAATTTATAATGCCCAGCTTGTTAACCTCGCATGACCGTTTCTGTCCCTTGATCACTATCCTCTAAAAGGTGCTGAAAATGCTTCTTGAATTCATCCACAATTCCCTGCACATGGGTAAAAACACAACAATCCTTTTCAAAAATCACGTGTTATATTTCTGTTTCCGGACTTTTCAGCATCTCTGAGCTGGGAGAGTGCGAAGCCTTTTCCATTTTCTCTTCTCCCCGTTTAGCACTGCTCGAGATTTTCTTTGCAGCTTCTTCTTGTCATCATTCAACACATTTGTTGTCGGGAGCGGTTGGTACTCTTAAGTTGTCTGGGCAATGGTCTGAATTATAGTGCTGTATTGTGACCACATATTACTGACGATTGTGGTTGGTCTTTCGCTTGGATTCTTTCTGTATTTCTGAACTGCTGAGGCGTCAATTTGGTTGGAAGTTCAATCGTCCATGGATAGCCATGTTGCTGTGTGCAATACATCTGGAGAACTTGGTTCACTGGCTTTATAAGCTCACCACGAGAAAGCTGTATGCCAATTTGAACTACAATCGGCAATTGCTTCGAGTTCATGCTATCCGGGTGACTCTTAAAGAGTATTTCTTCGGATCTTCAGCTTCAGAGTTTCAAACGTGGTCGAGCGAACTTTTTTCGACGTCTTGTGACGATGGATGAATCATGGGTCTGTTACCAAACTCTTGAGATCAAAAGATAGTGTCTGGAGAGCCACGAAAGACGACCGAAGCAAACAAAAGACCAAAGCTCGGTGGGCAGGTTTTAGCATCCGTATTTTTGGATTCACAGGGGATAATCTTAACCAATTACTTGCAGAAGAGAAGAACAGTCACAGGACAGTATTTTGCAGCGTTTTTGGACAAACTGAACGACGGAATAAAGAAAATATGGACTCGTTTGGATAAAAGTCCGTACAAGAGTTGTAAAATGATGTACTACTGTGTCCAAAAAATAAGATGACATTGTATTTATTTTGAAAATTCTTTATTTATTCTTCCAAATCAATTTCATCCCCTTCAAAGTAATCCCCTCCCGATGCAATGCACTTATGCCAACGGATTTTCCAATCTTTGAAACACTGGTTGTAGTCACTTTCCGGGATGGCCTTCAGTTCCGTCTTCGCTGCGGCTTGAATCTCCTCTATCGTATCAAAACGGTATCCCCGGAGCGGTCTTTTGAGCTTGTTGAAGAGCCAGAAGTCGCAAGGCGCCAGATCAGGTGAATACGGTGGTTGCGGAACGATATGGGTTGAGTTTTTGGCGAAATGATCACGAATTACGAGTGCGGTGTGGGATGGTGCAATATCGTGGTGTAAAAACCAAGAATTGTCTTTCCACAATTCCGGCCTTTTTAGGCGGATAGCGTTACGCAAACGACGCATAACGTTCAAATAATATTCCTTGTTGACTGTTTGGCCGGTTGGAAGGAATTCATAAAGCACAACACAACGATAATCGAAGAAAACAGTCAAGATGACCTTGATTTTTGAGCGACTTTGGCGCGGTTTTTTTGGTCTCGGCTCTCCTTTGGCACGATATTCGCTCGATTGATCGGTTGTTTCGGGGTCGTAAGCATAGATCCAAGTCTCATCGCCAGTTATAATGCATTTCATGACATCCTGGTAGTCGGAAAGCATTGTTTCACACACTTCAACGCGACGCCTTTTTTCCAAAAAATTCAATGTTTTCGGTACCAGTCGAGATTTGACGCGCTTGAGGCCCAATGCATCCTTCAAAATGGTATTGACTGAGCCTTTCGATAAGCCAACTTCATCAGCAAGGGGTCTAATCGTTAATCGATGGTTTTTCAACACCAAATCTTTGATTTGTTGGACGTGAGCTTCATCGGTCGAGGTTGATGGTCGCCCAGAACGCTCTTCGTCTTCGACACGTTCACGGCCGGTTTGGAAATCACTATACCACTTGTAAACATTTTTTTTAGACATAGCCTCATCATCAAAGGCTTTCTGCACCATCCTCAATGTATCCGCAGCAGAAAATTGATTCCGCAAACAAAATTTAATGCAAATTCTTTGCTCATAAAATTTCGACATCGCAAAAAACGAAAAACTCACTTTTAGCAGCTCACAAAACGACGCGTATCTCAAACACTATGAATATATTTTGACATGAAATTTCACATAGATGTCACTGACAGTACTACCAACCTAAAAAGAAAGAAAAATCGCCAAATCCTTCGACGCGCGCAGCTTAAATTCATATGTCACCTTATTTTTTGGACACAGTAGTACTTTAACTTCGAAATATGAAATCAACTTTCATTTTGAAGTCATTGTTTGGAAATTAATTTTAGCGAATTCGAAGATTGCATTCTAGTGAAAAAAAAATCGTAGGAGTTATGTTATTAACAGTATTTTTTTTTTTTTTCAAAATTCGCATCTGACAGTGCTCCCAGTCGAGGGATACTAACCTTGCGAATGAAAATATGCGCCTCACTGCTGCGGATCAAGCTAGAAATGCATTATACCTAAAAGATATTTTTTTAATTGTTGGTAGTTGGTCCAACACATCCAATACTGGGGAGGTAATCGACATTCGCTTTTACAAAAACACCTGCCCTGAGTTCATGAACAGAACTGATAGCTTAGTTGGAATCATCCCATAACCGATATCACCAAAAAAGTCTACGTTTCCCTTAAGCGATGCAAGAAATACTTTACTCCATCTGATCTGGCTACCATATATAAAGCGTACATTCGCACTAAACTGGAGTACAACTGCCATTTATGGACAGGTGCTTCAAAGACCATCTCGAACCTGATTGACATAATTCAAAATCGAGCGATTAAACTCATAGAGGACAAAAATATCGCAAAATCACAAGCAGTGCTCTTACGAATCAGCCAGTTGCATACCTCCCTCTTATAACTTTCACCGTAACACAATCCTTGAGAGGAATGCTCATCAGTTCACTCAACCTCAAGTCTAACTTCGGTCGTACAGTCAAGTATAGAGATTCGTTTTTTAACCGCACATCACAAATGTGTAATGCTCTACGACGCTAGGTACTTCCTACTCAATACAATCTGCAGAAATTGAAGAACAAAGTGCATCACTACTTATGTATCTCAACTTATTCCCTGATCCCTTACACTCGCGTTACGTGCCAACATTATAAGTTATAAGGGTGCTTATTACCCCTTGTACGTGCGTGAACCTAATAAAAAAACATCATTTAGTCGTCAGCACAAATTTAACAACGCATTTTCTTTTTGGGGCAGTTAGTTGTATCCCAGGGAACTGGGATACATTTCTAGCGATCCGGCATAATTATTTGTGGGTAAATTTTTTGCAGTATACTCATGTTCTTAAATTGTTTCAGTTGAATGCAATCTTTGAACTCACTTAAATGAATTCCCAATCAAAGTCTTCAAAATGAATGGTGATTTCGTTTTTTGAAGTGGACGGCATTAAGTGAATTCATCAGTCGAACCTTTGTGGCGATAAATCAAGAGTTAATTCTAAAATGATTGAAGTCTTTTACAACTCAGATCTGTACCATCATGATAACGCACGCGTCTTTTAAAGCAATAGCCAAATTGAACCAATTACGAATCGAATTGGCTGCTCACCCACTGTATTCCCTAGACTTGGCTCCGAGCGATCTATATCTGTTCCCAAACCTCAACTTGTGGCTCTATTTTTAACAAAATGGAAGAAACCTAATAATTGATGGCTTATCACTGCGTAGTTACTTTGCATTTTTAATGTTAAATATTTTAGTTGGCACATTCCCCAGATTGGTAATACATTTCGTTGTCGAATTGATAAAAAAAAAATGATCGTGAAGATCAGACTACAAAATATTAGATATTACCCAAGTACTTTCTGTGATGACAACAGGTCAGCAAAGCTGGATCAACAGAAAGTCAATGAACTAATTCAACAGACGAACTGGCGACAATTGTGTAACGTGAATGATGTTGAAACTCACAACAACTTTATGCGAAGAGTGAATATTATTTATGAACAATCGCGAAAAATAATAACACCTAGAAAGGCTCGTTCACACAAACTATGGATAACATCCGAAATGATCGGACGGAGAGACGAGCTCTACAGAAGGTGGAAGAACAACCCACAAAACGAAACCTATAAAGAGGAGTACAAACAATATCGGAATAAAGTAAACAAACATATTCAGATGAGGAAATCCGAGTATTACAAAACGCAATTCACCAGTGTCAAGAATGATCCCAGAAAAACTTGGAACATTATAAGTGATCTTATAGGAAGGAAAAAAAGATCTATAGATGAAACTATATCTAAGAACTTTCCAGCAAACACTAATCGGAAAAAAAAATGCTGATGAATTTGCTGAACAGTTTACCATTGAAGTATCCAACACCACCACCACCAAGGCCGATTTATTTCACCATCCATATATGTAGACGAAGCGAGTGAGCTGAAAGTTGTAAACATGCTGGCTGCTCTAAATGAAAAAAAAGGCCCAGGTGCTGACAATATTAGACCGATTGACCTGAAGTTGAATGCATCGAAGCTAGCTCCAGTCATCCAATCAATAATCAACTCCAGCTTAAGGCAAGGATCTGTACCAACCTTATTAAAGACGTCTCTAATACGACCGGTCTATAAGGGCAGTGTAAAGAACAGGCATGAAAATTACAGACCAATCGCCATACTACCTGTGGTCGAAAAATGTTTGGAAGAAATTGTAGTGCGACGTATTAGTAGTTTTATTAAAAAGCACAAAATTCTGAAAGTAAACCAGTACGGTTTCCAAAAGGGGAAAAGCACAGGAACACTACTAGGCGAATTGTCGAGCACAGTGACCAAGAGCCTGAACAAAAATCATCACGTTCTCATAATGTTCGTTGATTTTCGCAAGGCTTTCGATACTCTGAGCCCTGAAAAACCTATTGAAGCATTGAATAGAATCGGATTGAGAGGATCCCTTGAAAACTGGTTCAGAAGTTATTTGACAGGAAGAAAAGCACGGGTGAAATTGTTCAACACCACAAGCCATGAAAAAAACAGTCACTTCGGGGTACCACAAGGCTCAAAATTGGGATCGTTGCTATTCATACTGTTTACGAACGAGCTACTTCGCGTTCTCGAACGATGTACAGCCTTTGCATAAATTTCTTGCTACCGCTACAAAAATAATGCAAGAGGAGTTTAACAATTTTTCGAGATGGTGTCACGACAACGGGTTGATTATAAACCAGAAAAAGAGGCTTCGAAGAAATGGGTGTACGGCAACAACCCAAAGTGATGTCATTGAAGTAATCGAATCCATCAAGTACCTGGGAGTGGCACTGCCATATCAACAACAACAGATCCAAACTCAAAAGTGCTCTCTTTGCCATGACTTACCTCAAAAGGTACACAACTACAGAAGTTCAAAAGCAAGTATATTTCTCTCTGGTGGAGTCCCGGCTATGATACGGTATACTCGCATGGGGTAATGCGGCGAAAACACACCTTAATTAGCTCTCAAATATACAAGGTCGTATACTGAAACTTATTAACATTAATAATTGTAATTTGTAGGGTTTTGCTTGAATATTATGAAGACCCGAGATATCAGCAACCAATTTCTCATAATGTGAACACGAGAAGACGAGCACAAGGCCTTCCAGAAGTTCCGAACATCTTCAAGAACTATGGCAGACAATATTTTACCTTTACAATACCGAAAATTCATAATACAATACCAGCAAGTCTTAAAAATATTTCAAATACAAGAAAACGCAAAAATGAACTGAAAAAGTATTTTCCCGGTATTTAAAACATTTCGTAATATATTATTCTTTATCTTTGCTGGTAACTTGATCCATAACATTTGTTTACCTTTTATTTTCATCCAATTCTGTTTTTTCCAATAACGTAAACTAACTTCTCCAATAATGTTTACTTTTTGTGTTTCCTAACTGCAATAACTGAATGTACTTTACAAACAATACATGTGATCGAATTGTATAAACGCCTGCAGATAAGCACTTCGCTTTGCAGATAACAAATTTAGTATTATAACGTTTATGAAAGAATAAAAGAAAAGTAAAAACGTTGTGCTCTCGCAACAAATTCAATGAAATGATGTTCCTCCATTCAAATTTTCACATATTCAATATAAAAAACACATTTTAATCTGCGTTTGAAATGATAATTCTTACGATTGCAATTAAAAACTAAAAACACTGAGTTATTAAGTGGGACAAATGAATACAACGAATCGAACACCTTGTTTGATGGATCATATTCACATTCTTATTCGTTGAATTCACTTCCTTTTCTTTAGAATGGTGTGAGAGTCCTATCCGCTCTCTATTATCAATTGGGCACTGTAAGTAAAAATCGGAATGCTAAAATATCAATGAAAATGGAGAAAGTTCAGCCGAATTGCAAATATCAATTTCCAGGCAGCAAAGGCGTGGCAAATATGTGCATCCTGTCTATGTGCAGTTTTTTAATTACAAAGTGATTTGAAGCGATCTATTTGAGGGAATTGGCTTGTGGCAAGGGTAGCAAACGATGCCAGTACATGCGACCAATTCTTCTCCAATGTGGTTCAAGAAACAAATAAAAAAAATGTTCATCAAGAAGAGTATTGTTATAAGCTATGATTTCAAATCGACTATATTTAAAACAGATAAATATTAGATAAACAATAACAATTCGCATAAGCAAAGAGCTAGCCCCAGCTCTAGGTTTGTGGGTCTCTTGTTTTTGTTGTCTCTTCGACAATGTTATTCAGTTCCATCAACTTTTCTATTTGTGTTGGCATTATATTGAATTTGGACAGCTCATCGGTCCAGACTGCTACGTCGACACGTAGTTGAAGCCGAATCTTATCGTCATCAGACATTGTTCCCACAGTCACTGTCGGCTGATTGCCAGATTTCTCTTTCAGATTCCTCAATCGACGAAGCGATTCCTCGGTCTTTTGAACGGAAGTTAGTACTTCGGCAACTAACTTACAATACCTAAACGGAACAGAAATTAATCACATAAATAAAAAAAGCGAAAATGGAGTCACTTACTCTTTTGTAATCCGGGCAACGACTTGTTCAAGAATCCTCTGAACAATGGATTTTTCCAACTTTCCACTGAATTCGTCTTGAAATACTTTCACCGGCTTCAACATTTGTTCAACGTATCCTGATCCACGAGTTGGCACCTCACGATTTGTTTTCCTGTACAGTCTTGGCAGGTCGTTGACCTGTTGTATGCTCTCAATGCTTTCCACAGTCAGGATGTCAGTAAGAGCCTTTTCAATGCCGCTTAAGTGGTGACCTAGTGTCTGTTGAATGTCGAGCATGGCATCATTGAGAACATCATTACTGTCCGGAATGTTTGACGATAGAAGACTCAAAATATATGGAATCTTCTCGATGAACTTCGTAGTGTCTGCGTAGAAGAACACCAGCAAATTGGTCTTATTCACTTTCATTGAGAAGTCGTTTCTCTGTAAGAGCACAATGGCATCGTTGATCCAATGTGATAGCCTCAACATAATCTGGACTGTTAGTTTGTAGAATTTTGGAAAGACCTCAAAGAGGTACACCCCATCTGACCAACACCGTTCAATTGCTTTTAGGGCAGCACTGAAGGGCGACAAATGGAATTCACTCGTATCACAGAGTTTGCTTTCGTCGAGAATTGGCTCCAAAATAGCCTCGAACTGACCGGCGATTTCTTGGAAACATATTTGAAAGTAAACTGGCAGATTCCATCGAGAGTGGAAGCTCTTAGTCTGCGCATGGCTGCGGAAGAGGTGGATTGATTCTGCATTCTGAAGGATCTCTTCGATTTTTTGGATAAAATCACGCGTACACTTGTATTTTACGTAAAAAACGTCGGAATTTCCAGGCGCAAATATAGACGACATGTGTGCCTCGAGACGGCCTTCGACATCGCTCCAGAAACTGTTTACCAAAAAGTTGAATCCTTTCATTTTATCTGAATACTGTGTAATTCTTAGCAGATCGGTCATATGCAACGAAATGAAATTCAAGACCTTGTTGTAGATTCCAGCTAAACCTTGTGGCGAATTCTGTAGATGCTGTTCTGAGATGGTGTTACTCATGTACGGTGCAACAAAGTCCTCTTTAAAAACGCGTTCAGCCTCTGCACAAGCGTCTAGCGTTATATAGATTCGAAGGCATCTCTCCAGACCTTCACTGGCGGTGCTGTTGGATGTCTTCAATTCGAAATTGAACAGCAACTTGAGCTTCTTCAGCACATCTTCATTGAGAGTATCGATTTTCTTGAGTTGTTCTTCTTTTAAATATTCCTCGCAGAATTTTCTATTGAACTTTAGCTGAATAAGCTCCAATGCAGCCCGTTCCAAATCGACTGGCTTGACCACATCACCACTTAGCTTACTCGCGAGTAATTCATCCAATTTCTCAATTGTTTCGTAGACTTTTTTCAAACACTGGAGGTTCCTTTTGAGGATTCTCAAGTCATTTTTTTGCTTAAGATATCCACTTACTTCTTTTTCGTTTTCATTGATAAGCTCTTTAATACTCAAGATTTCTTCACGAAATGTTTCCAAGGGCTTCCGTATAGTCCCAATCGACTGGTCCAGGCCGATAAGATTGGCGGACAAACTCACGAAATCCGCGTAGTCTTCATTGATGAGATCAATCATTGAGGACCGGAGAACTTTGAGGTATAAGCCGAGATTGTCACGCAACAGCTCTAAACTGGGAGCATTGCGATTTTTGTGAAGGAATTCATCCACCGAAAAATTTGTCTAATTAATTTAGATAAGATTTAGTTTGAGGGAAGAAACAAACAAGACACCACACTTGCCTTCATGAATTCGTCCTTGTCGAAGCATAATTCTGTGGATGCGGATATCTCTGAATTGAGAATTTCACTAGAGGATTGCATTTTGCATTGATTTTTCTTCAATTAGACCCTAAATTTCGGCCGGAAAACTCAAAACAAAGTCTGCGATATGCCAGAGTGTCAAATCCATACGTCAGTTGACTGATATCATCTGTCAAATGGAAACGTTCCCGATGCTAATTGCAAGTTCACACTTCAAAGGTTGTGAAATTATACAGTCCTGTGGAAAATTATACAAACACAACCAAATTTTATTTTTTCTTAAACATATTTTATTGTTTTTTTAGAGTCCCGTTCCCAAAGGGTCCGATAAAGCCCTATTACTAATCCTCCGTTGTCCGTCCGTCCATATGTCTCAGAGCTGTGTCTCGTTAGCCGTTAAAGGGAGGCACTAGCATTTGTCACAAAAGGTGTACCGCTGCTGCCGATAGAATAACAAATGGTAAATGACGTTTACTTAAAAATAAATGGCGAGCAGAAGGATAGTTAGAAGGGAGAGAAAGAAGGTAGCGGTGCACATTGGTCTTAAATTGCTGTATGTTGCAGTGCAGAGGAAAAGTAGAGCGAGGTAACGCATTCCACATGTGCGATGTTCGGCCTATAAAAGACTATCTAAATTTCACAGTACGCCCGAAAATAGGCTTAAGGGTAAACTGATGAGCATTCAATGATGTGCGGGTGTTGCGAGTGAATTGGTGGAGGGGCGGAATGCAATTAGCTATTTCTTCGGAGCATTGTTGGTAAAAGTAGCGGTAAAAGAGGGACAGGCAGGAAACATTTCTTCGATGTTCCAGCGAGTTTATTGATTT
Source organism: Orthonevra nobilis (assembly GCA_963555765.1). Lineage (NCBI taxonomy): Eukaryota > Metazoa > Arthropoda > Insecta > Diptera > Syrphidae > Orthonevra > Orthonevra nobilis. Next base: position 58,642,504 of record OY743225.1, on the reverse strand, counting down.
TGTTATAGTGCTGTCGTTTATAAGTTTTACCGCACGCTTTTGGATTCTATCTAGCAGGTGCAAAGTGGTTTTAGGTGCACCTGCCCAGATGTGAGCGTTGTACTCCATTTTTGGCCGAATAAAAGCCTATTAAATTGTAGCTAAGTCAGAAGGGGTAAAGTATTTCTTCACCGGCTTAGGAAACCTAAACATTTCGCTGCATTCTTGGCGACATCGAATATGTGGTCATTCCAGCGTAAGTGAGAATTCACGCGCATACCGAGCATTGAAAGTTTTTCGGTTTCATCGACGCAAGTGCCATTCATGGACAATGGCTGGGTATAAGGATTTCGCTTTGATGACATAAGACAGCATTGTGTTTTGGAAGCATTAAATTCTACACGGTTGGCTAGACCCTATTTGATTATGCTGTCAATATCAGAATTTAATGTGTTAAACATACGTTGTCGTTCGATGCCCACGTCCGAAGAGCAGGGGCGTGAATCATTAAACGCATATGAGAAACTGAGGGTACTGTCATCTGCGAAGGAATTTGTTGGATTAGATGTGATAGACAAGAGATCGTTTATGAAAATTAAAAAGAGAGTCGGAGACAAAACTGAGCCTCGGGGAACACCAGCATTTATATGGTGAATTTCAGACTTGAAACCGTCCAATACACAGATGCACGCACTTTCGACAAAAGAGCCGGAAGCCAGACTCTGTCATATGCCTTTGAAATATCGAGTGCAACTATTTTTGTTTCACCGAAGTTATGTATAAATCGGTTCCACTTTCCAGTGAGACAAGTCATCAAATCACCAGTGGACCCATTGATACGAAAACCGTACTGCCGGTCATTAAGAAGTTTTCTTGATTCAAGATATTTCATAAGCTGACGATTAATCAGCGTTTCCATGACCTTAGAAAGGTTGGAAGTAAATGCTATGGGTCTGTAATTGGAGGGAGAAGAAGAATCGCCTTTTTTAGGGACAGGCTGGAAAAATGCTGTTTTCCATCTGCTCGGAAAGAGACCTGAGGAGTAGGAAAGATGAACAAGCTTACGCAGTTGTTATTTGTCGATTTGACAGCCGGCTGTAGTCGTTCAAAAATTCCAGGTCGTATTGAAGAAAATTGGAAAATTGGAAAATTGGAGTTTCAGATTTATGGAAGCAAACCCTGACATCACATTGCACTAAAACGCAAACGAAAAAGCGATGGAAGAAGATAGCTATAGATTTCTGGCTACATAGTTAGATCTCTAGATGCTTCTAAAGATAGTTGGAAAAAGTTCAAAAATCTTTAAGGACAAATAATGCATTGGTATCAAGACGTGAGATTCATTTTGCAAAATAAACAACACACATTTCCTTCCAACTCTAAAGGGTTGGACGCATCTCTCAGTTCTCTCCATTTTCTGGCTAGGACTTGGTAATTTTTATTTTCTTCTACTGAATCACTTAACTGTGTAAGTATTATTATTCACGATATTAGCATTTCACAATAATAAATCATTCATCGATTGAGTTATACAATGCCAAAGCAACAATCAATCGACAATGATCGTGACGAGCGCTGATCGACACTTTAAATAGGGATGAAAATTATAAAAAACATGTTAACTGAAGGACCTTCTCCCTTTTAAATGTTTTTGTTTTATCCTGGCTGTATTAGTTTTGAAGTCGAATGGAAATGTTCGTCAATCGCAATACAAAAAGGACATACTACTGTGTCCAAAAAATAAGGTGACATATGAATTTAAACTGCGGGCGTCGAAGGATTTGGAAATTTTTCTTTCTTTTTAGGTTGGTAGTACTGTCAGTGACATCTACATATGTGAAATATCATGTCAAAATATATTCATAGTGTTTGAGATACGCGTCGTTTTGTGAGCTGCTAAAAGTGAGTTTTTCGTTTTTTGCGATGTCGAAATTTTTTGAGCAAAGAATTTGAATTCAATTTTGTTTGCGGAATCAATTTTCTGCTGCGGATACATTGAGGATGGTGCAGAAAGCCTTTGATGATGAGGCTATGTCTAAAAAAAATGTTTACAAGTGGTATAGTGATTTCCAAACCGGCCGTGAACGTGTCGAAGACGAAGAGCGTTCTGGGCGACCATCAACCTCAACCGATGAAGCTCACGTCCAACAAATCAAAGATTTGGTGTTGAAAAACCATCGATTAACGATTAGACCCCTTGCTGATGAAGTTAGCTTATCGAAAGGCTCAGTCAATATCATTTTGAAGGATGCTTTGGGCCTCAAGCGCGTCAAATCTCGACTGGTACCGAAAACATTGAATTTTTTGGAAAAAAGGCGTCGCGTTGAAGTGTGTGAAACAATGCTTGCCGACTACCAGGATGTCATGAAACGCATTATAACTGGCGATGAGACTTGGAAACAACCGATCAATCGAGCGAATATCGTGCCAAAGGAGAGCCGAGACCAAAAAAACCGAGCCAAAATCGCTCAAAAGTCAAGGTCATGTGGACTGTTTTCTTCGATTATCGTGGTGTTGTGCTTTATGAATTCCTTCCAACCGGCCAAACAGTCAACTAGGAATATTATTTGAACGTTATTCGTTGTTTGCGTAACGCTATCCGCCTAAAAAGGCCGGAATTGTGGAAAGACAATTCTTGGTTTTTACACCACGATAATGCACCATCCCATACCGCACTCGTAATTCGTGATCATTTCGCCAAAAACTCAACCCATATCGTTCCGCAACCACCGTATTCACCTGATCTGGCGCCTTGCGACTTCTGGCTGTTCAACAAGCTCAAAAGACCGCTCCGGGGACACCGTTTTGATACGATAGAGGAGATTCAAGCCGCAGCGAAGACGGAACTGAAGGCCATCCCGGAAAGTGACTACAACCAGTGTTTCAAAGATTGGAAAATCCGTTGTGCAATGCATCGGGAGGGGATTACTTTGAAGGGGATGAAATTGATTTGGAAGAATAAATAAAGAATTTTCAAAATAAACGTCACCTTATTTTTTGGACACAGTAGTACTTAGCTTGAGAGTTCGACTCGCCAACTGCAAATACCGTGATGATAAGTTCCATTCAGCAGACACCACACAAAGGTAATGAAATCTTAGCGCATCACGACTCCCTTAGTTTCTTGTGAGTTTCCCTAGATAGCAAGCATCAAAGAAATTACAACTCGCATTGATTGAAACAAAATTCATTTTAGAAAAAAGAACAAAAAAAAATTATTTATTTCATTATTTTTTCCAACTTAATGTGTTTAGAGTTCCCAATAAAATTGTTTACTCTCTTCCTTCACTCAACTTTTCTCTTCTTCCCAGAAATCAATTTTTTTCTCATTTAACTTATTTAATACAAGCACGTCTAAAAAAATCCCTTAACTGGTTTATTTCTCTTATTTTTTTGGATTTGTGTGAAAATATTTGGGGGTGTAATAAACTGCTTGCGTGCAGCCGATATTATTGCATTTACTTTTGTTGCTTCAATAAATTAACACTAAAATCTTATTTAACAAAATAACTGCAAAACAAAATTGTTATATAGATTCCCATTTGCTTGAATTTGTTCAATCGAATTTATTACGTACTATTATAGTAGAGAGATGCAGTTTATGTATAATTATTTATATTTATATAAAAAAAATCAAGACAGAAATCTTCGATAAATCACAGCAAATGACTCTGTACCGAATTCGGATAAATTTGAATTTTGAAGTATTTTTTTTTTCTTTTGTTAAGCGCGAAACAGGCACAAAAATGCAATTGGACAGATTAATAAATAATACACACATACAAAAAAAAATAAACTGGGTTTTCTTTACTATTTTGCTATTTTTTTTTTGTTTAGTTTCTTTAATGGCGCGCCGTTTTTTATTTAGGATTGGAAAAATATTTTTTTTTAAAGTATATTTTGTATGCGTATGTATTTAATAATGCAAATAAACGAGGTTTTTTGTTTAATCGTACGTTCCTCCTATTTCCACGAAGGTTTTTTTTTTCCTTTTTGTTTTTAATTTGCGTCTTTGTATTTGTATAACTTTGTTTCCCCCTATATGGCGATTAATCGATATACTGCGCTAACCAACGGAATCCCTCGCCATAGCCCTGCCGTTTTAACACAGAACACATGAATAATTCTAATGGGCGACCGGGCAGGTCTGATCGGGTGACTTTACCCTAAAAAAAAAAGAAAAGAGATTTGATTAGTGAAAGCTGGGGGGACTTTTTTTTTTTTTGCTACAATTTGAGATTACCTTTCCTGTTGTGAGTTGGTAAAGACCGAAGTAATTTCTTAGTTCATCTTCACTGGCAGCACCGGGCTTATCGATCTTGTTGCCAAGAATTAGAACGGGGCAGTTTGAGAGGGCTTCGTCTGTGAGCAGGGAGTCTAGTTCATTTTTACTCTCCTGAAAACGACCACGATCCCAAGCGTCTATCAAGAAGACGATAGCATCTACTGCGGGGAAGTAATCTTTCCACACTCGACGCGCTGCAAACAAAAGATAAAAAGTAATGAAATATTTTTGAAAAAAATTCAAGCAAATACTTTAACAAGTTCGTGTAGAAGCTGAATCATCCAACAACCCCGAAGGTATACAGCAAAGCAGATTTAAGGGTCTATTGAAAGAAAATTCTCCGCCGAGAAGGGACGGTATTCGCGAGCGAACTCTACGTAATTAAAAATAAAAAATAAAAGGACCTAGTTCAAAAATGAGAGGAACTTGAAGCAGCATCGTGAAGGATGGAAATCAGCTTTCCCTCAGTCTCAGATAGTCTTAGAGTTACTGCCTTTGTACCTAAGTATAACGTGTTTAGCACCTTGACCTTCGCCGGGCTAATCAAGATTTTAAAGAAATCACATGACAGTGCGTGGTCTTGTCTTACAACTTTTTGTCATTAATGATACGGTAAAATCGTTAACGACCTAACCGGAGCAACGATTACTCTCCTTCGTCATCCGTCACGCTCAGACGAGGTAGGCAGATTTACCACATTGTTGTTCACACACAGATATTAGGAAGGCTCATCCCTCTGTATTTAGCGCAACTAATAGGGTCGCCTCTCTTAAAGACCGGGCAAACAATGATAAGGTTTGATTTTGTCTCTGCATTTGGGTGTTTGGGTAGTTGAGACATGGCGTTGTTGTCGATCATCAAGAAAGTTGAATGGTTCATACATAGTTCATTGAGCTTGACAGTGGAGCTTGATCAACCTCGACGTATACTCGACCTAGTCAAACGAATCCGAATGTTTCGACTCAGATGGCTGGGTCATGTAGAGCGAACAGACACCAACGCTCCGGCTCAAAAAGTTTGCCGAGTCTAATCCAGAAGGACAACGTGGTAGAGGAAGACCTCGCCTCAGTTGGATGTACGAAACTGGAAAAGACTAGCTCACCCAGACTGTAGCGCCCGCTAAAGAAGATGAAGGAATGTGTTTTTGCTTGCTCTCTGGCAGTGTTGTTTATCCTCTTCTGTGCTTGATGCTGGCGGCAGAGGAAGGTATTGGAATACTGGAAGTTATTTGTGGTCTCTTGTGATTGCAACATCAGATGTTTTGGAATTCTTGATGCGCTGTTTTTTTTAATTTGAGACGACGGCCTTATATGGAAAAGTTTGCAGAATTGTTCTCCGGTACCGTCATGCTATTCTTCAGTGCTGTTGGCCTGGCTAGACTCATTTCGCTGTTCAGCCTGTACAGCTCGTGGTTGAGAACCTTCTGCTCTAATCACCATCAACGCGAATGGGACCAATCGCACGCAGAGTTTTTCTCACGAAACGACCAAGGCTTCTTCATCCGCTTTTGACAGTGTCCATGCCTCTGCGCCGTAAAGCAGAACTGGGAGGATCAGAGTTTAAAAAATACAGCTAGATTGGTCGTTCGCGAGCGGGCTCTATTACTCAATTACCTCTTGCGGCCAAACAGTGGATCGCAAGATTAATTCTGCGTTTAATCTCATCGCTGATGTTATTTTCTGAGTTAACTGCGGAGCAGAAGTAGACGAAGTTCTTTACTACCTCAATATACCTTTTATTGCGACGTTCTGGCTAAGTCGTCGGTGATGTGCGCCCTTCTTTGATGACAGCATACATTTTATTTAACCCCCATTTACTGCCAGACCTATTTTAGCCGCTTCAATTGTAGCAAAAGCCTCATTTACGGCCCGCTGAGTTCACCTAATCACGTCAATGTCATCCGCGTAAGCTAGTGGTTGGACGGACCAGATGCCGAATAATGCTATGAAGAAAATAAGACTTTAAAGAACAAAAATGTTGATCAGACCGTAAGCTGATGGGAGTCACCGAAACTGACGAGAAGATTTTTACCGCAGAATAAAAATGTAGCCGTAAAAAACGATAAGTTATAGTTTCGAAACTAGTAGGCTAATGAATCTTGGCAGAGCCCAAAGAGCCGAGGAATTAGCTATCTTATTATCACATTTGTCTTCTTTGTTTTGAAAAAAAAAATTGTATCAGTATTTTTGGCACGACTTCGTAAATTTCTAAAGGAAGCATTCCTTACATACTTTAAGGGCAGTCGTTTATGCTTTAAACAATCCTCGGGCAGGTCCGATGATCGTTGATATTGTTCAAATTTTGGTTTTGGGAGTCTTTCTTTTCTTAGATTTTTCTTCAGGGATTCTTAGCTTCTGTACGTCATGCAATTGTTCAGATCTTGTCGGTTTGTTAACGTTTGAAGCGACGCATATTCCAATACAATTTCAAAATTATTTAAACAGAGTTGGTTTGTACATTGAGGCAATGTCTCTAAAAGTACTAATTACTAACAGTGTGGCTCCCGGCCCGGCAGATCGACGATCGACAAAATATTCCCATTAAAGCAAATCCTGGAAAAGACCCACGAATTTCAAGTCAAGACTCTCCCTCTCTTCATCATGTTCTTGAATTCTACAAGGCGATGGCCGAATTCGATATCCCGGCAAAACTGATCCAGCTCTGCCATGTGACGCTGAAAAAGACACGGTGCAATATGTAATTTTGAAACAGTTTCTCTGAACTATTCCAAACATGCGCCGGATTTCGGCAAAGGAAAAGGCTATCATGTGACTTTTTCAATCTCGTGCTGGAACCGATAATGCACAGGACATGTGTAAACACAAAAGGCACAACCTTCAACAAATCTGTCTAGCTTTTCGGTGAAGACCAACCCTTTGAAACTGCTGCAACTTCGATTTGGTGAAAAACATGGGTTCAAAACTCCTAACTTGGATGACAAAATAATGCTCTACAAACCTTTGGTTCTACCGTATGGAGCCGAGTGCTCGACGATAAGCAGGAAGGCGGAAAAGATTTTGATCGTCGAAAATTTGCTAGGAGGGTGAATGGAGGCGGAGGTATAACCGCGAACTCTATGAGCTGTATCAAGATGTGGATGTAGTCCAAAAAGCCAAAAAACGAAGACTCCACTGGCTCGGCCACATCGAGCGAATGGACTATAATGCTCCGGAAAAGAGGATCTTCGAATCAAAAACCCCAGGTTCGAAAAGAAATGGGAGACCGAACCTCCATATTAAAAATCAATCGATCGCGGACGCTAGATCGCTCCTTCTAGATAACAGGAAGCAGCTTTTGAAGGCTGCCGTGTCTCAAGCAGAGACCCTTCACGCGTCGCGAGCCCGTTAAGTAAGTAAATACAGTCATTCTGAAGTACAAATACCCATAGTAAGACTTAGTTACACAAAATGTAATAGAGTTAACCGAGCTAAGCGTTGTACGCGAAAAGATCTAATAAAACTTTAACTTTACACATTTTACAATCCAGTAATTAAACGTGACTGAAAATAAATCAAGCGTAACCGTCACCGTTCATAAACACATGTAGCATGGTTCATTTGGCACCCACTCGACGTTCCCATATCGTAAAAAAAAGATACAAATCTATTCAAAGGGCCAGAGCAATAAAACTATTATCGATATAAATGAAAACAAAATCAAATCTGGGTCGCGTGCAACTGCCGATTGTTAGAGACACAATAATTTTTTCTTATCTCGCTGATTTCAAACAAAGTGCCGTGTCATTGTCCAGCATTCGAGTATCTCGCATTCCTATTGCGAATTGAGGCAAACCAAATCTGGTCAGACATTATCTTCAGCTGCGGACGCTTCATTCATTGTCTAGGAAATATCTCTTCCTGACCTCCCAACCCAGAAACTCAAACACGCATACACGCGGAGAGTAACTAAAAAAAAAACACAAGCAAGAAAAAATAAATAACTAAGAGTGTGTTACCTTGAGTGTGGCCTCCCAAATCGAATGTTGTGAAGCGCATATTGCCAATGGATAACTCTTCGGAAGCTATATTGATATACAAACAAAATGTTACACAAAAGTTCGAGGTGTTGCGTTAATTTTTTACTTACTAGGATGGAGTGTGGGAACATGCTGTGCTAATTTATCATCTTTGAGCATATGCAATAGTGTTGTCTTTCCAGCATTGTCTAGGCCAAGGAACAACAATTTCCCCGACTTTTTCCATAAACCTGCATTGCGTGAAAACAATTTATTAATTAAAGTGCACAACACAATTATTATTATGACGACAATGAACTTGAGAAGCTCACGAGCGCACAACGAAGACCACCAGCAGCAGACAGTGTGCGTTTATTTTTTTTTCTAATTTTTTGCTTTGTTGGCAAACTATCAAGTTGGTTTTGTTTGATTGCATACACATGCCATAAATTTGTTGTTTAAGTCAAATTATATGCAACAATAACTAGCCCTGGGTCGATGTGGTTATTAATAAAACATTTTCCGATTATTTAACTCACCTAAGTACCCTAGAACACCAGTGAACCAATCCCAGATGAACATCTTTTCTATGAAAAATTACCTAAAATTAAAATTCACAAACTTATTATTTCTCCGAGGAAATGTGTTTTTTTTTGTTAAAAAGAAAATCCAAAGAAACGCGTAATAAACTGTCACTTGTCGTTGTCATGCATGATTACAAAATTTTTTGCCAGTCAGCTTGCTAGCCACTTGAGTGCCACCAAAACCACCAAGTGGCCCTTGCACTCTGCTCTGCAGGACACTTTAGTAAACAAAGGATGCGCGCAGTTTCAGTAGAAACAGAAACAAAGAAAAATTTTTAGTCTAATGAAATTTTTCTTTCTTGATTTGCACTTTGGACACTTTTTCTTTTCGTTTTTTTTTTCTTTCGTAGGGAAAATCTCGGTTTTGTTTTGTCACACTTTGGTTTTCACTCGCCAAAGCATGGATGAGGAATTACCTATTTGTTGGTTGTTGATAAAGGAAACTATTTGTAACAGTTGCGGCGAGTGGTAAACTAATGTTTTGAGTATAAAAATTAATTGAAAAACGAAATATATTTAATGAAAATGTTAAAGAGAGTGGAGTTCTTTTTACACTTGGTTCGCTGGTGTTGGAAATAAATTGGAATTTGACGAAATTTGACACAAAACGTCATCTGTAAGGTTCGTTCAGTTGTGGCAGGGCTACGTCATTCTTCCGGTTGTTCGGTCAGTTCGATTGTGCCGCCATCTGTTTTCTGAATTTGAAAATTTGCATCTATTTCCTGCTGAATTGCGGTTATTATTTAAAATTTCTGAATGGAATTATACGAATGAAAATGGAAAAAAACTGTGTGTATTTGGAAAAAGGCATACTTTGCGTTTTCGACACTCCTCTTTCAAAGATCTTCCATTACATTCTTGCAGGTGATCTTATTCGTCTTGGTATGGTAACCTTGCAATGCGTTTTTTCGATTTCTTCACCTTCTTCTTCATTGCTTTCCAGGGCATTAGAACGTCACCCACGTTAACTAGTCGTACTTTGCTTATTGGCGTTTTTTTTTTTTATCTGTTCGCTCTTCAAGAGGATATTTATACTCTTATAATGCGTGTAGCACAGAGCAAACGGAAGAATTAGGAGGAGAATGAAAGATTTTGTAGTGGTTTGAGAAACTCAGGTGTATTTGTTTTCAACTCTTCCGTGGGTGGAGCCCGAAACGGGACGGAGAATTTTGATATCGACCTATTAGCTTTCACCTAATTCGCAGGATTTTATTCGACATTAGTTTTGATATATGAACTTTGAAAGTTTGGAAGATTTAGGTAAAAACCCCGCTGTCAGGTTTATGCCTTCACAGCAGAGCCATCTACACACAATCTACACAAACCACTATTTTGAAAACGCGAATTAGGTATAAAGCCGATGCAACAACCACTACAACAACGCCACCCATTAGTCAGACTACTATCACTGGTCGACCAATCCAGTGATAGTGCCATTAACTTAATCCCAATGGCAAATGATGACTGGACCAGATTCGAAAAACTAGACCACTCGAGGAATCGAATCTGGGACCTATCAATTGAATCAATTGAAAGGCAGGCGCTCTACCAACTTCGCCACCCCGCTGTTATTGGCGTACCGCACTCTTGAAGTGTGCTTATGGCTACCATGCTTCAGAACAGTTAAGGTTTCGTCTAAACAAGAACCGCGCGCTCACTGCTACCATATCGAGTTCGAAGTTAAAAAGATTGGTAGCTGCAATAGCCCTTCAACTAAATTTGACACTGATGTCGATGATCTTAATACCAGTCTGGTAAACGCTATTCCTCATGGCAGTAATCTTCCCTTATTTTTTTTCGGGAACATCTTCAGCAAATTTATCTGAAAATCATTCCGTAAATATTGAACTCCAAGATGTCAGAAAACAGTGTCCAAATGCTTAACTTAGTACCAAGACAGCATTGATGTAATAAAACAATACTTTTCTGGTAGAAAAAAAAAATCGGGAAGAGATAAGTATTCGATTTCGAGAGTGAAAAAATTCGAATAATTCTTGCATTAAGCAGTTTTCAAATAAAATTTTTATGAATTTGTATTCAGTTTGAATCACAAATTAATATTAAAAGCACAGTTCATCTAGAAATTGAGAAAAAAGGGCAATTTTCTCGGTAAAATCGAATAGCATGGAACTTGATAATGCTCAATTTATCAAAATTCTTCTTCCCAATCTAATTAAGTAACTATATAAATAATATTTTCAACACTATACTCATGTCAATGACTTAGCCAGATCCTTGGAAACCTGCAAAAATATTGCCCATCCCAAAAACGGCAAAGCCAAAGAATATCGCCCTATCTCCATATACCCTTTTCTTTCCAAAGCTTTTGAGTTTATTTTAAGTCACCAAATCAGAGAGTTTATTGAACGAAATAAAATGTTAACACACTTACAATCTGGTTTTCGAAGAACAGTTGCATAACGGTTTAATTAAAAGTAACGAATGATTTATTTTGTTTTTTTTTAATTTCTTGTTTATTTTCACTATTTATAAAAACATTTTTTTTTAACAAAGAAACAAGATAAACGCTTAAACACTATTTTTACATTATTGTAAATTTTTTTGCATTTTGAAACTACGTGCTTTCTATAATTTTTCTGAAAAGTCCTTAAAGCTAATTCAGTCTTCTGTGATTTAAAAGTCTCAAGCAGACTTTCTTAATCAAAAGGTTTCCAGTTTATTAGAAGTTCACAGTGGTGTACCGTAAGGGTCATTATTGGGTACGATTTAATTTATACTTACAGTTGAACTCTGCAATTTCTTTGCAAACTTTCATTTCCCCAGAAAACTTTTTATTAAAACTTGTGCTGAGTTATAACTGGAACCTCACATACAAATAATTACTTATACTATTGCTATTCATGTAAAAAAAAGTTCAAAAAGTTGTTTTGAAAGGAGAAAATGGGACGTTTGTGATCATTCTTTGTTTTTTGTTGGTTTGCAGAATTTTATTTATTGTTTCGATGTTAACATTGTGAGAGGCCGTTTCAAGGTATGTTTTGACGACATTTGCAACATGTGGCCGAGCATTGTCACGTTGCAAAATAACTTTATCGTGTCTTGCGACCGTTTCCGGCCGTTTTTCCTTCAGTGCTCGGCTCAAACGCATCAATTGTCGTCGGTAGACCTCGCCTGTGATTGTTTCATTCGGTTTTAGCAGCTCATAATACACAACACCCTTCTAGTCCCACCAAATGCACAGCATAACCTTCAGGCCATGAATATTCTGAGCGTTCGTCGATGTTGAGGCATGTCCGGGGTATCCATACGTTGCCCGACGTTTTGGATTATCGTAATGTACCCATTTTTCATCATCAGTGCCGATTCGATGCAAAAAAGACTTTTTTTTGTGGCGTTCAAGCAGCATTTCGGACATGCAAAATCGGTGTTCGACGTCTCGTGGCTTCAATTCATACGGCACCCAATGTTCTACCTTTCAGATCATTCCCATTGCTTTCAAACGATCGGAAATGGTTTCTTCTTGCGTTTGTGACGGATCTTGATCGAGCAATGCCTCCAATTCATGGTCTTCAAACTGGTCGGGGCATTCCTTGTCTTCGGTGTCGAAATCACCATTTTTGAACTGCTTAAACCACCGCTGACACATTCTTACGTCTATAGTATAGCCCGGGTAAGCTTCGATAAGCAATTGATGCGCTTCGGTTGCTTTTCTCTTTAAATGAAAGAAGCATATTAAAACTTCCCGCAAATGTTGTTTTGATGGCACGAATGTCGACATTTTACGGCTTTACAAAAACTTGTGTGTTTTCAGTAATGACCAATAACCTAGACTGAAATAATTAGACAATGACATGAAGTTTCTGATGTGACAGCTGTCATAGTCAAAATTCACCTCAGAGTAATTGATATGAAGTTGTCTGCAATAACGAAATTTTCAACCTAGTAGTTAGTCCTATTAGTTTAAGTGTTTTTGTCTAGCATATGTAGTATAAGTAATTCTAATAAGTTAATAAAATGCATTGAAACTGAACTGAAATCACAATCCTTCAGAGGCAGTGAAGTATCTTATCCGGTACTTAATCACTTATTTCGATTGCAAGATTGCAATTACGTTTTCAATTTCATTCTTTACCGGCTTTTGAATGTTCAAGGGTTTGGCAGCATCCTCTTCAATTTTGTCCCCGTCATCCCTTGCGTCATCAGCACGAACTATTGTTTCCAAAATTGTTTCGGGATCAGCTACTTCGGCGGTTATTATTCCGTATCGATCGGAATATAATCATCTGTTTGAACAAGCCTGTTCCAGATCCTCTCCATAAATATAAATATAGTATATGAACAGCTAAATAGTATCTAAAGTATAAATAAAGTGGTAATAGTAGATAGCTAACGAATATATAAGTTATAACAGTAACCGAATAGGTAAATAATTAAATCAAGGATTTTAAAAAATATTAACAAAAAAAAATGCTTAAGAGCATAAATTCGATACGTGAGGATTTTCAACAAAAGGAAATTTATTTATGAATCTTTCTGTAAGTTTTAGTATTCTTACAGATATCAATTCAATATTCGCTCCTTTATGCAGGTTTAACGCGGAGTGTTGCCGGGGACGTTTAAGCATCGTTTAAAGTAATTCGTTTTGTGCAACTTGTAATTTTTTGAAATGACGCTGTGCACAACTACCCCATTTATTGCAACCGTAAAGAAGTATCTATTGGAAAATGACTTAATTGTTAGCGCAGATTTTCTGTTAACAAATGGGTATAATATTCTTGTGGCTCTTCTAACTTTGTGAAGGGTCTTAGAGATATGTTCACTAAAAGAAAGTTTTGTGTCAAGATTTATTCCCAAATATTATATTTCACATAGTTGCTGCACTCTAGTGCGGCTCCACAGAATTATATGCTGCTGTTCGGGAGGAGGCAAAGACTTTTTTCTGGTAAAAACATGAATTGCATTTTAATACCGCTTTCGATAATTTTCATCGCATCCTTTTAGTGTGTCTCAACGTTTAGAGGAAACTTATGAGATGCAAATAAAGCGATATCATCTGCAAAAATAGACGCCTCACTCAGACTCGGAAAGTCAGATGTGAATAGATTGTATAAATACTAATAACTTCATAAAACTGAAAAACGTACATTATCAATTATACTTTTAGTGTCATGTTTTGCTGGAAGTACTCTCAAACACGATTATTATAAAGACCATATATTTTACAAATTTCATAAATTCAAAAACATAAAAATTTTTGAAAACTCAAAAATATTCAAATTTATATGGTTTGACTCATATAAATGAACCACCATGCGGCAAAGGGTTAACACCTTATTTTTTACTCCTTCTATGATATAATAGGAGGATCCTATTGAAGCTTCAAATTGTGATTTAGGCCATTTTGAAATTCCTTTCGGGAATCATTAAGCGTCTTCTCGCATAGCTAGAGATAATTTAATCGTTAAAATACAAGCACTGAAAGCTCTCAGGGGTTGTCTCCTCCTGGCATTTTCTTTAAGAAAACAACCGTAGCGGGAACTCAATTTTATCACGGATAAGGACTGTTCTGCTCGATCCCAGATAGTTTGAACGTGACATACTGGTTTGGGTGACTCTTTGAAGTAGACATTCCTAACCGTGACCTTTGTTGGAGCAACCCACCTGCCTCCGACTCAAGAAACTGGTATACTGACTGCTCCAAAATGTCAAATGGTGTAGGTGTCGGCGTCTATGGACCCAACACGAAAATTTATATACCTTATGGAAAACATCCAAGTGCTTTTCAGGCCGAAATACAAGTCTTCGAATCGTGGGCCATAGTTAACCTTGCTAAAGGCCAAAAAGTTGCCTTTAGCTGCCTTTAGCATATCTCATATATTCAGGCAGCCAAGTAGCGCTAAAGGTATTGTCACTGTCAAAAGTTGTTATGACGACTCACAATCTCTAGCCCAAAGTGCAAAATTAGATTTGGATGGGTTCAAGGTGATCATGGATTCGAAGACAATGATAGTGTGATCGATTCAGCCAGGCTGGTTCAAATACTGCGTTCACTGGTCTTGAACCTTTCTGTGGCCTAAACTGGACTTCGGATACAGGTCTGATCATTAATTGGGAAAACCAGCTCCATATCGCCCACGGGGCTTAGGCAATCAAAATTTTTGATCAGTCCCTTTTCTTATAGAGAAATCCTCAAACTAAACAAGGAGAGCATCAAAAAGCTAGTGACTTCCTCTCAGGTCATTGCAGCTAGAGATTCCATCTAACAAAGTTGTCCTTACATGTACCGACTCTGTTTAGAGGACTACGAAACGGCTCTACACATTCCTTGCGAACGTCACCCTTAATTTGGTCAAGAAGGCATATCTTCCTCGAAGGGATATGTTCTTCATTTGATATTAGACAGTCCAATGCTAAAGACATTCTAACCTCCAACAAAGGGATGGAATGTCTATTAGCCTTATCTAGGTCCTCATGATACAATAGGCCTCTCAGACCGCCACTTGGGTACAGGAAGAAATATAAAAGAAAGCACCTATACCGAAGGTTCATGCATTGTCTTAGAACTGGCGACTATGCTTATTTAAAAGCCAGGCTCTCGTCTCTGTCATCATCGGGAAATGGCCCTATCGGGTGGATGAGGAACAGAAATCTTCGCCGATCTTGTTCAGAAGATGTCGATCGAATTTTAATTCAAATCACCTTTAAGTGTTATCCTCGATCGGGAATGTGAGAAAAATCTTAGGGTTACCCCTCTTAAAAATCTCATTTGTTAGCGGCGTGAAGGTTGACTTTGATTTCGTTCAACCACTAAATAGGGCCACTTCGTTAAAAGCATTATCTTTGCTTCGCATAATTAAGACCCAATTATATTACTCTAACTCAGATGATACGAAAAGGGTTGGAAAAACAGATAATCCTTTTGGTTCTCGGAAATAATTGAATCCAATAAATAGAAACACTGACAAGAAAAAGAAAAAAAAAAAATATTGAAAGAAGCTTAAAAGTCCGCAAGGGGATGAGTGTCTGCGGCTGACATCTTGAACCAGTCGAGTACTCGTACACATAAATCTCTGTCGTCTCTAATTTTTAATTCCAATTCCACATTTGCCAATAATAAATACACTCGCTGTGCGAATCCTTGGTTGTCGGTGCTGCTTGTTCTCAAGGACTTTCCAATTCCAAGCGACACCAAAACCGATTGTCACTCACGCCCTCGTGCTGAGTCGTAGCCGGCAGCAACCCACTCCAAATGCCACACTCAATCAGTTGGAAGGAATCTACACTTTGTCACACAATCGAGATGAATACCACACCAACACACACACACACTCGTGTCCTTGGGGGTGGGCCGTATGGGCTAGTGAATGTCTTGCTTTGACGATCACGTTTGTTTAACTGCGATTGTCTACACTCGGGACAAGGACGTTCTGCACATTGTGTTCACTCGTTTTGTGAAATCGGTTTTGGCATCGATGTAACGTTGTCATAAGACGATTTGCCCAAGATAAGGATTCGTATTTCTTCGTCCTTCGTCGCCGAACCTGAACCCGGAGCTTTGTGCCGCATTCTTTGGTTTCGATTGGATTTGATTTCGCCAATAGAAAGCAAGCGATAGGTAGTGTTAATGTTCTTGGAAGCCATCCTGTCAGAGCAGAAGGACATCCTGGCAGATTGCAAACCGATTCCATTTGATTTCCTTGTTTTTTTTTTTTTTATTTCTTTGTTTGAATTATTTTCCCTTCTTTTTTTTGTGGAGGTGAAGGGTGGTCTCTGTTTGGATTTTGGCTCAAAAGATGATTCGAATTAAGTCTGGAGTGGTTGGAGCTGGGAAGTTATTCTGGACATGCTGTTGACATGTGTTGCTTGGCGAAAGGATAAAGGAATTTCTCAGGTGCCATTGGAATGCACGCACATCTATGATTTTGATGATGATTACGGGTATACTCGTACTTGTACATGTAAATGGAAGTGCTATTGAACAGATAAGTTTCAAGTGTTTTTTAAAGGACCCTTAAGTGACTTTTGAACCTGATCACGAGCACTTGTAATTGAACAACGTTCAGGGAACTAAACAGAGAGTCTGTTTCGAATTGATTGCCAGAAGCTTTTTCAAAACCGTGTCGTGTTATGATTTGGCTAAGCCGATGAGAATTGACAGAGAGACGATTGCACCTTTCTCATTTTCAAAAAATATTGTGGACAAATGACACTACCAGACAAAATTTTCCACCATGCAGTCACTTCTTTCTGCCGCATTGCTCAAGAAAATGTTCTGTGAAAACTGATATTCAAACACCCAATCGGCGTAATTCGACGAGTTCCATTGTAAGCGAATCCATTCTTATTCGGAATCGAACCATGGAGTAATCGAAACCGAAATTCAACTAAGCTCTAAACTAAGAAACAGTCTTTCAGGTTTCTTCTAAAACTTCGAGCGAGTAGCTCTGTGCAAAATTCATTAAAAGTA
Source organism: Orthonevra nobilis (assembly GCA_963555765.1). Classification (NCBI taxonomy): domain Eukaryota; kingdom Metazoa; phylum Arthropoda; class Insecta; order Diptera; family Syrphidae; genus Orthonevra; species Orthonevra nobilis. The sequence goes on along the minus strand of OY743225.1, from coordinate 58,625,273 downwards.
ATCAGTGGCGGATTTAGCAGCAGACTGAGTAGTCTTGAGTCTAGGGCGGCAGATTTTTGGGGCGGCAAATTTGGCGACTAAAAAGATGCATCGTTTGAATGATGGTTTTCTGATGTCTCTCAGATAGAAGTCTGCAACAAATTTTGCTGTCGTAAATATGTCTGGCAGATACAATGGCTTTCAGGCTGAAATACGAAGTCAAGCACCGTTTGCTTGTTTCGTTCCTTGCTCTGCCCACTCTTTAAATTAAGTGGCAACTGCGGCTGCTAAATCTTGCGCAGAAGCTTGTCGATTCTTAATGTTGCTTCAAGATATATAAAGGGTCCGCCATCTAACGTTATTTTTTTCAACTAGTGCTTATTTCGTGAATGGTAACACTTAGCTCATGTCAGATTTGACAGATAATTAGTTTTATCCTTCCGCTGAACGAATATGCTTGTGTATACGCTTGAACAACGCTGGGAAATATTGCGACATTACTTTGAAAATCATGGTAATGTTGCAGAATATGTGCGAAAATTGCGTACGGATTTTGAAAGAAGAGAAGCACCGTCAGCTCCGTACAATCGTCATCTGGTGAAAAAAGTGAAAGAAACTGGCATCCTCATCGATAAACCAAAGCGTGAAAAGCCAAAAACAGTGCGTTTACCCGAGAATATTGCTGCTGTGGCAGAAAGTGTGCGTGAAGCGCCATCAACATCAATTCCCCGTCGTTCTCAACAATTGAACATTTCGGAGACATCATTGAGACGAATTTTGCATAAAGACCTTGGAATGACGCCATACAAAGTCTAATTGGTTCAGGAGTTGAAGCCAACTGACCATTCAATGCGTTTTCGCTTCGCTAAGTGGGTCTGCGATCGACTTACAGAAGATGCCGATTTTGCCAAAAAAATCATCTTTTCAGATGAAGCTCATTTTGATCTTGGCGGGTATGTAAACAAGCAAAATTGTCGCATTTTGGGCACAAAAAACCCGCACGCATACATTGAAAAGCCGATGCACCCACGAGTCACTGTTTGGTGCGGATTTTGGTCCAGAGGCATAATTGGGCCATTTTTCTTCGAAAATGAGCAAGGAGTGGCCGCTACAGTCAATGGCGATAGTTATCGGGCCATGTTGAACGAATTTTTGTTCACAAAAATTGAAGAGGAGGATATTGGCAACATTTGGTTTCAACAGGACGGCGCTACGTGCCACACAGCCGCAGCTACACTCGATGTTTTGCGCCCTGTTTTTGAAGATCGCATTATCAGCCGCAGAGCTAATGTCGTTTGGCCACCTCGGATTTGACACCGTTGGACTATTATTTGTGAGGTGCCCGCAAAGATAAGTGTTACGCCGACAAGCCAGAGACAATTGACGCTTTAAAGGACAATATTCGTGAAGCCATTGGTGAAATACAGCTGCACACAATCGATAATGTGCTTAAAAATTGGCCCGATCGTGTAGGCTACTGCATGGCCAGCCGAGGCAGCCATCTGAATGAAATTATTTTTTTTTTTTTTCAAGTTCGACACAACGTTGGAAGATATTCATGACTGAAGCAGGAGAAGGTGAAACAGTCAAAAGAGTGAACCTCACGCATTGGTAAGCTAGAGAGGATGCATGTAGAAGGTTGAGACATTAGCGGCATGAAGTTATGAGAGCTTTGGAAACAATTAGGAATGATTGCACCAAAAAGCCTGTCACACGAAACGAAGCAACAGGAATTCTTTTAAAATTAAAAAAAAACTGAAAATGGCGTTAAGTAAGAAAATAAATCTTTTTTTATCAAGTTTGGATTTTCTTCTATTAATTGAGCGAAATTTTTGTTTTAACGAGCAAGATGCACTATTTTAAAGACGGTGTTTCATTAAAAATATTATTGGAGAACGTCTGAATCGAATAATAAGCATTTTGGAAAAATCCGAAGATAGCGAAAAAAATCTTTTATATTTTCGCCGCCGCTCCCCCCTTTGAAAATTTCGAATGAATGATTTTTTTTTCAAAGTCATATTCTATTTGAACTGTGCTTTTTTTAGTTATTTGTGATTCAAACTGAATACAAATTCATAAAAATTTTATAAGAAAACTGCTTAATGCAAAAAATATTCGAATTTTAAAAAAGAAAAATGCTTGTTTTTTCGAACAATTTTTTCGCATTCGAAATCGAATACGTATCTCTTTCTGATTTTTGTTTGCCTTACAGAAAAGTATTGTTTTATTACATATTATGCTGCCTAGGTACTTAGTTAAGCATTTGGACACTGTTTCCTGATATTTTGGAGTTCAATATTTGCAACCAAATTATGTAATAAAAGATTAATGGTTGTCGTGCGGAATGTTTTTTTTTTGTTGGAAAGAATAAACAAAGTAAATGTTGAAATCCAGGCTTCTTCCATAGATTTGATTACTGTAGCCGATCTTTATGAATCCCTTCGCAAGTTCTTAGATCAACGAGAAAACTTTAAAAATTTCGAAGAAATGGCGATGGAATTAAGTGCGTCGAAGGAGTACACAAAAGACCTTGGAAAAAGACAACCAAAAAGAAAAAAATTGCTGATAAAACACCCGATGAAGAAATGGTGCACGCATGATCCTCGACATCATCAGCATTGAAGTGTTCACATTAACTCTAGCATATTTAATCGAGGTCATTTGTGAACAGGCAAAATAAAATAGGGCCTTTAATAGAGCCTTGAGGTTCCGCTGCCAAAAATACTACATAGTTCGTACTGTGTAAAGCTTAAGAAAAGTCGACCAGGCAGAGTACCATAACATGTTCGAAATTATATGTTATGTTATCAAGCTGTCGGAATCGAACTTTGTTCCTTGTCTAGCAATAAGCTGATCATGAGTGACAAATTATGCATTGTCTACTGGACTGGACTGGACTACCAAGTTGTTCGAAAAAGTTATAATAAATTTTTCGAATAGAATAGGCATTGTTTAATTTTCAAAACTAAAAGACTAAGCGCATCTAAATTATAACTCTGCTGACAATTTAAATTTCATTCCAAAGAAATTGAGCGAAGTAATGGTGCTTTAAAGATTTTAGAATATGAAAGTCTTTTCTCACTCTTCGAGTCAAGTTCGTGAAGAGTCGCGTAAGGTTTAGGGTGACGAAGAACTGCAGTGCACAAACGTCAGTGTTAAAATTTGATTTAGGTTGTTTTGATCTAAAGAGCAGTTCGCGGTCAAGTGCCGAAACAGAGGCATTGATGGATTGCATAAATATTGAATAATTTGGGGAAGCTGAAACATGTAAACTAGCTCGCCTTTTTTTTTTTAAAGATGTGACACACAAAGCTCGTTGTCCTGAGTTTATTTTGGGCACAGTTTATCCACCGATACTCCTTGGTTTATTTCCAAGACATCGTCACTTTTTGTTATTTGAACCAATCTCGTCAAAACTGGGCGGAAGGATTGACCATAGATTGATTTGAAGTTGGTTCTTTTCTTGTCCAATCACTCTCATTCCTGGAAATACTGATTAAACACATCTAGGCCCTGGTTTGAAGTTCGCTGCTTGTTCGTCTTTCAAAAAAATATCGCCGGACACTTCGCTTAGCTTGAGCTGGTATATGGCGAAGGACCTATTAAAAGGAGATCTATTTCTTCGACCTTGTTCTTTCCATTATGCCCTTTTTTGGATTGCATTATCTCCGGCATACCCATTCACCAGTATACCAAACCGGTGGTTTCGAATAGATATTTGAAATGTCGTGGTACTGACCCAAAAACACAGCGGAATGTCCATCGCTCTCTGAAGGTTCTGGATATAAAAGTCGTTCCAAGGCTGCTGTATTTATTTTCGCTGCTTCTTCTTATCGTTTGAATTTTGCACATTCAGAGTATTTGATGTGAGCTCCGAATCTCTTTGCATGTGGACATCGTTTGCTGTCTTTTCGACTAGCTCGAGGCCTTGAGAACCTTTTGCTTATTTCTGCTTGTTGCTTTGGGGCTTTCAGACTTATTCGCCGAAAATACTTTTGTTGCAGATTTTAGCACTGAAGTCCTCCAGTACAATTTTGACATCATATTCCAATTAGGCCAGGAAGTCGTCAAAATCTCCCTTAATAGTGTCATCAGTTTCCTCGGTATATTACTTTGATGGAGATCACGCTGATGATCTTAAAGTCAATTGAAATTCTGCTTGGCTCCAATGAATCACGACGATTCCAAATCCTTAAATGTTCAGTCTTTTTTGACAGATGTAACAAGTTTTGCATATGTGCTCATATCCGTCGTATCCCCTCGATCAAGAGGTCTAAAAACAATCACCTGACCCAAAAATAAAAATCGTTAAAAAATAATATTCTTATCGGTAAGTATGGTTTATTTTGGGCCACCTTCTTGCTGCCTGAGGATTTGTTATGCAGGTTCCATGAACACTCCGAATCGTGATCTTCTGGCGTGTCTTTCGTGTCACCGATATCCCAAATTACAATTTGAAGGGTTCCATTGAGAAGCGGTTGTCAATAATCCGTCTCGAGATACTCACTTAGTCTTTTCAAAAAACCTGAATTACAGTTGAAAAACTTGTCAAAGTAATCTTGAGAAAGTGCGGTGTCTATTTAGCTCAATTCCGTCTTTTTTTTCTCAAACCTACGTATTTTTATACACAGCATAACGTGCCCAATCGGAGACCGAGGTGACGACCATTAAAGCTCACCCTAACCAACCAAACTATTTATACAGCTTTCCACAAAAACTGAACTTTAAAGCGAATTTCGAAAACACTAAATCAGTCACAAATGGAACATCTTTTGAAGCCCTGCAGTGTGGTTAAACTAAAAGGACCCGACTCGAATCAATTCAATTATCTACGCCGACCCGAAGCTGGAAACAAAATTTTCGTTTCATTAACGAACAACTTTTGCCTTAATTTCGCACCCAAAAACGCGGCTTGGAATAATTTTTCAAATAAGTATTAATTAATAATTAATAGAATGCAGCAGCCTTACAGGCGGAATTCCATGTATTGGAAGCAACGATAGTTTATACTTGTAGCCGCAGGACGAATGCGAATGTGAAAACTTTTTAATTGATGCATAATAAGGCTCCGTGTTCCTTCAGTGGCAGGATCTTTTCGAAGAAGAAACTTGTTTTCGAATAACTTCTACGAAGATGCATAAAAGTTATTATTGTTTCAAAAGAAGAGCATAGAGTGGAAACGGAAACGAAAAGGATACCCGGACCACTTAGGACGGAACACAGTTACAGTTTGGTGATTTTCGATGGATGCCAGCGAGCATTGTGAATGCCATTTGATCAGTGTTACTGAGTGGTTTTACTTTGGGATTTGTCTTGGAAGAGATATTTTTGTCCGTTTTTGTCACAGAGGAGGAAGTTTTCCTCAAGGATGTTTTTGAAGAAGAAGCTACTTTTATGATTCCTAATTAGTTTTCCATAACGAAAAGTTATAAAGGTGATGATGTTTGTTTGAGAGTAGTTTTCCTTTCACAATTTGTTGCAATGCATGACGGAAAGTTTGTTTTTTGTTATTGCAACTTTCAGAAAAGATTGCATTTTAAGTGATCCTTTGCATTCGAAAGACGAATAATCTTTGGAAACTCGGATGAATGTATTAAGTGGAAGTGTTTTAGTTTAATTTATAATCATCACTTGTACACACTTTTCAATCAAGTGTAAACTGAAAGATTGCCATTTAAATTGGCAGTCAGGATGCGGCACGAATCTTGCAGAGTAAAATTCGGAACTTTGTCATGAGGTGCCACTCAAGTGATTACGTGTTCTTATAGATTTTGAAATGAAAGAGATCAAAAGTAGAGAACTAGTGTGATAGTCAGTTTCCTATTAGGAACACTTCTTTCTGAGGAATAATGGAAAAAGACCAGATTAAAGCATGAATCTCAGAAGTTTTCTTCCACTTAAATTGCAGATCCCGGAAGAAGCTTCTGCCTCAATTACTCTATCTTCTTGTGGCTTATCCAGTCATTCACATACAATATGATGGAAGGTCTCTATTTCCTCTTCATCTCTGCAGCTTTTGTAAAAGTCGTTGTAAGGCTTTCCGAATCGATGCCAACGGGAATGTGATTGATTCGATCATTTTGAAAAGGAGTCATCTACCAAATTTATCGGAAGTATTTTTTTTTCAAGTTCCTGTACCGTGGAATGGTTATTCATGGGAAAAGTTTGCGGGAACATTTAGTTTTTTTTTTGTGCACATTTAGACGAGTTTGGATCTTATCCAAAATTACTGCCATCTTAGACGGCCATGATATTGCCAACAAAATTGTCTTCAACGATCATTTCCGACGGTTGCAGTATAGCTGCGCGAGGAAGGGGGTTAGATGATTCAATACCTCCAAGGAAATTGAAAAGTTCAAGCTGTTTAAGGGGGTATTCTAGTCTAGAAATTTTTTAAAATCGATTTTTTTTATATTTTCAAAGTTTAACTATTCAAGAATAAATTTACGAGAGGATTTTTCAAAATTCAAATTATTTTCGGAGATATCGGTATTTTGCTGACCCGGCATCCAAACTGGTTCGGCCGGAACTAATCGAACAAAAGACATTAGAGATTCTCCGTCTACCTGAATCCATATTTCTCAGTAAAACCTTTTGTCCTTCTGTAAAACCTTATATTGTAATACCAGAAGCCAAGGTGACTTGAATCTTTTTTATTTAGTGTTCACTTACGTCCAGCTGCTAACAGTTGAATTCTAACCTTCAAACCACGTGGACGTACATATGCATATGTACATTTATTGCTGTTTGTATTTTTAATGAAAGCTTCATTCCTAATTTAGAAATGATGGAGCTTATGGGAATGAAAATAATTGGCCAGGAAGCTCATTCATTGGCTCTGAAAAGAGACAACGCCTGGATTGACCGCTTCGAGAAACGAGCATCCAACGCATCAAAGGAGGCCAGAACTGCTGGATATTAAGAGAGAAACGCGGAAAATATTTTTTTCGAAGTCAAAGAAGGTCCATTGCATGAAGCAGGAATGGCAGATTGAATAAATGTTAGTGTACATTTCATTTCATGACTTAGACTGCGAAAAACTTTACGCGAAACTTTAAACGCGTTTTTCTCGAAACTGTCTTTTTCAAAACAATACCCACGATTTCTCAGATTCTACTGGACCGATTTACCTCAAATTTGCTTTATAGACTTGTCTATAAACTCTCCCACCAATTTTTAAAAAATTCGAATAAGTTAAAAAAGGTTTTATAAAAATGTTTTTTTTTCAGGCAGTCGCCATTTTTTGGAAAAAAAATTTTCCAACTTTTCCGTAGTTCCAGACATCGCGACATTTTTCTAGATTAACAATCTTTTTTTTTTGGGTTTAGATTGCTAGGAGGGTTGAAATCGTGGGTATGGTTACGCGCCAATTTTTTGAGACCCCCACTTCACCAACTGCTAGTTTTTGAAATTTTCAACTTTTTTTATTTTTTTTTCTGTACTCTTGTTATGTTAATAAAAAGTTAATAAATAATTTTTTATGACACTTCAAAAATGATGAAATTCATGCCTCTAAACTAAAATACCCCCATAAAGTGGTGGTCGCATACAATAGGCGTGTTTTTTTTTAAACCTAGTTAGCCAGTCGTTCATTAAGACGCTTACCAGCGAGTCAAAGTCAACCGATTTTACATCTCTCCAAGTTGGTACGGGTGATTTCGCTTCTATGACATCAGCTGTTAACTTTAAAGTTGTCAGTTGTGAACCAAGTTTTTTTTTAATTTGTTTTAAAAACAATAATTTTTAACTTGTTCAATAGACAATCTACAAAAAATAAAGAGGTATGTTATCATAACATAGTTGATTATATTTGTGAAGCATCTTTTATAATCCAAATAACAGATTTTATACGGAATGCTAGGTTCATGTTCACAAGCGTAATTCTTACGCCGCTGGTGCACGAATTCTTCCTTCCGCGCGCTGAAAAATTCGGAAGGGCTTTTGCTTTTTCCTTGTTCCAATTTTTCTTGCTGTGTAAAATAAATTTTCTTATTTGACTTAACTTTATTTATATACAAAATAATGATATTTTTCCATTTTCTTCACAATTGCCAACGTCGACAAAAAAAAAAAAAAAAAAAATAGCTAGCCGCGCAACTTAGCCAGTTGCTTTTGGCTGTCGATAAAATCAAGAGTTGTTGCCAGCTGGTTCTTTAATTTGTTTCACGTGTTAAATTTTACTTGCCACCACTGGCTAGCTACGTTTACTTTTATCAGGCACTCACGAATCATCAATGAACAACCATCTTACTAACCACTCTATGCAGATACCTGTTGTGAGTAAGGTTAACACCCCAACCATGTGCAAGCAGCCTAGGATATCGATTTCAAAGGACCCAAAATCGAAAAAGGCCACGAAATCCGCGTATGCTCCTGGAAATTTAGGAATTCTCTCTACCACAGGAGCTTCGCAAAAATTTGACACTATTCTCAGAGAGTAGACAATTTTTAATTCAATTTCATTGTCAATTCATTTTATTTTTATTTCATTAATTTCTTGTACAAAAATTCATAAAATTAAAAACTAAATAAAATAAGAAATTCATTTCAATAATATCATACAAAGTACTAAAATTAGCGTTGAATGCAATTATGCTATGAATATATTTCAATTTCATTTACTTAAACAATGGACCCGTAAAAAAAATATCACAATAATTATTATTATTATTTTTTAATATAAAAAGTAATTTCAAAAATATTAATAATTTTTGGATAAATAAATCATTAAAAGCAACAAAAATTCAATAAAAAACTTATTTTATTAGTTTCACCAGAAAGCCAATAGATTGAGAAAAAAAACTTAGTGAAGAGATCATTTTATATTTTGGGGAAGTTTATTAAATAAACGTAAGGATGAAATATTATAATAATTATTATTAATATTAAAATAATTATTATAATAATAACAATTGGCACTTATATAAGTATAAAAAATTTGCACGTAAATTATAGTTAGGAGTATAGAGGATCTTCAAGACTTTAAAACAATACAAGTGACGGATAGGAAAAAATTTTCATTCAAAGAACAGGTGGAAAGTATGCTGACTACTGGGTTTGTGGCACAGTTTATTTCGGGCATACTTCTGTAACAACAAGCAATACCATATTCTAGCTTCGGGTGAAAAATACCATAGTATATAATTTTTAATGAGGTAGCAAATACAAGTGTCTTCGCTCCTTTAAGCTTCTAAATGATTCGGATAGCTCAGCCTAGGATCTAAGATAAGTCCCAAATATTTAAATTCTTTGACGGTTTCGATCAGTAAACATCAATCGCTACAATTCAGGCAGTCACAAAAAGAAGGAGTAGAAGAACCAGGCAGTAGCAACATGATAGTAACAATGATAATATATATTAATGTCAGATTATATTATTAAGTATCCATAATAGGAAATGTAGGAAATACACTGCTACCCAGGAAGAGAAAAGTACAGTGCCGGAAGAGGAAAATACTGCGAAAAAAGAAAGAAAGCAGCTGTCTCAAGTAGCTGCAGGATGTTGAATAGTCTAGCAGCAAAATTATTACACTATATAATAAGTGCTCCTTTATTTTCAAGGACACTTTTAGACAATTCGCAAATTGTGTATAAAATTGTCCTCCCATCCACTGTTGAAGAATTTGGTATGGGCATAAAAGATATACTATATGAGCTCAAAGAAATGAATCTGAAAATTGAAAATAAGCGAAGTTGCGTGAACTTCTCAAGCCTTTTTGCAGCACTTATTCTAGTATGGCCACAGTTTTACACTCAATAAAAACTAACGAACTCCAGGTCAAAACTCACCACCTATTCAACGACCTTAAAGCCGCTATGAACTGTTCCTTTTCGACTGATATGAGTCTCATGCAGAAGGCAAATATCCTTCAACTTAAATGGATCAGCCAAAGTGAGCGAATGGAAAACAACTCGAAGATGTGAAAAAGCTTGGTCAAACCGCCAGCAGCGTGCCCGCGATCTGGAGCTCAAGCTCAAATCCTCCAATGACTGATCGTATATGTCTGTAGAACGAAAGCGATTAATTTCAATGTAAAGCTTCACCATTTTTCAGCCTTCTCTTGGTGTAGACTGCCACAGTCAATATTTATTCTTTACAATTATACTGAATTTACGACCGGCTTAGAATTGTTGGCTATTTATTAGTTTCACCAAGCAGCTTAAGATGCCACGGGCTGCATATTTACTTCTTGTACTTGTTCTGTTTTTCATATAAGTAATGTCTATGATTCCGGTCTGTTTTTTATTAGATTTCGAAGGATGCAAATTTAACATGTCTAATTTTTTCTTCGTGCTATTTAATTTTGATGTTTTATTCATAGAAGACTATCAAAACTAAAGTTTTAAAGGGTCATGTAATTTTTCAAGTGTCATAAAAAAAGGCAATTAATATTTTTAGTATCCATTTTTTTATTAGTTATTTGTTAACATAACAAGAATACAGAAAAAATAAAAAGTTCAAAATTTCAAAAATTAGCAGTTGATGAAGTGGGGGTCTCAAAAAATTGGCGCGTTACCATACCCACGATTTCAACCCTCCTAGTAATCTGAAACCAAAAAAAAAAAAGATTAATTTTTAATCTAGAATAATGTCGCAATGTCAGGAAAAGCTGGAACGATTTTTTTACACAAAATGGCGACTGCCTGAAAAAAAAACAATTTTTGTACCACTTTTTGTGACTGTTTCGAATTAAAAAAAAAACAATAGAAATTTTGGGATGGGAAGAAACAGACATTGAAAAGTCTGTAAAGAAGACTTTAAAAATTTCAGGTCCAGTAGAACCTGAGAAATCGTGGGTATTGATTTGAAAAAGATAGTTTCGAGAAAAACGCGTTTCGCGTAAAGTTTTTCGCAGTGTAAGTCATGAAATGATATTGTAGATTTACATTTAATCAATCTGCCATTCCTGCTTCATACATCGGACATTCCTCGACTTCGAAACATATATTTTCCGCGTTTCTCTCTTCATATCGAGCAGTTTTGGCCTCCTTTGATGCGATGGATGTTTCGGGCGTTGTCTCGTTTCACAGCAAATGAATGAGCTTCCGGGCCAATTTCCATTAAATAGAATGGACATTTTTTTAAAATAGGAGCAGCATGAAGCCTTCATTTAAAATACAAACAGCAATAAATATCGCTATCTCAATCATCTTAGATCCGGAATGAATATGTTTTGGATCGAAAGTCCAAATAAAAGAGTTTAGAGACTTATTATTATTTTTGAGTTTCTGAACCTAAGCATCGAGTCAATAATTCCTCTGATGATAAACTCTCGTAAACAGAGGAGGATTTTCGTGGTCAAACTCCTGTAATGTACCTTCAGATGCAGCTTTTTTCCTTTTACACCAACTCTCCGCACCAGGTGGGCAATACATTTGCTGCATTTTTCATATTATCAACAGAATCAGCGTGCCGGCGAATAGCCAAATCATAATATAAAGACAATTTATTAAATACTTTATCAGTTGATTTGCTTTCACCTTTTCCACCAAGCCCTCTTTTATCTCTTTTCGCCGGGTCAGCAAAATACCGATATCTCCGAAAATTATTTGAATTTTGAAAAATCCTCTTGTAGATATATTCTTGAATAGTTAAACTTTGAAAATATAAAAAAAAAGTCACACTTTAGAAACGATCTCGAGCTATTGCAATGAGCTGACTTTTGTTATCTATATTTGTGTGACAAATACAATAAGTAATTTTTTATTGGTATGTGACTCTCGTTAGTAGGGCTACAAATTATATTTTTTTTAAATCCCTTATGTCATGTTCATACTTCCGGGCAAGCTCTATAATAATCGATGGCGTAATAAGGTTAACCGTCAACCATTCCATTGCATCATTGTAAAAGTTAATTATTGTTCCAGCTGATTAACAATCAATCAAATGCAGTTTCTGTACATTCAATCTTTTGGCTGGCGCTTTATTTTTTTCTTTCTAGTCTTGTCTTCGGGCATATAAAAGAAATGCACTTTTGGAACTTTTATTAGTGTGAATTTTGGAATTCCCGGAAGTGTTACACTTTTGGCCCTGGGGCTAGTCAATCGAAGAATGTTCAAAATTAATTTAAGTTTAATCAGTTTTATATTATTCTTTTTTGGATTTGTGAAAATGTGTTTAGCGGATGAGGAAAGTCCATTTCTAATTGTTGTACCAGATGATGAAGATGTGACGCATCCCATGCCGTTCATAGCAAGACTGTTGTTACAGGAATCAGAGTCCTCGAATGCAGTTAATAACTCCAAATAATTTAAGACTAAACATAAATAAAACTTGAACTTGAGGATGTTTTTAAACTTATTTTGTTTATGGAATGAATTTCTTTGTCTACAAGGCTGGAAAATTGAAATTTAACAGAAAAATAGTACAATCGTGAGACTTCAAGAAACAAGGACATAACCATTAAATAAAGGCTTTTCTATTAAAAAAAAAAAAGACAAATAATTTTGTCTTGTCCGAATGGTTACTTGTTCAGGAAAAGTGGGGCAAACCGCTGCGGTACATAATCTTAGATATGCTCACCAGCAGACAGCAAATTGCCATCTGGTGGGACTTTGGAAATTAACAACGGTCTACAACAGGGTGTAGTTATTGCGCCGATTTCATTTACGATCTTCACAAGCGATCTTGTAGGATCTCTCCGCCACTCCATAGCGTACGCAGATGACTTGATCGTGTACAGGTCAAGTCAAAAGATCGAGTTCATCGGCAGTCTTTTGCAACGTGACTGCGAAAAGATTCAGTGATATTGCGATGATCGGAAGTTGAAGATCAAGATCCAAAAGTGTGAAACCATTCTGTTCACGACTCCGTTGCCTAGGGCCTCTAGAAATACTAGAATGAAGTGGCGAATGTTCTTTATTGTTGGACTTAAACTACAGCCACTGGCGTATCGAAGTGTTGTTGGCTAGATCAATATCTATATTATTTACAAACATATAGATACTGCTTTAACCAGAGCCAAAGTGGCATTTGCCTTGACAAAGAGACTGTTTCACAGCAGTCAACTCGATGCCAAGGTTAAGGTGATCTGCTACATGGCTCTGATTTGGCCTGTCCTTGCCTATGGATGTCCTGTTTGGTTTAAAGTCGGAACAAGCTTGATGGAAAAGATTCGGGTTTTCGAGAGACGATGTCTTAGGGCTTGTCTCCATTCATATAAAGGGTTTTTCAACAGGGACGCTACAAAAGTATAGCGACAGGGACAGCAAACGACGCCATATTTCTTGCCGCTCTTTTGACATTTCTCTTCAGTAAGGTTGGCCATTTCATGATGGAAAGATATACGAGCCAACAACGAGTCGAAATTTTTAAAATTTTCTACCGAAATTCGGAGTCAGTGGCCTCAACGTTAAGAGCGCTACGTCCAATTTATGGTCGTCATAATCGTCGTAACACATCAACAATTAAGCGTATAGTGGAAAAATTTGAATCCGCAGGCACAGTACAAAATGTTCTTGTGCCAATGAGACAAAGAAGTGCCCGTAGTGTCGAGAATATTACTGCCGATGAGGCTTCAATTGCAGAAAGCCCAAATGTGTTTCTCACACGTCGTTCTCAAGCGTTGGGCATCTCTGTGACGTCGTTGTGGCGAATTTTGTGAAAAGATCTTGGCCTACATCCTTACAAGATTAAATTGAGGCAAGAACTGAAGCCGCTTGACCACCAGAAGCGTAGCATGTTCGTGAATTGGGCTGAGCAACAACTTGAAAATGATTCGGATTTTCATCGAAAAATCATCTTCAGCGATGAGGCTCATTTCTGTCTGAATGGCGCCGCCAATAAACAAAATATGCGGTATTGGTGAGGCAGCAGTCCACACGTACTCCATGAGGTATCAGTGCATCCCAAAAAAATTACGGTTTGGTGTGGTTTATAAGCCGGCGGTGTCATTGGGCCGTACTTCTTCCGTGATGATCAAGACCAGCACGTTACTGTGAATGGGGATCGCAACCGTTCAATGATAACCGAATATTTTTGGCCCAAATTGGATATTATGGACTTAGAGGACATGTGGTTCCAACAGGACGGCGCCACAAGCCACACAGCGAATGTCACAATCAATTTATTGGAAACCAAGTTTGGAGAACGTGTTATCTCACGAAATGGTCCAGTCGCTTGGCCGCCTCGCCAACAAGCCAGCGACGATTGATGAACTTCGTACCAATATCGAACGTGAAATTACAGTAGTATCGGCCGATTTATGCTTGAAAAGCGTCGAAAATTGGGTTCAGCGTCTGGATTTCTGCAAGCGTGCCCGTGGTGGCCATATGGCATCAAACGTACTTTCACAGGAATAAAGAATTTCATTGATATCCAAAACCGTTTTTGTTTTATTTAAAAAAAACTCCAGAGTCTGAGTAAGAAAAATTCTATAGAAATGAGGTCTTGTACAACGGGGCCAACCTGATCAGAGTGGATTACTCTCTGATAAAGCTTATTCGAAGTCACATTGCATGAGCAATGACTTCGACCCCAATGATATGCACCACGAGACAGTGCGCCTTAACGGCCATATTCCCCTTGAAGCTTTTCTCTATCTCTGGTCCAGGATATATTAGCGATACCGTCAATCTTCCTAGTTGGTCGAAAAGCTGTGGACGGACGACCAATTACGACCAAGACGTCGCATATAGCTCACTGGGGGACTCTACGGTTCAGTAGGGCAGTATCAGAGCAAGTCAGAGTTGATGTCGTAAGGCAATATAAATAGATACTATTGATGGTTGTACGAGGAGTAGAACTCAGTCGTATTTATTTAACTTGGGTGCTGTTTAGGCAAAACATAGCATGTCCTGTTAGCCATTGCCGGCTTATATATATGTAAGTTAGTGTAAGGAATAGGACTACCGGTTGAAAATGTCGTTATTGCAGACAATTTCATATCTATTACTCTGAAGTGAATTTTGACCATGACAGCTGTCACATCAGAAACTTCATGTCATTATTATTGGTCATTAGTAAAAATACACAAGTTTTCAAAACAACATTTGCGGGAAGTTTTAATAAGCTTCTTTCATTTAAAGAAAAAAGCAACCGAAGCGCATCAATTGCTTACCGAAGCTTACCCGGGCTATACTATAGACGTTAGAATGTGTCAGCGGTGGTTTAAGCGGTTCAAAGATGGTGATTTCAACGACGAAGACAAAGAACGCCCCGGCCAGGTGAAAAAGTTTGAAGACCATGAATTGGAGGCATTGCTCGATCACGATCCATCACAAACGAAAGAAGAACTTGCAAAATCACTTGGCGTTGCTCAGCAAACCATTTCCGATCATTCCGATTTGAAAGGTAGAACATTGGGTGCCGTATGAATTGAAGCCACGAGACGCCGAACACCGATTTTGCATGTCCGAAATGCTGCTTGATCGCCACAAAAAGAAGTCCTTTTTGCATCGAATCGGCACTGATGATGAAAAATGGGTACATTACGATAATCCAAAACGTCGGGCAACGCATGGATACCCCGGATATGCCTCAACATCGACGGCCGTTCAGAATATTCATGGCCTGAAGGTTATGCTGTGCATTTGGTGAGACCAGAAGTGTGTTGTGTATTATGAGCTGCTAAAACCGAATGAAACAATTACCGACGACAATTGATGCGTTTGAGCCGAGCACTGGAGGAAAAACGGCCGGAAACGGTCGCAAGACACGATAAAGTTATTTTGCAACATGACAATGCTCGGCCACATCTTGCAAATGTCGTCAAAACTAACCTTGATACGCTCAAATGGGATGTCCTACCCCACCCGCCGTATAGTCCAGACCTTGCGCCAACCGATTACTATCTCTTCCGATCGATGCAACATGGCCTGGCTGACCAGCACTTCCGTCATTTCGATGATGTCAAAAAATGGATCAATTCGTGGATTGCGATCAAACCGGTCGAATTTTTCAGAACAAGTGTCCATGAATTACCAGAAAAATGGGAAAAATATGTGGCTAGCGATGGGCAATACTTTGAATATTGAATTTATATCTATTTTTCCTCAATAAAGCAAAAAAACGACATTTTCAACCGGTATTCAATGACCGAAGACAGTCATTGACGTCTCGGAAGATTTTTCGGTCAAATATTAATTGGAAAACATTGGTTAATAAATCGAAACCATCGAGGGACTCGCATAAACACACACAAAAAAAATGCATCGAAATCAGTCCAGCGGTTTATAAGAAGTTTAGTGACAAACACACATATAGAAGAGTTATTTATGTATGTGTATAAAGATTAAGATAAAACTTGCGTGTGATTCGACTTGCCCACATTTTAAGAAGGGGCGGAGAATGTAAGGTCTTATGTGGAACCCTACAGTCTGCAATACCTGAACCCGCTCACTGTTACGAACTTGTTCATGCAATAGTTGCTGATCTTTACTGATTCGAGAGCTTTCAGCTTGAAAGCGTTGTTTCTGTGTGGCGTGGCAGTGACAAATTAGATGTTGAAAATTTTTGTAAATTGGTTTGCAATTTTGCGATGATCGGTACTAATTCTAAAAAGCACTGTGATAACTTTTCTGGATTAGTTTTGGAAATAATTTGCTCTACATGTTTTTCTAGACCATCTCCAGCTACATTGAAAAGTTGGACTAGAAGTTTATGGGCATTAGCAAGCTTATTTGACTTGAGTTTAACTATCACTTCTTCCAATTGATTTCATTTGGATCTTTGGCATTGTGATTGTCGTGCGATGGTTGGTCTTTAAAGAGCACTTTGCTTCGAATACATAGCAACATTTCGTACCATACTCGCTTCTTGTCTCGATGCTCAACTTGACATGAGCGTATGAAACGTATACACACAGATTCTTATGAAGGGTGACTCACTGTTACAAAGGTACCTGAGTTCCAACTTAAGCATAATCTTACTGTCAACTTACCCGATATAATAAGATCTGGTGCCGTAGGCTTTTTGTGAAATGCGGCCCAACAAGACATGACAGTAGTGACAGCCAAGCTACTCTTGCTAAGTCCAACAATTATGTTGCAATTAGCTTTTTATTCTAGGAAGCTGATTTGCCATCCGGTTCACAGTGGAATTACAGGGTCTCTTATAAGACAGCTAAGAGCACTTCGACTTCCCTAAGTTAGAACCTGCTGTTTGCCTTGTTTGAGTTCTAACAATTTTGTTTCCTTGAGAACACTGTTAGCGTGCCTCTAGAGGCTGCAGATGAATCTCGACTGCTGCTGTCGGCACGGGTAAATACGTCTTTATCAAACACCTTCAGGTAAAATGCTTAATAACATAACTTTTCTGTCACCATGCTACTCATGATTGAGGCTTTGATCGACCCAACTGGAAACAAGTTTCGAGGCGGGAAGGGAGCTGATCATTGTGATCACTTCCTTTAAGGCCCGTAAGTGTATGTAAAGTTATAGAAAAGTACTTTTCAAACGTTACCCTTAAGACTCTGATGTCCGCCCCAGTAAATCAAGTCTTTTATTTTAATAATTTCGACTCATCAACAAAATAAAACAATCGATGTTCATAAATTAACTTTATTATTGTTTGGCCTTCAAATGGTAGGCTTCATTCTTCTATGAGGACTGATGGACAGGAACTGCTTGAAGGATTATTTCTTCAATCTAAAATCAAAAAAACTGAGGTTGAGGTTTTGTTTAGTAAATGGAACAAATTATTTTACAATACCTGAACGTTGGGTGGCGTATGCAAAGCATACAGAACTGCTTCTGCAACGTCTTTCGGTTGAAGTTTAGGCAAACCAGCACATGAAGCTGGATTGTATACCTTTAAAAAGTCTGTTTCCACCATACCGGGACTGATGCTCTGAAAGTTAAAATAAAATTCTTTCATTTCAAACTTTACTCAAATATTTATATAAAAACTTTTGACTTAGCCTTAGAACTCTGACCGTCTGAAATGTGTGACAACTTCTTAAGGCTATGGTTGCTAGGTATAGTTTTTTTTTACTATTTACTTTGTTATTATTATTATTATTTTTAATATTAGTAAGCCAGGAATCGAAGGGCAAATGATCTTCTTAAGCAATCATTGCAAGGCCTGTTTATTGAAGTTACAAATCAGAAGTAAAGCAAAGATGATCTAAGCTGGTTGACCGACACTCTCAGGACATTCGTCTTCTAGATCACGGACAGAAAAGGCCCATGTAAAAGTCCATGGGTCAGAGAAAAGCTTTTTTGGATCAAATGCATGGAAATTTATGTAATAAATAGCTTTTTAAGGAGCAGTTTTTACATAAGTGACCTCCTATAAAAGCTCTGGATGTCTTCACAAGAGATATTGGAGAAGGATTACTAGTCATTGAGGATAATATTGCCTAGGCTATGTTAGTACTCGTTGACTAGAGATCAATCGGAATCAGTAAAATCAGACTGAAAAACTGAGGAGTCTTCAGAGCTAAATTTTAAAATTTGTGTTCAGTACGCGATGCTTGTGACTATCAATACCATAGAAATTGTAATTTGCGAATTCCGGAAAAAAGTGCATTTTGAAACCATGGGCTATAGTCCAGCAAAATTAAGCAAAAAAGCCTCGGATTTCATTTTTCTGTATTTTTGTCAATAAAAGGTTCTCAGAGCTAAATTTTCAAATTTGTGTTCATTTCGTGATGCTTGTGACTGTCAATACCATAGAAATTGTAATTTGCGAATTCCGGAAAATGTGCATTTTGAAACCATTTTGGGCTATAGTCCAGCAGAATTAAGCAAAAAAGCCTCGGATTTCATTTTTCTGTATTTTTGTCAATAAAAGGTTCTCAGAGCTAAATTTTCAAATTTGTGTTCAGTTCGTGATGCTTGTGACTGTCAATACCATAGAAATTGTAATTTGCAAATTCCGGAAAAAAGTGCATTTTGAAACCATGGGCTATAGTCCAGCAGAAGCAAAAAAGCCTCGGATTTCATTTTTCTGTATTTTGGTCAATAAAACGTTCTCAGAGCTAAATTTTCAAATTTGTGTTCAGTTCGCGATGCTTGTGACTGTCAATACCATAGAAATTGTAATTTGCGAATTCCGGAAAAAAGTGCATTTTGAAACCATGGGCTATAGTCCAGCAAAATTAAGCAAAAAAGCCTCGGATTTCATTTTTCTGTATTTTTGTCAATAAAAGGTTCTCAGAGCTAAATTTTCAAATTTGTGTTCATTTCGTGATGCTTGTGACTGTCAATACCATAGAAATTGTAATTTGCGAATTCCGGAAAATGTGCATTTTGAAACCATTTTGGGCTATAGTCCAGCAGA
Source organism: Orthonevra nobilis (assembly GCA_963555765.1). Lineage (NCBI taxonomy): Eukaryota > Metazoa > Arthropoda > Insecta > Diptera > Syrphidae > Orthonevra > Orthonevra nobilis. The sequence goes on along the minus strand of OY743225.1, from coordinate 58,606,072 downwards.
ATTAAGCAAAAAAGCCTCGGATTTCATTTTTCTGTATTTTTGTCAATAAAAGGTTCTCAGAGCTAAATTTTCAAATTTGTGTTCAGTTCGTGATGCTTGTGACTGTCAATACCATAGAAATTGTAATTTGCAAATTCCGGAAAAAAGTGCATTTTGAAACCATGGGCTATAGTCCAGCAGAAGCAAAAAAGCCTCGGATTTCATTTTTCTGTATTTTGGTCAATAAAACGTTCTCAGAGCTAAATTTTCAAATTTGTGTTCAGTTCGCGATGCTTGTGACTGTCAATACCATAGAAATTGTAATTTGCGAATTCCGGAAAAAAGTGCATTTTGAAACCATGGGCTATAGTCCAGCAGAATTAAGCAGAAAAGCCTCGGATTTCATTTTTCTGTATTTTTGTCAATAAAAGGTTCTCAGAGCTAAATTTTCAAATTTGTGTTCAGTTCGCGATGCTTGTGACTGTCAATACCATAGAAATTGTAATTTGCGAATTCCGGAAAAAAGTGCATTTTGAAACCATGGGCTATAGTCCAGCAGTATTAAGCAAAAAAGCCTCGGATTTCATTTTTCTGTATTTTTGTCAATAAAAGGTTCTCAGAGCTAAATTTTCAAATTTGTGTTCAGTTCGTGATGTTTGTGACTGACAATATAATAGAAATCGTAATTTCCGAATTCCGGAAAAAAGTGCATTTTGAAACCATGGGCTATAGTCCAGCAGAATTAAGCAGAAAAGCCTCGGATTTCATTTTTCTGTATTTTTGTCAATAAAAGGTTCTCAGAGCTAAATTTTCAAATTTGTGTTCAGTTCGCGATGCTTGTGACTGTCAATATAGCAGAAATCGTAATTTGCGAATTCCGGAAAAAAGTGCATTTTGAAACCATGGGCTATAGTCCAGCAGAATTAAGCAGAAAAGCCTCGGATTTCATTTTTCTGTATTTTTGTCAATAAAAGGTTCTCAGAGCTAAATTTTCAAATTTGTGTTCAGTTCGCGATGCTTGTGACTGTCAATACCATAGAAATTGTAATTTGCGAATTCCGGAAAAAAGTGCATTTTGAAACCATGGGCTATAGTCCAGCAGTATTAAGCAAAAAAGCCTCGGATTTCATTTTTCTGTATTTTTGTCAATAAAAGGTTCTCAGAGCTAAATTTTCAAATTTGTGTTCAGTTCGCGATGCTTGTGACTGTCAATACCATAGAAATTGTAATTTGCGAATTCCGGAAAAAAGTGCATTTTGAAACCATGGGCTATAGTCCAGCAGTATTAAGCAAAAAAGCCTCGGATTTCATTTTTCTGTATTTTTGTCAATAAAAGGTTCTCAGAGCTAAATTTTCAAATTTGTGTTCAGTTCGTGATGTTTGTGACTGACAATATAATAGAAATCGTAATTTCCGAATTCCGGAAAAAAGTGCATTTTGAAACCATGGGCTATAGTCCAGCAGAATTAAGCAGAAAAGCCTCGGATTTCATTTTTCTGTATTTTTGTCAATAAAAGGTTCTCAGAGCTAAATTTTCAAATTTGTGTTCAGTTCGCGATGCTTGTGACTGTCAATATAGCAGAAATCGTAATTTGCGAATTCCGGAAAAAAGTGCATTTTGAAACCATGGGCTATAGTCCAGCAGAATTAAGCAGAAAAGCCTCGGATTTCATTTTTCTGTATTTTTGTCAATAAAAGGTTCTCAGAGCTAAATTTTCAAATTTGTGTTCAGTTCGTGATGTTTGTGACTGACAATATAATAGAAATCGTAATTTCCGAATTCCGGAAAAAAGTGCATTTTGAAACCATGGGCTATAGTCCAGCAGAATTAAGCAGAAAAGCCTCGGATTTCATTTTTCTGTATTTTTGTCAATAAAAGGTTCTCAGAGCTAAATTTTCAAATTTGTGTTCAGTTCGCGATGCTTGTGACTGTCAATACCATAGAAATTGTAATTTGCGAATTCCGGAAAAAAGTGCATTTTGAAACCATGGGCTATAGTCCAGCAGTATTAAGCAAAAAAGCCTCGGATTTCATTTTTCTGTATTTTTGTCAATAAAAGGTTCTCAGAGCTAAATTTTCAAATTTGTGTTCAGTTCGTGATGTTTGTGACTGACAATATAATAGAAATCGTAATTTCCGAATTCCGGAAAAAAGTGCATTTTGAAACCATGGGCTATAGTCCAGCAGAATTAAGCAGAAAAGCCTCGGATTTCATTTTTCTGTATTTTTGTCAATAAAAGGTTCTCAGAGCTAAATTTTCAAATTTGTGTTCAGTTCGCGATGCTTGTGACTGTCAATACCATAGAAATTGTAATTTGCGAATTCCGGAAAAAAGTGCATTTTGAAACCATGGGCTATAGTCCAGCAGTATTAAGCAAAAAAGCCTCGGATTTCATTTTTCTGTATTTTTGTCAATAAAAGGTTCTCAGAGCTAAATTTTCAAATTTGTGTTCAGTTCGTGATGTTTGTGACTGACAATATAATAGAAATCGTAATTTCCGAATTCCGGAAAAAAGTGCATTTTGAAACCATGGGCTATAGTCCAGCAGAATTAAGCAGAAAAGCCTCGGATTTCATTTTTCTGTATTTTTGTCAATAAAAGGTTCTCAGAGCTAAATTTTCAAATTTGTGTTCAGTTCGCGATGCTTGTGACTGTCAATACCATAGAAATTGTAATTTGCGAATTCCGGAAAAAAGTGCATTTTGAAACCATGGGCTATAGTCCAGCAGTATTAAGCAAAAAAGCCTCGGATTTCATTTTTCTGTATTTTTGTCAATAAAAGGTTCTCAGAGCTAAATTTTCAAATTTGTGCTCAGTTACGGATGCTTGTGACTGTCAATATAGCAGAAATCGTAATTTGCGAATTCCGGAAAAAAGTGCATTTTGAAACCATGGGCTATAGTCCAGCAGAATTAAGCAGAAAAGCCTCGGATTTCATTTTTCTGTATTTTTGTCAATAAAAGGTTCTCAGAGCTAAATTTTCAAATTTGTGTTCAGTTCGCGATGCTTGTGACTGTCAATACCATAGAAATTGTAATTTGCGAATTCCGGAAAAAAGTGCATTTTGAAACCATGGGCTATAGTCCAGCAGTATTAAGCAAAAAAGCCTCGGATTTCATTTTTCTGTATTTTTGTCAATAAAAGGTTCTCAGAGCTAAATTTTCAAATTTGTGTTCAGTTCGTGATGTTTGTGACTGACAATATAATAGAAATCGTAATTTCCGAATTCCGGAAAAAAGTGCATTTTGAAACCATGGGCCAGCAGAATTAAGCAAAAAAGCCTCGGATTTCATTTTTCTGTATTTTTGTCAATAAAAGGTTCTCAGAGCTAAATTTTCAAACTTGTGTTCAGTTCGTGATGTTTGTGACTGACAATATAATAGAAATCGTAATTTCCGAATTCCGGAAAAAAGTGCATTTTGAAACCATGGGCCAGCAGAATTAAGCAGAAAAGCCTCGGATTTCATTTTTCTGTATTTTGGTCAATAAAACGTTCTCAGAGCTAAATTTTCAAATTTGTGTTCAGTTCGCGATGCTTGTGACTGTCAATACCATAGAAATTGTAATTTGCGAATTCCGGAAAAAAGTGCATTTTGAAACCATGGGCTATAGTCCAGCAGAATTAAGCAGAAAAGCCTCGGATTTCATTTTTCTGTATTTTTGTCAATAAAAGGTTCTCAGAGCTAAATTTTCAAATTTGTGCTCAGTTACGGATGCTTGTGACTGTCAATATAGCAGAAATCGTAATTTGCGAATTCCGGAAAAAAGTGCATTTTGAAACCATGGGCTATAGTCCAGCAGAATTAAGCAGAAAAGCCTCGGATTTCATTTTTCTGTATTTTTGTCAATAAAAGGTTCTCAGAGCTAAATTTTCAAATTTGTGTCAGTTCGCGATGCTTGTGACTGTCAATACCATAGAAATTGTAATTTGCGAATTCCGGAAAAAAGTGCATTTTGAAACCATGGGCTATAGTCCAGCAGAATTAAGCAAAAAAGCCTCGGATTTCATTTTTCTGTATTTTTGTCAATAAAAGTTCTCAGAGCTAAATTTTCAAATTTGTGCTCAGTTACGGATGCTTGTGACTGTCAATATAGCAGAAATCGTAATTTGCGAATTCCGGAAAAAAGTGCATTTTGAAACCATGGGCTATAGTCCAGCAGAATTAAGGCAGAAAAGCCTCGGATTTCATTTTTCTGTATTTTTGTCAATAAAAGGTTCTCAGAGCTAAATTTTCAAATTTGTGTTCAGTTCGCGATGCTTGTGACTGTCAATACCATAGAAATTGTAATTTGCGAATTCCGGAAAAAAGTGCATTTTGAAACCATGGGCTATAGTCCAGCAGTATTAAGCAAAAAAGCCTCGGATTTCATTTTTCTGTATTTTTGTCAATAAAAGGTTCTCAGAGCTAAATTTTCAAATTTGTGTTCAGTTCGTGATGTTTGTGACTGACAATATAATAGAAATCGTAATTTCCGAATTCCGGAAAAAAGTGCATTTTGAAACCATGGGCCAGCAGAATTAAGCAAAAAAGCCTCGGATTTCATTTTTCTGTATTTTTGTCAATAAAAGGTTCTCAGAGCTAAATTTTCAAACTTGTGTTCAGTTCGTGATGTTTGTGACTGTAAATATAATAGAAATCTTTACATGCGAATTCCGAAAAAAGTGCATTTTGAAACCATGGGCTATAGTCCAGCAGAATTAAGCAGAAAAGCCCCGGATTTCATTTTTCTGTATTTTTGTCAATAAAAGGTTCTCAGAGCTAAATTTTCAAATTTGTGTTCAGTTCGCGATGCTTGTGACTGTCAATACCATAGAAATTGTAATTTGCGAATTCCGGAAAAAAGTGCATTTTGAAACCATGGACTATAGTCCAGCAGTATTAAGCAAAAAAGCCTCGGATTTCATTTTTCTGTATTTTTGTCAATAAAAGGTTCTCAGAGCTAAATTTTCAAATTTGTGCTTAGTTCGCGATGCTTGTGACTGTCAATACCATAGAAATTGTAATTTGCAAATTCCGGAAAAAAGTGCATTTTGAAACCATGGGCTATAGTCCAGCAGAAGCAAAAAAGCCTCGGATTTCATTTTTCTGTATTTTTGTCAATAAAAGGTTCTCAGAGCTAAATTTTCAAATTTGTGCTCAGTTACGGATGCTTGTGACTGTCAATATAGCAGAAATCGTAATTTGCGAATTCCGGAAAAAAGTGCATTTTGAAACCATGGGCTATAGTCCAGCAGAATTAAGCAGAAAAGCCTCGGATTTCATTTTTCTGTATTTTTGTCAATAAAAGGTTCTCAGAGCTAAATTTTCAAATTTGTGTTCAGTTCGCGATGCTTGTGACTGTCAATACCATAGAAATTGTAATTTGCGAATTCCGGAAAAAAGTGCATTTTGAAACCATGGGCTATAGTCCAGCAGTATTAAGCAAAAAAGCCTCGGATTTCATTTTTCTGTATTTTTGTCAATAAAAGGTTCTCAGAGCTAAATTTTCAAATTTGTGTTCAGTTCGCGATGCTTGTGACTGTCAATACCATAGAAATTGTAATTTGCAAATTCCGGAAAAAAGTGCATTTTGAAACCATGGGCTATAGTCCAGCAGAAGCAAAAAAGCCTCGGATTTCATTTTTCTGTATTTTGGTCAATAAAACGTTCTCAGAGCTAAATTTTCAAATTTGTGTTCAGTTCGCGATGCTTGTGACTGTCAATACCATAGAAATTGTAATTTGCGAATTCCGGAAAAAAGTGCATTTTGAAACCATGGGCTATAGTCCAGCAGTATTAAGCAAAAAAGCCTCGGATTTCATTTTTCTGTATTTTTGTCAATAAAAGGTTCTCAGAGCTAAATTTTCAAATTTGTGCTTAGTTCGCGATGCTTGTGACTGTCAATACCATAGAAATCGTAATTTGCGAATTCCGGAAAAAAGTGCATTTTGAAACCATGGGCTATAGTCCAGCAGAAGCAAAAAAGCCTCGGATTTCATTTTTCTGTATTTTTGTCAATAAAAGGTTCTCAGAGCTAAATTTTCAAATTTGTGCTCAGTTACGGATGCTTGTGACTGTCAATATAGCAGAAATCGTTAATTGCGAATTCCGGAAAAAAATGCATTTTGAAACCATGGGCTATAGTCCAGCAGAATTAAGCAGAAAAGAATCGGATTTCATTTTTCTGTATTTTTGTCAATAAAAGGTTCTCAGAGCTAAATTTTCAAATTTGTGCTCAGTTACGGATGCTTGTGACTGTCAATATAGCAGAAATCGTTAATTGCGAATTCCGGAAAAAAGTGCATTTTGAAACCATGGGCTATAGTCCAGCAGAAGCAAAAAAGCCTCGGATTTCATTTTTCTGTATTTTGGTCAATAAAACGTTCTCAGAGCTAAATTTTCAAATTTGTGTTCAGTTCGCGATGCTTGTGACTGTCAATACCATAGAAATTGTAATTTGCGAATTCCGGAAAAAAGTGCATTTTGAAACCATGGGCTATAGTCCAGCAGAAGCAAAAAAGCCTCGGATTTCATTTTTCTGTATTTTTGTCAATAAAAGGTTCTCAGAGCTAAATTTTCAAATTTGTGCTCAGTTACGGATGCTTGTGACTGTCAATATAGCAGAAATCGTAATTTGCGAATTCCGGAAAAAAGTGCATTTTGAAACCATGGGCTATAGTCCAGCAGAATTAAGCAGAAAAGAATCGGATTTCATTTTTCTGTATTTTTGTCAATAAAAGGTTCTCAGAGCTAAATTTTCAAATTTGTGCTCAGTTACGGATGCTTGTGACTGTCAATATAGCAGAAATCGTTAATTGCGAATTCCGGAAAAAAGTGCATTTTGAAACCATGGGCTATAGTCCAGCAGAATTAAGCAGAAAAGCCTCGGATTTCATTTTTCTGTATTTTTGTCAATAAAAGGTTCTCAGAGCTAAATTTTCAAATTTGTGTTCAGTTCGCGATGCTTGTGACTGTCAATACCATAGAAATTGTAATTTGCGAATTCCGGAAAAAAGTGCATTTTGAAACCATGGGCTATAGTCCAGCAGTATTAAGCAAAAAAGCCTCGGATTTCATGTTTCTGTATTTTTGTCAATAAAAGGTTCTCAGAGCTAAATTTTCAAATTTGTGTTCAGTTCGTGATGTTTGTGACTGTCAATATAATAGAAATCGTAATTTCCGAATTCCGGAAAAAAGTGCATTTTGAAACCATGGGCCAGCAGAATTAAGCAAAAAAGCCTCGGATTTCATATTTCTGTATTTTGGTCAATAAAACGTTCTCAGAGCTAAATTTTCAAACTTGTGTTCAGTTCGCGATGCTTTTGACTGTCAATATAAAAGAAATCGTAATTTGCGAATTCCGGAAAAAAGTGCATTTTGAAATCATGGGCCAGCAGAATTAAGCAAAAAAGCCTCGGATTTCATATTTCTGTATTTTGGTCAATAAAACGTTCTCAGAGCTAAATTTTCAAACTTGTGTTCAGTTCGCGATGCTTTTGACTGTCAATATAAAAGAAATCGTAATTTGCGAATTCCGGAAAAAAGTGCATTTTGAAACCATGGGCCAGCAGAATTAAGCAAAAAAGCCTCGGATTTCATTTTTCTGTATTTTTGTCAATAAAAGGTTCTCAGAGCTAAATTTTCAAATTTGTGCTCAGTTACGGATGCTTGTGACTGTCAATATAGCAGAAATCGTAATTTGCGAATTCCGGAAAAAAGTGCATTTTGAAACCATGGGCTATAGTCCAGCAGAATTAAGCAAAAAAGCCTCGGATTTCATTTTTCTGTATTTTTGTCAATAAAAGGTTCTCAGAGCTAAATTTTCAAATTTGTGTTCAGTTCGCGATGCTTGTGACTGTCAATACCATAGAAATTGTAATTTGCGAATTCCGGAAAAAAGTGCATTTTGAAACCATGGGCTATAGTCCAGCAGTATTAAGCAAAAAAGCCTCGGATTTCATTTTTCTGTATTTTTGTCAATAAAAGGTTCTCAGAGCTAAATTTTCAAATTTGTGCTCAGTTACGGATGCTTGTGACTGTCAATATAGCAGAAATCGTTAATTGCGAATTCCGGAAAAAAGTGCATTTTGAAACCATGGGCTATAGTCCAGCAGAATTAAGCAGAAAAGCCTCGGATTTCATTTTTCTGTATTTTTGTCAATAAAAGGTTCTCAGAGCTAAATTTTCAAATTTGTGTTCAGTTCGCGATGCTTGTGACTGTCAATACCATAGAAATTGTAATTTGCGAATTCCGGAAAAAAGTGCATTTTGAAACCATGGGCTATAGTCCAGCAGTATTAAGCAAAAAAGCCTCGGATTTCATTTTTCTGTATTTTTGTCAATAAAAGGTTCTCAGAGCTAAATTTTCAAATTTGTGTTCAGTTCGCGATGCTTTTGACTGTCAATATAAAAGAAATCGTAATTTGCGAATTCCGGAAAAAAGTGCATTTTGAAACCATGGGCCAGCAGAATTAAGCAAAAAAGCCTCGGATTTCATTTTTCTGTGTTTTTGTCAATAAAAGGTTCTCAGAGCTAAATTTTCAAATTTGTGTTCAGTTCGCGATGCTTGTGACTGTCAATACCATAGAAATTGTAATTTGCGAATTCCGGAAAAAAGTGCATTTTGAAACCATGGGCCAGCAGAATTAAGCAAAAAAGCCTCGGATTTCATATTTCTGTATTTTGGTCAATAAAACGTTGTCAGAGCTAAATTTTCAAATTTGTGTTCAGTTCGCGATGCTTGTGACTGTCAATACCATAGAAATTGTAATTTGCGAATTCCGGAAAAAAGTGCATTTTGAAACCATGGGCTATAGTCCAGCAGTATTAAGCAAAAAAGCCTCGGATTTCATTTTTCTGTATTTTTGTCAATAAAAGGTTCTCAGAGCTAAATTTTCAAATTTGTGTTCAGTTCGCGATGCTTGTGACTGTCAATATAATAGAAATTGTAATTTGCGAATTCCGGAAAAAAGTGCATTTTGAAACCATGGGCCAGCAGAATTAAGCAAAAAAGCCTCGGATTTCATATTTCTGTATTTTGGTCAATAAAACGTTGTCAGAGCTAAATTTTCAAATTTGTGTTCAGTTCGTGATGCTTGTGACTGTCAATATAATACAAATTGTAATTTGCGAATTCCGGAAAAAAGTGCATTTTGAAACCATGGGCTATAGTCCAGCAGTATTAAGCAAAAAAGCCTCGGATTTCATTTTTCTGTATTTTTGTCAATAAAAGGTTCTCAGAGCTAAATTTTCAAATTTGTGTTCAGTTCGCGATGCTTGTGACTGTCAATATAATAGAAATTGTAATTTGCGAATTCCGGAAAAAAGTGCATTTTGAAACCATGGGCCAGCAGAATTAAGCAAAAAAGCCTCGGATTTCATATTTCTGTATTTTTGTCAATAAAAGGTTCTCAGAGCTAAATTTTCAAATTTGTGTTCAGTTCGTGATGCTTGTGACTGTCAATATAATAGAAATTGTAATTTGCGAATTCCGGAAAAAAGTGCATTTTGAAACCATGGGCTATAGTCCAGCAGTATTAAGCAAAAAAGCCTCGGATTTCATATTTCTGTATTTTTGTCAATAAAAGGTTCTCAGAGCTAAGTTTCCAAATTTGTGTTCATTTCGTGATGCTTGTCATTATCAGGGTAATAGAAATTGTAATTTGCGAATTCCGAAAAAAAGTGCATTTTGAAACCATGGGCTATAGTCCAGCAGAATTAAGCAAAAAAGCCTTTTATTTCATATTTCTGTATTTTTGTCAATAAAAGGTTCTCAGAGCTAAATTTCCAAATTTGTGTTCATTTCGTGATGCTTGTCATCATCAGCGTCATAGAAATCGTAATTTGCGAATTCCGGAAAAAAGTGCATTTTGAAACCATGGGCTATAGTCCAGCAGTATTAAGCAAAAAAGCCTCGGATTTCATATTTCTGTATTTTTGTCAATAAAAGGTTCTCAGAGCTAAGTTTCCAAATTTGTGTTCATTTCGTGATGCTTGTCATTATCAGGGTAATAGAAATTGTAATTTGCGAATTCCGAAAAAAAGTGCATTTTGAAACCATGGGCTATAGTCCAGCAGAATTAAGCAAAAAAGCCTTTTATTTCATGTTTCTGTATTTTTGTCAATAAAAGGTTCTCCGAGCTAAATTTTCAATTTTGTGTTCAGAACGCGACGATTGTAATAATCATGGTCACAGAAATCGTAATTTGCGAATTCCGGAAAAAAGTGCATTTTGAAACCATGGGCTATAGTCCAGCAGAATTAAGCAAAAAAGCCTCGGATTTCATTTTTCTGTATTTTTGTCAATAAAAGGTTCTCAGAGCTAAATTTTCAAACTTGTGTTCAGTTCGCGATGCTTGTGACTGTCAATATAATAGAAATCTTTACATGCGAATTCCGGAAAAAAGTGCATTTTGAAACCATGGGCCAGCAGAATTAAGCAAAAAAGCCTCGGATTTCATATTTCTGTATTTTTGTCAATAAAAGGTTCCCAGAGCTAAATTTTCAAATTTGTGTTCAGTTCGCGATGCTTGTGACTGTCAATACCATAGAAATTGTAATTTGCGAATTCCGGAAAAAAGTGCATTTTGAAACCATGGGCTATAGTCCAGCAGAATTAAGCAAAAAAGCCTTTTATTTCATGTTTCTGTATTTTTGTCAATAAAAGGTTCTCAGAGCTAAGTTTCCAAATTTGTGTTCATTTCGTGATGCTTGTCATTATCAGGGTAATAGAAATTGTAATTTGCGAATTCCGAAAAAAAGTGCATTTTGAAACCATGGGCTATAGTCCAGCAGAATTAAGCAAAAAAGCCTTTTATTTCATGTTTCTGTATTTTTGTCAATAAAAGGTTCTCCGAGCTAAATTTTCAAACTTGTGTTCAGTTCGCGATGCTTGTGACTGTCAATATAATAGAAATCTTTACATGCGAATTCCGGAAAAAAGTGCATTTTGAAACCATGGGCTATAGTCCAGCAGTATTAAGCAAAAAAGCCTCGGATTTCATTTTTCTGTATTTTTGTCAATAAAAGGTTCCCAGAGCTAAATTTTCAAATTTGTGTTCAGTTCGCGATGCTTGTGACTGTCAATACCATAGAAATTGTAATTTGCGAATTCCGGAAAAAAGTGCATTTTGAAACCATGGGCTATAGTCCAGCAGTATTAAGAAAAAAAGCCTCGGATTTCATATTTCTGTATTTTTGTCAATAAAAGGTTCTCAGAGCTAAGTTTCCAAATTTGTGTTCATTTCGTGATGCTTGTCATTATCAGGGTAATAGAAATTGTAATTTGCGAATTCCGAAAAAAAGTGCATTTTGAAACCATGGGCTATAGTCCAGCAGAATTAAGCAAAAAAGCCTCGGATTTCATATTTCTGTATTTTTGTCAATAAAAGGTTCTCAGAGCTAAATTTTCAAATTTTTGTTCAGCTCGCGATGTTTGTGACTGTCAATATAATAGAAATCGTAATTTGCGAATTCCGGAAAAAAGTGCATTTTGCAACCATGGGCTATAGTCCAGCAGAATTAAGCAAAAAAGCCTCGGATTTCATATTTCTGTATTTTTGTCAATAAAAGGTTCTCAGAGCTAAATTTTCAAATTTGTGTTCAGTTAGGGATGCTTGTGACTGTTAATACCATAGAAATTGTTATTTGCGAATTCCTAAAAAAGTGCATTTTGAAACCATGGGCTATAGTCCAGCAGAATTAAGCAAAAAAGCCTCGGATTTCATATTTCTGTATTTTTGTCAATAAAAGGTTCTCAGAGCTAAATTTTCAAATTTGTGCTAAATTAGGGATGCTTGTGACTGTCAATATAATAGAAATCGTGATTTGCGAATTCCGGAAAAAAGTGCATTTTGCAACCATGGGCTATAGTCCAGCAGAATTAAGCAAAAAAGCCTGGGATTTCATATTTCTGTATTTTTGTCAATAAAAGGTTCTCAGAGCTAAATTTTCAAATTTGTGCTAAATTAGGGATGCTTGTGACTGTCAATATAATAGAAATCGTGATTTGCGAATTCCGGAAAAAAGTGCATTTTGCAACCATGGGCTATAGTCCAGCAGAATTAAGCAAAAAAGCCTCGGATTTCATATTTCTGTATTTTTGTCAATAAAAGGTTCTCAGAGCTAAATTTTCAAACTTGTGTTCAGCTCGCGATGTTTGTCATCATCAGCCTCATAGAAATCGTTATTTGCGAATTCCGGAAAAAGTGCATTTTGCAACCATGGGCTATAGTCCAGCAGAATTAAGCAAAAAAGCCTCGGATTTCATATTTCTGTATTTTTGTCAATAAAAGGTTCTCAGAGCTAAATTTTCAAATTTGTGCTAAATTAGGGATGCTTGTGACTGTCAATATAATAGAAATCGTGATTTGCGAATTCCGGAAAAAAGTGCATTTTTCAACCATGGGCTATAGTCCAGCAGAATTAAGCAAAAAAGCCTCGGATTTCATATTTCTGTATTTTTGTCAATAAAAGGTTCTCAGAGCTAAATTTTCAAATTTGTGTTCAGCTCGCGATGTTTGTCATCATCAGCCTCATAGAAGTCGTTATTTGCGAATTCCGGAAAAAAGTGCATTTTGCAACCATGGGCTATAGTCCAGCAGAATTAAGCAAAAAAGCCTCGGATTTCATATTTCTGTATTTTTGTCAATAAAAGGTTCTCAGAGCTAAATTTTCAAATTTTTGTTCAGCTCGCGATGTTTGTGACTGTCAATATAATAGAAATCGTAATTTGCGAATTCCGGAAAAAGTGCATTTTTCAACCATGGGCTATAGTCCAGCAGAATTAAGCAAAAAAGCCTCGGATTTCATATTTCTGTATTTTTGTCAATAAAAGGTTCTCAGAGCTAAATTTTCAAATTTTTGTTCAGCTCGCGATGTTTGTGAGTGTCAACACCATAGAAATCGCAATTTGCGAATTCCGGAAAAAAGTGCATTTTGCAACCATGGGCTATAGTCCAGCAGAACTAAACAAAAAAGCCTCGGATTTCATGTTTCTGTATTTTTGTCAATAAAAGGTTTTCAGAGCTAAATTTTCAAATTTGTGTTCAGTTAGGGATGCTTATGACTGTCAATTTAATAGAAATCGTAATTTGCGAATTTGAGAAAAAAGTGCATTTTGAAACCATGGGCTATAGTCCAGCAGAATTAAGCAAAAAAGCCTCGGATTTCATATTTCTGTATTTTTGTCAATAAAAGGTTTTCAGAGCTAAATTTTCAAATTTTTGTTCAGTTCGTGATACTTGTGACTGTCAATACCATAGAAATCGCAATTTGCGAATTCCGGAAAAAAGTGCATTTTGCAACCATGGGCTATAGTCCAGCAGAATTAAGCAAAAAAGCCTCGGATTTCATATTTCTGTATTTTTGTCAATAAAAGGTTCTCAGAGCTAAATTTTCAAATTTTTGTTCAGTTCGTGATACTTGTGACTGTCAATACCATAGAAATCGTAATTTGCGAATTCAGGAAAAAAGTGCATTTTGCAACCATGGGCTATAGTCCAGCAGAATTAAGCAAAAAAGCCTCGGATTTCATATTTCTGTATTTTTGTCAATAAAAGGTTCTCAGAGCTAAATTTTCAAATTTGTGTTCAGTTCGCGATGCTTGTGAGTGTCAACACCATAGAAATTGTAATTTGCGAATTCCGGAAAAAAGTGCATTTTGCAACCATGGGCTATAGTCCAGCAGAATTAAGCAAAAAAGCCTCGGATTTCATATTTCTGTATTTTGGTCAATAAAAGGTTCTCAGAGCTAAATTATCAAATTTGTGTTCAGTTCGTGATGCTTGTCATCTTCAGCGTCATAGAAACCGTAATTTGCGAATTCCGGAAAAAAGTGCATTTTGCAACCATGGGCTATAGTCCAGCAGAAGTCGTGGGAACCAAAGTCCAATCCCAACCGCCGCTTCGCAAGTGAGTCATTCAACACAGATGATCGACTCCTCTATGTCAACACCTTCCACTGCAACCGTCCCTATGAATACAGCAACACCATCAGCTATGTTAACCGTGTCAACATCATTAGCTTCCTCCGACCGCTTCTGCTCTGCTTCATCATCTCCCATTGCGCCCACCACAGATGAGAATTCACCGCACATGTCAGTTACTCTTTCCATGCTTTACAAAGAAATAATAAAGCTTCAACAACTTAACACGGAAGCTCTGTCAAAAATAAAATTCTTGGAGGAGAGAAATGAAACTCTTACTAAAACAGTTGATATCTTAGAGTATAAGGTTAATGCACTTGAACAGAAGCAACTGCAATGCTCCGTTGACATCGTTGGATTACCAAATGTAAACAATGATAATGTTAAAGAGAGCTTTTTTAAGCTTGTCGCGGAGGGAATTGGGGAAACCATAAGTGAAAATGAAATCGAATCATGCTACGTAAAGAAGAATGACGACAATAATAAATTTGCCAATATCGCTTGTGTAAAATTTACTTCTCTCGCAGCAAAACAAAGAATAATGAGTAAAGTACATGCTAGCAAAACAAAATTTTCCGCTGAAAAACTTTATGGACGTCAATCTTCTAACAACAAAGGCAACAACAACATCAAGGGCAGAATCTTCATCAACGACAGCCTTACAGGCTATAATCGTTCGCTGTTAAAGACGGCTAAGGATCTAAAAATTCAAAACAAGTGTAAATATGTTTGGGTTCGTAATTCGACAGTGCTTGTGAGAATTAAGGATGGAGATAAGGTATTAGCAATTAGAAACTGTGGTGATCTCGCTAATTTCTGCAAATCTATTGATGGAGTCCAACAACTTTGATAATTCCCACAGATTCATTGATAATACATTATCTCCTTCTAATTCATGTGAACGAAATTGCCTTTGTATAAATCAGTCTGTTGCTAATTACTATGGTTTTTCTGTAATTCACCAAAATATTCGAAGTTTAAGAAAAAATTTTGATTCATTTTACTCTCATCTGGCTTCTCTTGACCATCTTCCAGATGTTATATTTCTTTCCGAGATATGGATTTACGACTCGGAGCTCTTGAATTTCAGCATTCCTAACTATACTTTTGCTGCTAACTGTAATATTTCATACTCCGCCGGTGGAGTTGCAGTGTTTTACCGCAGTAATTTATGCTGTAATGTTAGCAATGTTACTTTGAATAGTGCGGATTTATTATGTGTTGATTTAGAAATTCATGGGTTTCAATATTCTTTCGTTGGTGTGTATAGGCTGCATAAATGCGGTGTCTCTATGTTTTTGGATGAGTTTTCTAATTTCTTAGCTAGCAAAAATACCAAGAATATGGCTCTGATAGGCGATTTTAATATTGATATACTTTCGGATTCTTCTGATGTCGATAATTTTATTTCCACTTTATCTGCTTTTGGCTTTAGTTCGTTATTGTCAGATCCAACTCGCATATCTGAATCTTCTAGATCGTGTTTGGACCACATATTTTTACGTCTACATAGGAACAACAAAGTCAATTATAAAACATCCGTTTTCGACCTGCATTTAACTGATCATTCCTTAATTAGTATTCAGTTAGATCACAATATGAGAAAGCAAACCTCGGTCGTTCAGAATGAAGTTAATAATATTGATTTCTCTGCACTAAGGTCTGCCTTGACATTTGAATTCTGGGATGAAGTTTACGATGCAGGTGATCCATCAATCGCGTTTGATTTATTTCTAAATAAATTACAGGTTCATATTTCAAATTGCAGTGAAACTGTTGTCAGAAATTCGAATAAATTTCGACGCCTTAAACCATGGTTATCCCTACCTCTTCTGAATAAGATAAGGAAAAAGAATCGTCTTCGTGCATCTGTTAATAAACACCCTAACAGTATAAGGCTAAAAAACTATTATATCCAATTATGCAGGGAATTAAAAACGGAAATACCTAAATGTAGAGATGATTACTACTCCCGTAGGCTGACTGAAAATGTAGGAAATATTAGAAAGGAATGGAGACTCGTGAATGAAATTTTGAATCGTAATGCGTCCGATGTTGATTTAAAAATAAGTAAGGAAGATATTATTATTTCTAATCCTTTCGATGTAGCTAACATTTTTAATGAACACTTTTCTAAAATTTCCCATTCTATTCGAGTAAACAACTCTGTTTTTAACGATGATGTCATTCGGCATGATATTCTTAGTCCCGGTAGCTTTTGTTTTTTCGATTTTTCTGCCCTTGAAATTCACAAGCTGATCCTATCGCTTAAACCTACTAAATCTTCTTCCTTCGACTCAATTTCAAGTTATTTACTCAAAAATATATCGCTCTTAATTGCAGATGTCTTGTGCTTCATTTTTAATCTAAGCGTTAGAAAGGGTATGTTTCCAAACGCACTTAAAACAGCTATAATAATCCCCCTACATAAAAAAGGAAATTCTTTGGATTTGAACAACTATAGACCTATTTCTCTTCTGTCAGTGTTTTCTAAGGTTTTCGAAAGAGGTATGAAGAGTCGAATTTTATCATATCTGAATAGCATTGAGTTTTTTAGTAATTTTCAGTTTGGTTTCAGAAATGGAAAATCGACTGAAAAGGCGTTGATTAAGTTCTGTAGTGAAATTTATGAATCAATTAATGAATCAAACATCTCATCAGCTCTGTTCATTGATATAACAAAGGCCTTTGATATGGTCGACCACGCATTGTTGCTAAGGAAACTTTTTAATGCTGGTTTCAGGGGATTTGTCTATGATTGGTTATGCTCGTTCTTAACAAATCGTAATCAAAGAACTAGAGTAAAAAATAATCTAAGTTCGATGTCTAATTTAAAAATAGGTATACCTCAAGGCTCTGTCCTGGGGCCTATCTTGTTTTTAATATTTATTAACTCTTTGTTTCTACAGCCATTCCCAGGGAAATTAACTGCTTTTGCGGATGATGCTGCTCTCTCTTACTCAACTAAAAACTACTTTGAAATATTTGCCAATATGAATCATGACTTAGACATTCTTCGTCATTGGTTTGCTTTTCATAGGCTAGTTATTAGTAGCAAAACTAAGTTCATGTTTTTTAATCTACTGGGAATAGCTCCTGAAGGCTTAACTTTAACGTATCACGCACCTTGCTGTTCCAAGTTCCAATTTTTTACACGGAAGTTTAGGTCAGAATTACATTGTGGTGACGACTGTTTTGCGATTGAATGTGTAGATAAATTTAAGTACCTAGGTATAACACTAGATACAAAGCTTACTTGGCTTGAACATACAGCTAATTTAAGACGTTATCTTTGTAGTGTCGTTAGGCAAATCTACCACCTTAGTCTCTATTGCTCTAAACCAATTTTGAAACTAGCATACAGTGGTCTAGTGCAATCCAAGCTTCAATATGGAATTAGCTGTTGGGGTGGGGCCCACTCCTGTAAAATAAGGCAGTTGCTTACTAAACAAAAACATGCGATTCATATTTCTGTATTTTAGTCAATAAAAGGTTCTCAGAGCTAAATTTTCAAATTTGTGTTCAGATCGCGATGCTTGTCATCATCAGCGTGATAGAAATCGTAATATGCGAATTCCGGAAAAAAGTGCATTTTGCACCCATGGGCTATAGTCCACCAGAATAAAGCAAAAAAGCCTCGGATTTCATATTTCTGTATTTTAGTCAATAAAAGGTTCTCAGAGCTAAATTTTCAAATTTGTGTTCAGATCGCGATGCTTGTCATCATCAGCGTGATAGAAATCGTAATATGCGAATTCCGGAAAAAAGTGCATTTTGAACCCATGGGCTATAGTCCAGCAGAATTAAGCAAAAAAGCCTCGGAGTGCATATTTCTGTATTTTAGTCAATAAAAGGTTCTCAGAGCTAAATTTTCAAATTTGTGTTCAGATCGCGATGCTTGTCATCATCAGCGTGATAGAAATCGTAATATGCGAATTTCGGAAAAAAGTGCATTTTGAACCCATGGGCTATAGTCCAGCAGAATTAAGCAAAAAAGCCTCGGAGTGCATATTTCTGTATTTTTGTCAATAAAAGGTTCTCAGAGCTAAATTTTCAAATTTGTGTTCAATTCGCGATGCTTTTGACTGTCAATTTAATAGAAATCGTAATTTGCGAATTCAGGAAAAAAGTGAATTTTGAACCCATGGGCTATAGTCCACCAGAATAAAGCAAAAAAGCCTCGGATTTCATATTTCTGTATTTTAGTCAATAAAAGGTTCTCAGAGCTAAATTTTCAAATTTGTGTTCAGATCGCGATGCTTGTCATCATCAGCGTGATAGAAATCGTAATATGCGAATTCCGGAAAAAAGTGCATTTTGCACCCATGGGCTATAGTCCACCAGAATAAAGCAAAAAAGCCTCGGATTTCATATTTCTGTATTTTAGTCAATAAAAGGTTCTCAGAGCTAAATTTTCAAATTTGTGTTCAGATCGCGATGCTTGTCATCATCAGCGTGATAGAAATCGTAATATGCGAATTCCGGAAAAAAGTGCATTTTGAACCCATGGGCTATAGTCCAGCAGAATTAAGCAAAAAAGCCTCGGAGTGCATATTTCTGTATTTTAGTCAATAAAAGGTTCTCAGAGCTAAATTTTCAAATTTGTGTTCAGATCGCGATGCTTGTCATCATCAGCGTGATAGAAATCGTAATATGCGAATTTCGGAAAAAAGTGCATTTTGAACCCATGGGCTATAGTCCAGCAGAATTAAGCAAAAAAGCCTCGGAGTGCATATTTCTGTATTTTTGTCAATAAAAGGTTCTCAGAGCTAAATTTTCAAATTTGTGTTCAGATCGCGATGCTTGTCATCATCAGCGTGATAGAAATCGTAATATGCGAATTCCGGAAAAAAGTGCATTTTGAACCCATGGGCTATAGTCCAGCAGAATTAAGCAAAAAAGCCTCGGAGTGCATATTTCTGTATTTTTGTCAATAAAAGGTTCTCAGAGCTAATCTTTCAAATTTGTGTTCAATTCGCGATGCTTTTGACTGTCAATTTAATAGAAATCGTAATTTGCGAATTCCGGAAAAAAGTGCATTTTGAACCCATGGGCTATAGTCCAGCAGAATTAAGTAAAAAAGCCTCGGAATTCATATTTCTGTATTTTTCTCAATAAAAGGTTCTCAGAGCTAAATTTTCAAATTTGTGTTCAGTTCATGATGCTTGTTATTATCATGGTCATAGAAATCGTAATTTGCAAATTCCGGAAAAAAGTGCATTTTGCAACCATGCGCTATAGTCCAGCAGAATTAAGCAAAAAAGCCTCGGATCTCATATTTCTGTATTTTTGTCAATAAAAGGTTCTCAGAGCTAAATTTTCAAATTTGTGCTAAATTAGGGATGCTTGTGACTGTCAATATAATAGAAATCGTAATTTACGAATTTCAGAAAAAAGTGCATTTTGCAACCATGGGCTATAGTCCAGCAGAATTAAGCAAAAAAGCCTCGGATTTCATATTTCTGTATTTTTGTCAATAAAAGGTTCTCAGAGCTAAATTTTCAAATTTGTGTTCAGTTCATGATGCTTGTTATTATCATGGTCATAGAAATCGTATTTTGCGAATTGCGGAAAAAAGTGCATTTTGCAACCATGGGCTATGGTCCAGCAGAATTAAGCAAAAAAGCCTCGGATTTCATATTTCTGTATTTTTGTCAATAAAAGGTTCTCAGAGCTAAATTTTCAAATTTGTGTTCAGTTCATGATGCTTGTTATTATCATGGTCATAGAAATCGTATTTTGCGAATTGCGGAAAAAAGTGCATTTTGCAACCATGGGCTATGGTCCAGCAGAATTAAGCAAAAAAGCCTCGGATTTCATATTTCTGTATTTTTGTCAATAAAAGGTTCTCAGAGCTAAATTTTCAAACTTGTGTTCAGTTCATGATGCTTGTGACTGTCAATATAATAGAAATCGTTATTTGCAAATTCCGGAAAAAAGTGCATTTTGCAACCATGGGCTATAGTCCAGCAGAATTAAGCAAAAAAGCCTCGGATTTCATATTTCTGTATTTTTCTCAATAAAAGGTTCTCAGAGCTAAATTTTCAAATTTGTGTTCAGTTCATGATGCTTGTTATTATCATGGTCATAGAAATCGTAATTTGCAAATTCCGGAAAAAAGTGCATTTTGCAACCATGGGCTATAGTCCAGCAGAATTAAGCAAAAAAGCCTCGGATTTCATATTTCTGTATTTTTCTCAATAAAAGGTTCTCAGAGCTAAATTCTCAAATTTGTGCTCAGTTCGTGATACTTGTAACTGTCAATATAATAGAAATCGTAATTTGCAAATTCCGGAAAAAAGTGCATTTTGCAACCATGGGCTATAGTCCAGCAGAATTAAGCAAAAAAGCCTCGGATTTCATATTTCTGTATTTTTCTCAATAAAAGGTTCTCAGAGCTAAATTTTCAAATTTGTGTTCAGTTCATGATGCTTGTTATTATCATGGTCATAGAAATCGTAATTTGCAAATTCCGGAAAAAAGTGCATTTTGCAACCATGGGCTATAGTCCAGCAGAATTAAGCAAAAAAGCCTCGGATTTCATATTTCTGTATTTTAGTCAATAAAAGGTTCTCAGAGCTAAATTTTCAAATTTGTGTTCAGATCGCGATGCTTTTGACTGTCAATTTAATAGAAATCGTAATTTGCGAATTCCGAAAAAAAGTGCATTTTGAACCCATGGGCTATAGTCCAGCAGAATTAAGCAAAAAAGCCTCGGAGTGCATATTTCTGTATTTTAGTCAATAAAAGGTTCTCAGAGCTAAATTTTCAAATTTGTGTTCAGTTCATGATGCTTGTTATTATCATGGTCATAGAAATCGTAATTTGCAAATTCCGGAAAAAAGTGCATTTTGCAACCATGGGCTATAGTCCAGCAGAATTAAGCAAAAAAGCCTCGGATTTCATATTTCTGTATTTTAGTCAATAAAAGGTTCTCAGAGCTAAATTTTCAAATTTGTGTTCAGATCGCGATGCTTTTGACTGTCAATTTAATAGAAATCGTAATTTGCGAATTCCGAAAAAAAGTGCATTTTGAACCCATGGGCTATAGTCCAGCAGAATTAAGCAAAAAAGCCTCGGAGTGCATATTTCTGTATTTTAGTCAATAAAAGGTTCTCAGAGCTAAATTTTCAAATTTGTGTTCAGATCGCGATGCTTGTCATCATCAGCGTGATAGAAATCGTAATATGCGAATTTCGGAAAAAAGTGCATTTTGAACCCATGGGCTATAGTCCAGCAGAATTAAGCAAAAAAGCCTCGGAGTGCATATTTCTGTATTTTTGTCAATAAAAGGTTCTCAGAGCTAAATTTTCAAATTTGTGTTCAGATCGCGATGCTTGTCATCATCAGCGTGATAGAAATCGTAATATGAGAATTCCGGAAAAAAGTGCATTTTGCACCCATGGGCTATAGTCCACCAGAATAAAGCAAAAAAGCCTCGGATTTCATATTTCTGTATTTTAGTCAATAAAAGGTTCTCAGAGCTAAATTTTCAAATTTGTGTTCAATTCGCGATGCTTTTGACTGTCAATTTAATAGAAATCGTAATTTGCGAATTCAGGAAAAAAGTGAATTTTGAACCCATGGGCTATAGTCCACCAGAATAAAGCAAAAAAGCCTCGGATTTCATATTTCTGTATTTTAGTCAATAAAAGGTTCTCAGAGCTAAATTTTCAAATTTGTGTTCAGATCGCGATGCTTGTCATCATCAGCGTGATAGAAATCGTAATATGCGAATTCCGGAAAAAAGTGCATTTTGAACCCATGGGCTATAGTCCAGCAGAATTAAGCAAAAAAGCCTCGGAGTGCATATTTCTGTATTTTTGTCAATAAAAGGTTCTCAGAGCTAATCTTTCAAATTTGTGTTCAGATCGCGATGCTTGTCATCATCAGCGTGATAGAAATCGTAATATGCGAATTCCGGAAAAAAGTGCATTTTGAACCCATGGGCTATAGTCCAGCAGAATTAAGCAAAAAAGCCTCGGAGTGCATATTTCTGTATTTTTGTCAATAAAAGGTTCTCAGAGCTAATCTTTCAAATTTGTGTTCAATTCGCGATGCTTTTGACTGTCAATTTAATAGAAATCGTAATTTGCGAATTCAGGAAAAAAGTGAATTTTGAACCCATGGGCTATAGTCCAGCAGAATTAAGCAAAAAAGCCTCGGAGTGCATATTTCTGTATTTTTGTCAATAAAAGGTTCTCAGAGCTAATCTTTCAAATTTGTGTTCAATTCGCGATGCTTTTGACTGTCAATTTAATAGAAATCGTAATTTGCGAATTCAGGAAAAAAGTGAATTTTGAACCCATGGGCTATAGTCCAGCAGAATTAAGCAAAAAAGCCTCGGAGTGCATATTTCTGTATTTTAGTCAATAAAAGGTTCTCAGAGCTAATCTTTCAAATTTGTGTTCAATTCGCGATGCTTGTCATCATCAGCGTGATAGAAATCGTAATATGCGAATTCCGGAAAAAAGTGCATTTTGAACCCATGGGCTATAGTCCAGCAGAATTAAGCAAAAAAGCCTCGGATTTCATATTTCTGTATTTTAGTCAATAAAAGGTTCTCAGAGCTAAATTTTCAAATTTGTGTTCAATTCGCGATGCTTTTGACTGTCAATTTAATAGAAATCGTAATTTGCGAATTCAGGAAAAAAGTGAATTTTGAACCCATGGGCTATAGTCCAGCAGAATTAAGCAAAAAAGCCTCGGAGTGCATATTTCTGTATTTTAGTCAATAAAAGGTTCTCAGAGCTAATCTTTCAAATTTGTGTTCAATTCGCGATGCTTTTGACTGTCAATTTAATAGAAATCGTAATTTGCGAATTCCGGAAAAAAGTGAATTTTGAACCCATGGGCTATAGTCCAGCAGAATTAAGCAAAAAAGCCTCGGAGTGCATATTTCTGTATTTTAGTCAATAAAAGGTTCTCAGAGCTAAATTTTCAAATTTGTGTTCAGATCGCGATGCTTGTCATCATCAGCGTGATAGAAATCGTAATATGAGAATTCCGGAAAAAAGTGCATTTTGCACCCATGGGCTATAGTCCACCAGAATAAAGCAAAAAAGCCTCGGATTTCATATTTCTGTATTTTAGTCAATAAAAGGTTCTCAGAGCTAAATTTTCAAATTTGTGTTCAGATCGCGATGCTTGTCATCATCAGCGTGATAGAAATCGTAATATGCGAATTCCGGAAAAAAGTGCATTTTGAACCCATGGGCTATAGTCCAGCAGAATTAAGCAAAAAAGCCTCGGAGTGCATATTTCTGTATTTTTGTCAATAAAAGGTTCTCAGAGCTAATCTTTCAAATTTGTGTTCAATTCGCGATGCTTTTGACTGTCAATTTAATAGAAATCGTAATTTGCGAATTCAGGAAAAAAGTGCATTTTGAACCCATGGGCTATAGTCCAGCAGAATTAAGCAAAAAAGCCTCGGAGTGCATATTTCTGTATTTTAGTCAATAAAAGGTTCTCAGAGCTAAATTTTCAAATTTGTGTTCAGATCGCGATGCTTGTCATCATCAGCGTGATAGAAATCGTAATATGAGAATTCCGGAAAAAAGTGCATTTTGCACCCATGGGCTATAGTCCACCAGAATAAAGCAAAAAAGCCTCGGATTTCATATTTCTGTATTTTAGTCAATAAAAGGTTCTCAGAGCTAAATTTTCAAATTTGTGTTCAGATCGCGATGCTTGTCATCATCAGCGTGATAGAAATCGTAATATGCGAATTCCGGAAAAAAGTGCATTTTGAACCCATGGGCTATAGTCCACCAGAATAAAGCAAAAAAGCCTCGGATTTCATATTTCTGTATTTTAGTCAATAAAAGGTTCTCAGAGCTAAATTTTCAAATTTGTGTTCAATTCGCGATGCTTTTGACTGTCAATTTAATAGAAATCGTAATTTGCGAATTCAGGAAAAAAGTGAATTTTGAACCCATGGGCTATAGTCCACCAGAATAAAGCAAAAAAGCCTCGGATTTCATATTTCTGTATTTTAGTCAATAAAAGGTTCTCAGAGCTAAATTTTCAAATTTGTGTTCAGATCGCGATGCTTGTCATCATCAGCGTGATAGAAATCGTAATATGCGAATTTCGGAAAAAAGTGCATTTTGAACCCATGGGCTATAGTCCACCAGAATAAAGCAAAAAAGCCTCGGATTTCATATTTCTGTATTTTAGTCAATAAAAGGTTCTCAGAGCTAAATTTTCAAATTTGTGTTCAGATCGCGATGCTTGTCATCATCAGCGTGATAGAAATCGTAATATGCGAATTTCGGAAAAAAGTGCATTTTGAACCCATGGGCTATAGTCCAGCAGAATTAAGCAAAAAAGCCTCGGAGTGCATATTTCTGTATTTTAGTCAATAAAAGGTTCTCAGAGCTAAATTTTCAAATTTGTGTTCAGATCGCGATGCTTGTCATCATCAGCGTGATAGAAATCGTAATATGCGAATTCCGGAAAAAAGTGCATTTTGAACCCATGGGCTATAGTCCAGCAGAATTAAGTAAAAAAGCCTCGGAATTCATATTTCTGTATTTTTGTCAATAAAAGGTTCTCAGAGCTAATCTTTCAAATTTGTGTTCAATTCGCGATGCTTTTGACTGTCAATTTAATAGAAATCGTAATTTGCGAATTCCGGAAAAAAGTGCATTTTGAACCCATGGGCTATAGTCCAGCAGAATTAAGCAAAAAAGCCTCGGAGTGCATATTTCTGTATTTTAGTCAATAAAAGGTTCTCAGAGCTAAATTTTCAAATTTGTGTTCAGATCGCGATGCTTGTCATCATCAGCGTGATAGAAATCGTAATATGCGAATTCCGGAAAAAAGTGCATTTTGAACCCATGGGCTATAGTCCAGCAGAATTAAGCAAAAAAGCCTCGGAGTGCATATTTCTGTATTTTTGTCAATAAAAGGTTCTCAGAGCTAATCTTTCAAATTTGTGTTCAGATCGCGATGCTTGTCATCATCAGCGTGATAGAAATCGTAATATGCGAATTCCGGAAAAAAGTGCATTTTGAACCCATGGGCTATAGTCCAGCAGAATTAAGCAAAAAAGCCTCGGAGTGCATATTTCTGTATTTTAGTCAATAAAAGGTTCTCAGAGCTAAATTTTCAAATTTGTGTTCAGATCGCGATGCTTGTCATCATCAGCGTGATAGAAATCGTAATATGAGAATTCCGGAAAAAAGTGCATTTTGCACCCATGGGCTATAGTCCACCAGAATAAAGCAAAAAAGCCTCGGATTTCATATTTCTGTATTTTAGTCAATAAAAGGTTCTCAGAGCTAAATTTTCAAATTTGTGTTCAGATCGCGATGCTTGTCATCATCAGCGTGATAGAAATCGTAATATGCGAATTCCGGAAAAAAGTGCATTTTGAACCCATGGGCTATAGTCCAGCAGAATTAAGCAAAAAAGCCTCGGAGTGCATATTTCTGTATTTTTGTCAATAAAAGGTTCTCAGAGCTAATCTTTCAAATTTGTGTTCAGGTCGCGATGCTTGTCATCATCAGCGTGATAGAAATCGTAATATGCGAATTCCGGAAAAAAGTGCATTTTGAACCCATGGGCTATAGTCCAGCAGAATTAAGCAAAAAAGCCTCGGAGTGCATATTTCTGTATTTTTGTCAATAAAAGGTTCTCAGAGCTAATCTTTCAAATTTGTGTTCAATTCGCGATGCTTTTGACTGTCAATATAATAGAAATCGTAATATGCGAATTCAGGAAAAAAGTGAATTTTGAACCCATGGGCTATAGTCCAGCAGAATTAAGCAAAAAAGCCTCGGAGTGCATATTTCTGTATTTTAGTCAATAAAAGGTTCTCAGAGCTAAATTTTCAAATTTGTGTTCAATTCGCGATGGTTTTGACTGTCAATATAATAGAAATCGTAATATGCGAATTCAGGAAAAAAGTGAATTTTGAACCCATGGGCTATAGTCCAGCAGAATTCAGCAAAAAAGCCTCGGAGTGCATATTTCTGTATTTTTGTCAATAAAAGGTTCTCAGAGCTAATCTTTCAAATTTGTGTTCAATTCGCGATGGTTTTGACTGTCAATATAATAGAAATCGTAATATGCGAATTCAGGAAAAAAGTGAATTTTGAACCCATGGGCTATAGTCCAGCAGAATTAAGCAAAAAAGCCTCGGAGTGCATATTTCTGTATTTTAGTCAATAAAAGGTTCTCAGAGCTAAATTTTCAAATTTGTGTTCAGATCGCGATGCTTGTCATCATCAGCGTGATAGAAATCGTAATATGCGAATTCCGGAAAAAAGTGCATTTTGAACCCATGGGCTATAGTCCAGCAGAATTAAGCAAAAAAGCCTCGGAGTGCATATTTCTGTATTTTTGTCAATAAAAGGTTCTCAGAGCTAATCTTTCAAATTTGTGTTCAATTCGCGATGCTTTTGACTGTCAATTTAATAGAAATCGTAATATGCGAATTCCGGAAAAAAGTGCATTTTGAACCCATGGGCTATAGTCCAGCAGAATTAAGCAAAAAAGCCTCGGAGTGCATATTTCTGTATTTTTGTCAATAAAAGGTTCTCAGAGCTAATCTTTCAAATTTGTGTTCAATTCGCGATGCTTTTGACTGTCAATTTAATAGAAATCGTAATTTGCGAATTCAGGAAAAAAGTGAATTTTGAACCCATGGGCTATAGTATAGCAGAATTAAGCAAAAAAGCCTCGGATTTCATATTTCTGTATTTTAGTCAATAAAAGGTTCTCAGAGCTAAATTTTCAAATTTGTGTTCAATTCGCGATGCTTTTGACTGTCAATTTAATAGAAATCGTAATTTGCGAATTCAGGAAAAAAGTGAATTTTGAACCCATGGGCTATAGTCCACCAGAATAAAGCAAAAAAGCCTCGGATTTCATATTTCTGTATTTTAGTCAATAAAAGGTTCTCAGAGCTAAATTTTCAAATTTTTGTTCAGATCGCGATGCTTGTCATCATCAGCGTGATAGAAATCGTAATATGCGAATTCCGGAAAAAAGTGCATTTTGAACCCATGGGCTATAGTCCAGCAGAATTAAGTAAAAAAGCCTCGGAATTC
Organism: Orthonevra nobilis; assembly: GCA_963555765.1. Taxonomy (NCBI): domain Eukaryota; kingdom Metazoa; phylum Arthropoda; class Insecta; order Diptera; family Syrphidae; genus Orthonevra; species Orthonevra nobilis. Next base: position 58,579,127 of record OY743225.1, on the reverse strand, counting down.
ATATTTCTGTATTTTTGTCAATAAAAGGTTCTCAGAGCTAATCTTTCAAATTTGTGTTCAATTCGCGATGCTTTTGACTGTCAATTTAATAGAAATCGTAATATGCGAATTCCGGAAAAAAGTGCATTTTGAACCCATGGGCTATAGTCCAGCAGAATTAAGTAAAAAAGCCTCGGAATTCATATTTCTGTATTTTAGTCAATAAAAGGTTCTCAGAGCTAAATTTTCAAATTTGTGTTCAGATCGCGATGCTTGTCATCATCAGCGTGATAGAAATCGTAATATGCGAATTCCGGAAAAAAGTGCATTTTGAACCCATGGGCTATAGTCCAGCAGAATTAAGCAAAAAAGCCTCGGAGTGCATATTTCTGTATTTTTGTCAATAAAAGGTTCTCAGAGCTAATCTTTCAAATTTGTGTTCAATTCGCGATGCTTTTGACTGTCAATTTAATAGAAATCGTAATATGCGAATTCCGGAAAAAAGTGCATTTTGAACCCATGGGCTATAGTCCAGCAGAATTAAGTAAAAAAGCCTCGGAATTCATATTTCTGTATTTTAGTCAATAAAAGGTTCTCAGAGCTAAATTTTCAAATTTGTGTTCAGATCGCGATGCTTGTCATCATCAGCGTGATAGAAATCGTAATATGCGAATTCCGGAAAAAAGTGCATTTTGAACCCATGGGCTATAGTCCAGCAGAATTAAGTAAAAAAGCCTCGGAATTCATATTTCTGTATTTTAGTCAATAAAAGGTTCTCAGAGCTAAATTTTCAAATTTGTGTTCAGATCGCGATGCTTGTCATCATCAGCGTGATAGAAATCGTAATATGCGAATTCCGGAAAAAAGTGCATTTTGAACCCATGGGCTAAAGTCCAGCAGAATTAAGCAAAAAAGCCTCGGAGTGCATATTTCTGTATTTTTGTCAATAAAAGGTTCTCAGAGCTAATCTTTCAAATTTGTGTTCAATTCGCGATGCTTTTGACTGTCAATTTAATAGAAATCGTAATTTGCGAATTCAGGAAAAAAGTGAATTTTGAACCCATGGGCTATAGTCCAGCAGAATTAAGCAAAAAAGCCTCGGAGTGCATATTTCTGTATTTTAGTCAATAAAAGGTTCTAAGAGCTAAATTTTCAAATTTGTGTTCAGATCGCGATGCTTGTCATCATCAGCGTGATAGAAATCGTAATATGCGAATTCAGGAAAAAGTGAATTTTGAACCCATGGGCTATAGTCCAGCAGAATTAAGCAAAAAAGCCTCGGAGTGCATATTTCTGTATTTTAGTCAATAAAAGGTTCTCAGAGCTAAATTTTCAAATTTGTGTTCAGATCGCGATGCTTGTCATCATCAGCGTGATAGAAATCGTAATATGCGAATTCAGGAAAAAAGTGCATTTTGAACCCATGGGCTATAGTCCAGCAGAATTAAGCAAAAAAGCCTCGGAGTGCATATTTCTGTATTTTAGTCAATAAAAGGTTCTCAGAGCTAAATTTTCAAATTTGTGTTCAGATCGCGATGCTTGTCATCATCAGCGTGATAGAAATCGTAATATGCGAATTCAGGAAAAAAGTGCATTTTGAACCCATGGGCTATAGTCCAGCAGAATTAAGCAAAAAAGCCTCGGAGTGCATATTTCTGTATTTTAGTCAATAAAAGGTTCTCAGAGCTAAATTTTCAAATTTGTGTTCAGATCGCGATGCTTGTCATCATCAGCGTGATAGAAATCGTAATATGCGAATTCCGGAAAAAAGTGCATTTTGAACCCATGGGCTATAGTCCAGCAGAATTAAGCAAAAAAGCCTCGGAGTGCATATTTCTGTATTTTAGTCAATAAAAGGTTCTAAGAGCTAAATTTTCAAATTTGTGTTCAGATCGCGATGCTTGTCATCATCAGCGTGATAGAAATCGTAATTTGCGAATTCAGGAAAAAAGTGAATTTGAACCCATGGGCTATAGTCCACCAGAATAAAGCAAAAAAGCCTCGGAGTGCATATTTCTGTATTTTTGTCAATAAAAGGTTCTCAGAGCTAATCTTTCAAATTTGTGTTCAATTCGCGATGCTTTTGACTGTCAATTTAATAGAAATCGTAATATGCGAATTCCGGAAAAAAGTGCATTTTGAACCCATGGGCTATAGTCCAGCAGAATTAAGCAAAAAAGCCTCGGAGTGCATATTTCTGTATTTTTGTCAATAAAAGGTTCTCAGAGCTAATCTTTCAAATTTGTGTTCAATTCGCGATGCTTTTGACTGTCAATTTAATAGAAATCGTAATTTGCGAATTCAGGAAAAAAGTGAATTTTGAACCCATGGGCTATAGTCCACCAGAATAAAGCAAAAAAGCCTCGGAGTGCATATTTCTGTATTTTTGTCAATAAAAGGTTCTCAGAGCTAATCTTTCAAATTTGTGTTCAATTCGCGATGCTTTTGACTGTCAATTTAATAGAAATCGTAATATGCGAATTCCGGAAAAAAGTGCATTTTGAACCCATGGGCTATAGTCCAGCAGAATTAAGCAAAAAAGCCTCGGAGTGCATATTTTTGTATTTTTGTCAATAAAAGGTTCTCAGAGCTAATCTTTCAAATTTGTGTTCAATTCGCGATGCTTTTGACTGTCAATTTAATAGAAATCGTAATTTGCGAATTCAGGAAAAAAGTGAATTTTGAACCCATGGGCTATAGTCCACCAGAATAAAGCAAAAAAGCCTCGGAGTGCATATTTCTGTATTTTTGTCAATAAAAGGTTCTCAGAGCTAATCTTTCAAATTTGTGTTCAATTCGCGATGCTTTTGACTGTCAATTTAATAGAAATCGTAATATGCGAATTCCGGAAAAAAGTGCATTTTGAACCCATGGGCTATAGTCCAGCAGAATTAAGCAAAAAAGCCTCGGAGTGCATATTTTTGTATTTTTGTCAATAAAAGGTTCTCAGAGCTAATTTCAAATTTGTGTTCAATTCGCGATGCTTTTGACTGTCAATTTAATAGAAATCGTAATTTGCGAATTCAGGAAAAAAGTGAATTTTGAACCCATGGGCTATAGTCCACCAGAATAAAGCAAAAAAGCCTCGGAGTGCATATTTCTGTATTTTTGTCAATAAAAGGTTCTCAGAGCTAATCTTTCAAATTTGTGTTCAATTCGCGATGCTTTTGACTGTCAATTTAATAGAAATCGTAATATGCGAATTCCGGAAAAAAGTGCATTTTGAACCCATGGGCTATAGTCCAGCAGAATTAAGCAAAAAAGCCTCGGAGTGCATATTTCTGTATTTTTGTCAATAAAAGGTTCTCAGAGCTAATCTTTCAAATTTGTGTTCAATTCGCGATGCTTTTGACTGTCAATTTAATAGAAATCGTAATTTGCGAATTCAGGAAAAAAGTGAATTTTGAACCCATGGGCTATAGTCCAGCAGAATTAAGCAAAAAAGCCTCGGAGTGCATATTTCTGTATTTTTGTCAATAAAAGGTTCTCAGAGCTAATCTTTCAAATTTGTGTTCAATTCGCGATGCTTTTGACTGTCAATTTAATAGAAATCGTAATTTGCGAATTCAGGAAAAAAGTGAATTTTGAACCCATGGGCTATAGTCCACCAGAATAAAGCAAAAAAGCCTCGGAGTGCATATTTCTGTATTTTTGTCAATAAAAGGTTCTCAGAGCTAATCTTTCAAATTTGTGTTCAATTCGCGATGCTTTTGACTGTCAATTTAATAGAAATCGTAATATGCGAATTCCGGAAAAAAGTGCATTTTGAACCCATGGGCTATAGTCCAGCAGAATTAAGCAAAAAAGCCTCGGAGTGCATATTTTTGTATTTTTGTCAATAAAAGGTTCTCAGAGCTAATCTTTCAAATTTGTGTTCAATTCGCGATGCTTTTGACTGTCAATTTAATAGAAATCGTAATTTGCGAATTCAGGAAAAAAGTGAATTTTGAACCCATGGGCTATAGTCCACCAGAATAAAGCAAAAAAGCCTCGGAGTGCATATTTCTGTATTTTTGTCAATAAAAGGTTCTCAGAGCTAATCTTTCAAATTTGTGTTCAATTCGCGATGCTTTTGACTGTCAATTTAATAGAAATCGTAATATGCGAATTCCGGAAAAAAGTGCATTTTGAACCCATGGGCTATAGTCCAGCAGAATTAAGCAAAAAAGCCTCGGAGTGCATATTTCTGTATTTTTGTCAATAAAAGGTTCTCAGAGCTAATCTTTCAAATTTGTGTTCAATTCGCGATGCTTTTGACTGTCAATTTAATAGAAATCGTAATTTGCGAATTCAGGAAAAAAGTGAATTTTGAACCCATGGGCTATAGTCCAGCAGAATTAAGCAAAAAAGCCTCGGAGTGCATATTTCTGTATTTTTGTCAATAAAAGGTTCTCAGAGCTAATCTTTCAAATTTGTGTTCAGATCGCGATGCTTGTCATCATCAGCGTGATAGAAATCGTAATATGCGAATTCCGGAAAAAAGTGCATTTTGAACCCATGGGCTATAGTATAGCAGAATTAAGCAAAAAAGCCTCGGATTTCATATTTCTGTATTTTAGTCAATAAAAGGTTCTCAGAGCTAAATTTTCAAATTTGTGTTCAGATCGCGATGCTTGTCATCATCAGCGTGATAGAAATCGTAATATGCGAATTCCGGAAAAAAGTGCATTTTGAACCCATGGGCTATAGTCCACCAGAATAAAGCAAAAAAGCCTCGGAGTGCATATTTCTGTATTTTTGTCAATAAAAGGTTCTCAGAGCTAATCTTTCAAATTTGTGTTCAATTCGCGATGCTTTTGACTGTCAATTTAATAGAAATCGTAATATGCGAATTCCGGAAAAAAGTGCATTTTGAACCCATGGGCTATAGTCCAGCAGAATTAAGCAAAAAAGCCTCGGAGTGCATATTTCTGTATTTTTGTCAATAAAAGGTTCTCAGAGCTAATCTTTCAAATTTGTGTTCAATTCGCGATGCTTTTGACTGTCAATTTAATAGAAATCGTAATTTGCGAATTCAGGAAAAAAGTGAATTTTGAACCCATGGGCTATAGTCCACCAGAATAAAGCAAAAAAGCCTCGGAGTGCATATTTCTGTATTTTTGTCAATAAAAGGTTCTCAGAGCTAATCTTTCAAATTTGTGTTCAATTCGCGATGCTTTTGACTGTCAATTTAATAGAAATCGTAATATGCGAATTCCGGAAAAAAGTGCATTTTGAACCCATGGGCTATAGTCCAGCAGAATTAAGCAAAAAAGCCTCGGAGTGCATATTTCTGTATTTTTGTCAATAAAAGGTTCTCAGAGCTAATCTTTCAAATTTGTGTTCAATTCGCGATGCTTTTGACTGTCAATTTAATAGAAATCGTAATTTGCGAATTCAGGAAAAAAGTGAATTTTGAACCCATGGGCTATAGTCCACCAGAATAAAGCAAAAAAGCCTCGGAGTGCATATTTCTGTATTTTTGTCAATAAAAGGTTCTCAGAGCTAATCTTTCAAATTTGTGTTCAATTCGCGATGCTTTTGACTGTCAATTTAATAGAAATCGTAATATGCGAATTCCGGAAAAAAGTGCATTTTGAACCCATGGGCTATAGTCCAGCAGAATTAAGCAAAAAAGCCTCGGAGTGCATATTTCTGTATTTTTGTCAATAAAAGGTTCTCAGAGCTAATCTTTCAAATTTGTGTTCAATTCGCGATGCTTTTGACTGTCAATTTAATAGAAATCGTAATTTGCGAATTCAGGAAAAAAGTGAATTTTGAACCCATGGGCTATAGTCCAGCAGAATTAAGCAAAAAAGCCTCGGAGTGCATATTTCTGTATTTTTGTCAATAAAAGGTTCTCAGAGCTAAATTTTCAAATTTGTGTTCAGATCGCGATGCTTGTCATCATCAGCGTGATAGAAATCGTAATTTGCGAATTCAGGAAAAAAGTGAATTTTGAACCCATGGGCTATAGTCCACCAGAATAAAGCAAAAAAGCCTCGGAGTGCATATTTCTGTATTTTTGTCAATAAAAGGTTCTCAGAGCTAATCTTTCAAATTTGTGTTCAATTCGCGATGCTTTTGACTGTCAATTTAATAGAAATCGTAATATGCGAATTCCGGAAAAAAGTGCATTTTGAACCCATGGGCTATAGTCCAGCAGAATTAAGCAAAAAAGCCTCGGAGTGCATATTTCTGTATTTTTGTCAATAAAAGGTTCTCAGAGCTAATCTTTCAAATTTGTGTTCAATTCGCGATGCTTTTGACTGTCAATTTAATAGAAATCGTAATTTGCGAATTCAGGAAAAAAGTGAATTTTGAACCCATGGGCTATAGTCCAGCAGAATTAAGCAAAAAAGCCTCGGAGTGCATATTTCTGTATTTTTGTCAATAAAAGGTTCTCAGAGCTAATCTTTCAAATTTGTGTTCAGATCGCGATGCTTGTCATCATCAGCGTGATAGAAATCGTAATTTGCGAATTCAGGAAAAAAGTGAATTTTGAACCCATGGGCTATAGTCCACCAGAATAAAGCAAAAAAGCCTCGGAGTGCATATTTCTGTATTTTTGTCAATAAAAGGTTCTCAGAGCTAATCTTTCAAATTTGTGTTCAATTCGCGATGCTTTTGACTGTCAATTTAATAGAAATCGTAATATGCGAATTCCGGAAAAAAGTGCATTTTGAACCCATGGGCTATAGTCCAGCAGAATTAAGCAAAAAAGCCTCGGAGTGCATATTTCTGTATTTTTGTCAATAAAAGGTTCTCAGAGCTAATCTTTCAAATTTGTGTTCAATTCGCGATGCTTTTGACTGTCAATTTAATAGAAATCGTAATTTGCGAATTCAGGAAAAAAGTGAATTTTGAACCCATGGGCTATAGTCCACCAGAATAAAGCAAAAAAGCCTCGGAGTGCATATTTCTGTATTTTTGTCAATAAAAGGTTCTCAGAGCTAATCTTTCAAATTTGTGTTCAATTCGCGATGCTTTTGACTGTCAATTTAATAGAAATCGTAATATGCGAATTCCGGAAAAAAGTGCATTTTGAACCCATGGGCTATAGTCCAGCAGAATTAAGCAAAAAAGCCTCGGAGTGCATATTTCTGTATTTTTGTCAATAAAAGGTTCTCAGAGCTAATCTTTCAAATTTGTGTTCAATTCGCGATGCTTTTGACTGTCAATTTAATAGAAATCGTAATTTGCGAATTCAGGAAAAAAGTGAATTTTGAACCCATGGGCTATAGTCCACCAGAATAAAGCAAAAAAGCCTCGGAGTGCATATTTCTGTATTTTTGTCAATAAAAGGTTCTCAGAGCTAATCTTTCAAATTTGTGTTCAATTCGCGATGCTTTTGACTGTCAATTTAATAGAAATCGTAATATGCGAATTCCGGAAAAAAGTGCATTTTGAACCCATGGGCTATAGTCCAGCAGAATTAAGCAAAAAAGCCTCGGAGTGCATATTTCTGTATTTTTGTCAATAAAAGGTTCTCAGAGCTAATCTTTCAAATTTGTGTTCAATTCGCGATGCTTTTGACTGTCAATTTAATAGAAATCGTAATTTGCGAATTCAGGAAAAAAGTGAATTTTGAACCCATGGGCTATAGTCCAGCAGAATTAAGCAAAAAAGCCTCGGAGTGCATATTTCTGTATTTTTGTCAATAAAAGGTTCTCAGAGCTAATCTTTCAAATTTGTGTTCAGATCGCGATGCTTGTCATCATCAGCGTGATAGAAATCGTAATTTGCGAATTCAGGAAAAAAGTGAATTTTGAACCCATGGGCTATAGTCCACCAGAATAAAGCAAAAAAGCCTCGGAGTGCATATTTCTGTATTTTTGTCAATAAAAGGTTCTCAGAGCTAATCTTTCAAATTTGTGTTCAATTCGCGATGCTTTTGACTGTCAATTTAATAGAAATCGTAATATGCGAATTCCGGAAAAAAGTGCATTTTGAACCCATGGGCTATAGTCCAGCAGAATTAAGCAAAAAAGCCTCGGAGTGCATATTTCTGTATTTTTGTCAATAAAAGGTTCTCGGAGCTAATCTTTCAAATTTGTGTTCAATTCGCGATGCTTTTGACTGTCAATTTAATAGAAATCGTAATTTGCGAATTCAGGAAAAAAGTGAATTTTGAACCCATGGGCTATAGTCCACCAGAATAAAGCAAAAAAGCCTCGGAGTGCATATTTCTGTATTTTTGTCAATAAAAGGTTCTCAGAGCTAATCTTTCAAATTTGTGTTCAATTCGCGATGCTTTTGACTGTCAATTTAATAGAAATCGTAATATGCGAATTCCGGAAAAAAGTGCATTTTGAACCCATGGGCTATAGTCCAGCAGAATTAAGCAAAAAAGCCTCGGAGTGCATATTTCTGTATTTTTGTCAATAAAAGGTTCTCAGAGCTAATCTTTCAAATTTGTGTTCAATTCGCGATGCTTTTGACTGTCAATTTAATAGAAATCGTAATTTGCGAATTCAGGAAAAAAGTGAATTTTGAACCCATGGGCTATAGTCCAGCAGAATTAAGCAAAAAAGCCTCGGAGTGCATATTTCTGTATTTTTGTCAATAAAAGGTTCTCAGAGCTAAATTTTCAAATTTGTGTTCAGATCGCGATGCTTGTCATCATCAGCGTGATAGAAATCGTAATTTGCGAATTCAGGAAAAAAGTGAATTTTGAACCCATGGGCTATAGTCCACCAGAATAAAGCAAAAAAGCCTCGGAGTGCATATTTCTGTATTTTTGTCAATAAAAGGTTCTCAGAGCTAATCTTTCAAATTTGTGTTCAATTCGCGATGCTTTTGACTGTCAATTTAATAGAAATCGTAATATGCGAATTCCGGAAAAAAGTGCATTTTGAACCCATGGGCTATAGTCCAGCAGAATTAAGCAAAAAAGCCTCGGAGTGCATATTTCTGTATTTTTGTCAATAAAAGGTTCTCAGAGCTAATCTTTCAAATTTGTGTTCAATTCGCGATGCTTTTGACTGTCAATTTAATAGAAATCGTAATTTGCGAATTCAGGAAAAAAGTGAATTTTGAACCCATGGGCTATAGTCCACCAGAATAAAGCAAAAAAGCCTCGGAGTGCATATTTCTGTATTTTTGTCAATAAAAGGTTCTCAGAGCTAATCTTTCAAATTTGTGTTCAATTCGCGATGCTTTTGACTGTCAATTTAATAGAAATCGTAATATGCGAATTCCGGAAAAAAGTGCATTTTGAACCCATGGGCTATAGTCCAGCAGAATTAAGCAAAAAAGCCTCGGAGTGCATATTTCTGTATTTTTGTCAATAAAAGGTTCTCAGAGCTAATCTTTCAAATTTGTGTTCAATTCGCGATGCTTTTGACTGTCAATTTAATAGAAATCGTAATTTGCGAATTCAGGAAAAAAGTGAATTTTGAACCCATGGGCTATAGTCCAGCAGAATTAAGCAAAAAAGCCTCGGAGTGCATATTTCTGTATTTTTGTCAATAAAAGGTTCTCAGAGCTAATCTTTCAAATTTGTGTTCAGATCGCGATGCTTGTCATCATCAGCGTGATAGAAATCGTAATATGCGAATTCCGGAAAAAAGTGCATTTTGAACCCATGGGCTATAGTCCACCAGAATTAAGCAAAAAAGCCTCGGAGTGCATATTTCTGTATTTTTGTCAATAAAAGGTTCTCAGAGCTAATCTTTCAAATTTGTGTTCAGATCGCGATGCTTGTCATCATCAGCGTGATAGAAATCGTAATTTGCGAATTCAGGAAAAAAGTGAATTTTGAACCCATGGGCTATAGTCCACCAGAATAAAGCAAAAAAGCCTCGGAGTGCATATTTCTGTATTTTTGTCAATAAAAGGTTCTCAGAGCTAATCTTTCAAATTTGTGTTCAATTCGCGATGCTTTTGACTGTCAATTTAATAGAAATCGTAATATGCGAATTCCGGAAAAAAGTGCATTTTGAACCCATGGGCTATAGTCCAGCAGAATTAAGCAAAAAAGCCTCGGAGTGCATATTTCTGTATTTTTGTCAATAAAAGGTTCTCAGAGCTAATCTTTCAAATTTGTGTTCAATTCGCGATGCTTTTGACTGTCAATTTAATAGAAATCGTAATTTGCGAATTCAGGAAAAAAGTGAATTTTGAACCCATGGGCTATAGTCCACCAGAATAAAGCAAAAAAGCCTCGGAGTGCATATTTCTGTATTTTTGTCAATAAAAGGTTCTCAGAGCTAATCTTTCAAATTTGTGTTCAATTCGCGATGCTTTTGACTGTCAATTTAATAGAAATCGTAATATGCGAATTCCGGAAAAAAGTGCATTTTGAACCCATGGGCTATAGTCCAGCAGAATTAAGCAAAAAAGCCTCGGAGTGCATATTTCTGTATTTTTGTCAATAAAAGGTTCTCAGAGCTAATCTTTCAAATTTGTGTTCAATTCGCGATGCTTTTGACTGTCAATTTAATAGAAATCGTAATTTGCGAATTCAGGAAAAAAGTGAATTTTGAACCCATGGGCTATAGTCCAGCAGAATTAAGCAAAAAAGCCTCGGAGTGCATATTTCTGTATTTTTGTCAATAAAAGGTTCTCAGAGCTAATCTTTCAAATTTGTGTTCAGATCGCGATGCTTGTCATCATCAGCGTGATAGAAATCGTAATATGCGAATTCCGGAAAAAAGTGCATTTTGAACCCATGGGCTATAGTATAGCAGAATTAAGCAAAAAAGCCTCGGATTTCATATTTCTGTATTTTAGTCAATAAAAGGTTCTCAGAGCTAAATTTTCAAATTTGTGTTCAGATCGCGATGCTTGTCATCATCAGCGTGATAGAAATCGTAATATGCGAATTCCGGAAAAAAGTGCATTTTGAACCCATGGGCTATAGTCCACCAGAATAAAGCAAAAAAGCCTCGGAGTGCATATTTCTGTATTTTTGTCAATAAAAGGTTCTCAGAGCTAATCTTTCAAATTTGTGTTCAATTCGCGATGCTTTTGACTGTCAATTTAATAGAAATCGTAATATGCGAATTCCGGAAAAAAGTGCATTTTGAACCCATGGGCTATAGTCCAGCAGAATTAAGCAAAAAAGCCTCGGAGTGCATATTTCTGTATTTTTGTCAATAAAAGGTTCTCAGAGCTAATCTTTCAAATTTGTGTTCAATTCGCGATGCTTTTGACTGTCAATTTAATAGAAATCGTAATTTGCGAATTCAGGAAAAAAGTGAATTTTGAACCCATGGGCTATAGTCCACCAGAATAAAGCAAAAAAGCCTCGGAGTGCATATTTCTGTATTTTTGTCAATAAAAGGTTCTCAGAGCTAATCTTTCAAATTTGTGTTCAATTCGCGATGCTTTTGACTGTCAATTTAATAGAAATCGTAATATGCGAATTCCGGAAAAAAGTGCATTTTGAACCCATGGGCTATAGTCCAGCAGAATTAAGCAAAAAAGCCTCGGAGTGCATATTTCTGTATTTTTGTCAATAAAAGGTTCTCAGAGCTAATCTTTCAAATTTGTGTTCAATTCGCGATGCTTTTGACTGTCAATTTAATAGAAATCGTAATTTGCGAATTCAGGAAAAAAGTGAATTTTGAACCCATGGGCTATAGTCCAGCAGAATTAAGCAAAAAAGCCTCGGAGTGCATATTTCTGTATTTTTGTCAATAAAAGGTTCTCAGAGCTAAATTTTCAAATTTGTGTTCAGATCGCGATGCTTGTCATCATCAGCGTGATAGAAATCGTAATTTGCGAATTCAGGAAAAAAGTGAATTTTGAACCCATGGGCTATAGTCCACCAGAATAAAGCAAAAAAGCCTCGGAGTGCATATTTCTGTATTTTTGTCAATAAAAGGTTCTCAGAGCTAATCTTTCAAATTTGTGTTCAATTCGCGATGCTTTTGACTGTCAATTTAATAGAAATCGTAATATGCGAATTCCGGAAAAAAGTGCATTTTGAACCCATGGGCTATAGTCCAGCAGAATTAAGCAAAAAAGCCTCGGAGTGCATATTTCTGTATTTTTGTCAATAAAAGGTTCTCAGAGCTAATCTTTCAAATTTGTGTTCAATTCGCGATGCTTTTGACTGTCAATTTAATAGAAATCGTAATTTGCGAATTCAGGAAAAAAGTGAATTTTGAACCCATGGGCTATAGTCCACCAGAATAAAGCAAAAAAGCCTCGGAGTGCATATTTCTGTATTTTTGTCAATAAAAGGTTCTCAGAGCTAATCTTTCAAATTTGTGTTCAATTCGCGATGCTTTTGACTGTCAATTTAATAGAAATCGTAATATGCGAATTCCGGAAAAAAGTGCATTTTGAACCCATGGGCTATAGTCCAGCAGAATTAAGCAAAAAAGCCTCGGAGTGCATATTTCTGTATTTTTGTCAATAAAAGGTTCTCAGAGCTAATCTTTCAAATTTGTGTTCAATTCGCGATGCTTTTGACTGTCAATTTAATAGAAATCGTAATTTGCGAATTCAGGAAAAAAGTGAATTTTGAACCCATGGGCTATAGTCCAGCAGAATTAAGCAAAAAAGCCTCGGAGTGCATATTTCTGTATTTTTGTCAATAAAAGGTTCTCAGAGCTAATCTTTCAAATTTGTGTTCAGATCGCGATGCTTGTCATCATCAGCGTGATAGAAATCGTAATATGCGAATTCCGGAAAAAAGTGCATTTTGAACCCATGGGCTATAGTATAGCAGAATTAAGCAAAAAAGCCTCGGATTTCATATTTCTGTATTTTAGTCAATAAAAGGTTCTCAGAGCTAAATTTTCAAATTTGTGTTCAGATCGCGATGCTTGTCATCATCAGCGTGATAGAAATCGTAATATGCGAATTCCGGAAAAAAGTGCATTTTGAACCCATGGGCTATAGTCCAGCAGAATTAAGCAAAAAAGCCTCGGAGTGCATATTTCTGTATTTTAGTCAATAAAAGGTTCTCAGAGCTAAATTTTCAAATTTGTGTTCAGATCGCGATGCTTGTCATCATCAGCGTGATAGAAATCGTAATATGCGAATTCCGGAAAAAAGTGCATTTTGAACCCATGGGCTATAGTCCAGCAGAATTAAGTAAAAAAGCCTCGGAATTCATATTTCTGTATTTTTGTCAATAAAAGGTTCTCAGAGCTAATCTTTCAATTTTGTGTTCAATTCGCGATGCTTTTGACTGTCAATTTAATAGAAATCGTAATTTGCGAATTCCGGAAAAAAGTGAATTTTGAACCCATGGGCTATAGTCCAGCAGAATTAAGTAAAAAAGCCTCGGAATTCATATTTCTGTATTTTAGTCAATAAAAGGTTCTCAGAGCTAAATTTTCAAATTTGTGTTCAGATCGCGATGCTTGTCATCATCAGCGTGATAGAAATCGTAATATGCGAATTCAGGAAAAAAGTGCATTTTGAACCCATGGGCTATAGTCCAGCAGAATTAAGCAAAAAAGCCTCGGAGTGCATATTTCTGTATTTTAGTCAATAAAAGGTTCTCAGAGCTAAATTTTCAAATTTGTGTTCAGATCGCGATGCTTGTCATCATCAGCGTGATAGAAATCGTAATATGCGAATTCCGGAAAAAAGTGCATTTTGAACCCATGGGCTATAGTCCAGCAGAATTAAGTAAAAAAGCCTCGGAATTCATATTTCTGTATTTTTGTCAATAAAAGGTTCTCAGAGCTAATCTTTCAAATTTGTGTTCAATTCGCGATGCTTTTGACTGTCAATTTAATAGAAATCGTAATTTGCGAATTCCGGAAAAAAGTGAATTTTGAACCCATGGGCTATAGTCCAGCAGAATTAAGTAAAAAAGCCTCGGAATTCATATTTCTGTATTTTAGTCAATAAAAGGTTCTCAGAGCTAAATTTTCAAATTTGTGTTCAGATCGCGATGCTTGTCATCATCAGCGTGATAGAAATCGTAATATGCGAATTCCGGAAAAAAGTGCATTTTGAACCCATGGGCTATAGTCCAGCAGAATTAAGCAAAAAAGCCTCGGAGTGCATATTTCTGTATTTTAGTCAATAAAAGGTTCTCAGAGCTAAATTTTCAAATTTGTGTTCAGATCGCGATGCTTGTCATCATCAGCGTGATAGAAATCGTAATTTGCGAATTCAGGAAAAAAGTGAATTTTGAACCCATGGGCTATAGTCCACCAGAATAAAGCAAAAAAGCCTCGGAGTGCATATTTCTGTATTTTTGTCAATAAAAGGTTCTCAGAGCTAATCTTTCAAATTTGTGTTCAATTCGCGATGCTTTTGACTGTCAATTTAATAGAAATCGTAATATGCGAATTCCGGAAAAAAGTGCATTTCGAACCCATGGGCTATAGTCCAGCAGAATTAAGCAAAAAAGCCTCGGAGTGCATATTTCTGTATTTTTGTCAATAAAAGGTTCTCAGAGCTAATCTTTCAAATTTGTGTTCAATTCGCGATGCTTTTGACTGTCAATTTAATAGAAATCGTAATTTGCGAATTCAGGAAAAAAGTGAATTTTGAACCCATGGGCTATAGTCCACCAGAATAAAGCAAAAAAGCCTCGGAGTGCATATTTCTGTATTTTTGTCAATAAAAGGTTCTCAGAGCTAATCTTTCAAATTTGTGTTCAATTCGCGATGCTTTTGACTGTCAATTTAATAGAAATCGTAATATGCGAATTCCGGAAAAAAGTGCATTTTGAACCCATGGGCTATAGTCCAGCAGAATTAAGCAAAAAAGCCTCGGAGTGCATATTTCTGTATTTTTGTCAATAAAAGGTTCTCAGAGCTAATCTTTCAAATTTGTGTTCAATTCGCGATGCTTTTGACTGTCAATTTAATAGAAATCGTAATTTGCGAATTCAGGAAAAAAGTGAATTTTGAACCCATGGGCTATAGTCCAGCAGAATTAAGCAAAAAAGCCTCGGAGTGCATATTTCTGTATTTTTGTCAATAAAAGGTTCTCAGAGCTAATCTTTCAAATTTGTGTTCAGATCGCGATGCTTTTGACTGTCAATTTAATAGAAATCGTAATTTGCGAATTCAGGAAAAAAGTGAATTTTGAACCCATGGGCTATAGTCCACCAGAATAAAGCAAAAAAGCCTCGGAGTGCATATTTCTGTATTTTTGTCAATAAAAGGTTCTCAGAGCTAATCTTTCAAATTTGTGTTCAATTCGCGATGCTTTTGACTGTCAATTTAATAGAAATCGTAATATGCGAATTCCGGAAAAAAGTGCATTTTGAACCCATGGGCTATAGTCCAGCAGAATTAAGCAAAAAAGCCTCGGAGTGCATATTTCTGTATTTTTGTCAATAAAAGGTTCTCAGAGCTAATCTTTCAAATTTGTGTTCAATTCGCGATGCTTTTGACTGTCAATTTAATAGAAATCGTAATTTGCGAATTCAGGAAAAAAGTGAATTTTGAACCCATGGGCTATAGTCCAGCAGAATTAAGCAAAAAAGCCTCGGAGTGCATATTTCTGTATTTTTGTCAATAAAAGGTTCTCAGAGCTAATCTTTCAAATTTGTGTTCAGATCGCGATGCTTGTCATCATCAGCGTGATAGAAATCGTAATATGCGAATTCCGGAAAAAAGTGCATTTTGAACCCATGGGCTATAGTATAGCAGAATTAAGCAAAAAAGCCTCGGATTTCATATTTCTGTATTTTAGTCAATAAAAGGTTCTCAGAGCTAAATTTTCAAATTTGTGTTCAGATCGCGATGCTTGTCATCATCAGCGTGATAGAAATCGTAATATGCGAATTCCGGAAAAAAGTGCATTTTGAACCCATGGGCTATAGTCCAGCAGAATTAAGCAAAAAAGCCTCGGAGTGCATATTTCTGTATTTTAGTCAATAAAAGGTTCTCAGAGCTAAATTTTCAAATTTGTGTTCAGATCGCGATGCTTGTCATCATCAGCGTGATAGAAATCGTAATATGCGAATTCCGGAAAAAAGTGCATTTTGAACCCATGGGCTATAGTCCAGCAGAATTAAGTAAAAAAGCCTCGGAATTCATATTTCTGTATTTTTGTCAATAAAAGGTTCTCAGAGCTAATCTTTCAATTTTGTGTTCAATTCGCGATGCTTTTGACTGTCAATTTAATAGAAATCGTAATTTGCGAATTCCGGAAAAAAGTGAATTTTGAACCCATGGGCTATAGTCCAGCAGAATTAAGTAAAAAAGCCTCGGAATTCATATTTCTGTATTTTAGTCAATAAAAGGTTCTCAGAGCTAAATTTTCAAATTTGTGTTCAGATCGCGATGCTTGTCATCATCAGCGTGATAGAAATCGTAATATGCGAATTCAGGAAAAAAGTGCATTTTGAACCCATGGGCTATAGTCCAGCAGAATTAAGCAAAAAAGCCTCGGAGTGCATATTTCTGTATTTTAGTCAATAAAAGGTTCTCAGAGCTAAATTTTCAAATTTGTGTTCAGATCGCGATGCTTGTCATCATCAGCGTGATAGAAATCGTAATATGCGAATTCCGGAAAAAAGTGCATTTTGAACCCATGGGCTATAGTCCAGCAGAATTAAGTAAAAAAGCCTCGGAATTCATATTTCTGTATTTTTGTCAATAAAAGGTTCTCAGAGCTAATCTTTCAAATTTGTGTTCAATTCGCGATGCTTTTGACTGTCAATTTAATAGAAATCGTAATTTGCGAATTCCGGAAAAAAGTGAATTTTGAACCCATGGGCTATAGTCCAGCAGAATTAAGTAAAAAAGCCTCGGAATTCATATTTCTGTATTTTAGTCAATAAAAGGTTCTCAGAGCTAAATTTTCAAATTTGTGTTCAGATCGCGATGCTTGTCATCATCAGCGTGATAGAAATCGTAATATGCGAATTCCGGAAAAAAGTGCATTTTGAACCCATGGGCTATAGTCCAGCAGAATTAAGCAAAAAAGCCTCGGAGTGCATATTTCTGTATTTTAGTCAATAAAAGGTTCTCAGAGCTAAATTTTCAAATTTGTGTTCAGATCGCGATGCTTGTCATCATCAGCGTGATAGAAATCGTAATTTGCGAATTCAGGAAAAAAGTGAATTTTGAACCCATGGGCTATAGTCCACCAGAATAAAGCAAAAAAGCCTCGGAGTGCATATTTCTGTATTTTTGTCAATAAAAGGTTCTCAGAGCTAATCTTTCAAATTTGTGTTCAATTCGCGATGCTTTTGACTGTCAATTTAATAGAAATCGTAATATGCGAATTCCGGAAAAAAGTGCATTTTGAACCCATGGGCTATAGTCCAGCAGAATTAAGCAAAAAAGCCTCGGAGTGCATATTTCTGTATTTTTGTCAATAAAAGGTTCTCAGAGCTAATCTTTCAAATTTGTGTTCAATTCGCGATGCTTTTGACTGTCAATTTAATAGAAATCGTAATTTGCGAATTCAGGAAAAAAGTGAATTTTGAACCCATGGGCTATAGTCCACCAGAATAAAGCAAAAAAGCCTCGGAGTGCATATTTCTGTATTTTTGTCAATAAAAGGTTCTCAGAGCTAATCTTTCAAATTTGTGTTCAATTCGCGATGCTTTTGACTGTCAATTTAATAGAAATCGTAATATGCGAATTCCGGAAAAAAGTGCATTTTGAACCCATGGGCTATAGTCCAGCAGAATTAAGCAAAAAAGCCTCGGAGTGCATATTTCTGTATTTTTGTCAATAAAAGGTTCTCAGAGCTAATCTTTCAAATTTGTGTTCAATTCGCGATGCTTTTGACTGTCAATTTAATAGAAATCGTAATTTGCGAATTCAGGAAAAAAGTGAATTTTGAACCCATGGGCTATAGTCCAGCAGAATTAAGCAAAAAAGCCTCGGAGTGCATATTTCTGTATTTTTGTCAATAAAAGGTTCTCAGAGCTAAATTTTCAAATTTGTGTTCAGATCGCGATGCTTGTCATCATCAGCGTGATAGAAATCGTAATTTGCGAATTCAGGAAAAAAGTGAATTTTGAACCCATGGGCTATAGTCCAGCAGAATTAAGTAAAAAAGCCTCGGAATTCATATTTCTGTATTTTAGTCAATAAAAGGTTCTCAGAGCTAAATTTTCAAATTTGTGTTCAGATCGCGATGCTTGTCATCATCAGCGTGATAGAAATCGTAATATGCGAATTCCGGAAAAAAGTGCATTTTGAACCCATGGGCTATAGTCCAGCAGAATTAAGCAAAAAAGCCTCGGAGTGCATATTTCTGTATTTTAGTCAATAAAAGGTTCTCAGAGCTAAATTTTCAAATTTGTGTTCAGATCGCGATGCTTGTCATCATCAGCGTGATAGAAATCGTAATTTGCGAATTCAGGAAAAAAGTGAATTTTGAACCCATGGGCTATAGTCCACCAGAATAAAGCAAAAAAGCCTCGGAGTGCATATTTCTGTATTTTTGTCAATAAAAGGTTCTCAGAGCTAATCTTTCAAATTTGTGTTCAATTCGCGATGCTTTTGACTGTCAATTTAATAGAAATCGTAATATGCGAATTCCGGAAAAAAGTGCATTTTGAACCCATGGGCTATAGTCCAGCAGAATTAAGCAAAAAAGCCTCGGAGTGCATATTTCTGTATTTTTGTCAATAAAAGGTTCTCAGAGCTAATCTTTCAAATTTGTGTTCAATTCGCGATGCTTTTGACTGTCAATTTAATAGAAATCGTAATTTGCGAATTCAGGAAAAAAGTGAATTTTGAACCCATGGGCTATAGTCCAGCAGAATTAAGCAAAAAAGCCTCGGAGTGCATATTTCTGTATTTTAGTCAATAAAAGGTTCTCAGAGCTAAATTTTCAAATTTGTGTTCAGATCGCGATGCTTGTCATCATCAGCGTGATAGAAATCGTAATATGCGAATTCCGGAAAAAAGTGCATTTTGAACCCATGGGCTATAGTCCAGCAGAATTAAGTAAAAAAGCCTCGGAATTCATATTTCTGTATTTTTGTCAATAAAAGGTTCTCAGAGCTAATCTTTCAAATTTGTGTTCAATTCGCGATGCTTTTGACTGTCAATTTAATAGAAATCGTAATTTGCGAATTCCGGAAAAAAGTGAATTTTGAACCCATGGGCTATAGTCCAGCAGAATTAAGTAAAAAAGCCTCGGAATTCATATTTCTGTATTTTAGTCAATAAAAGGTTCTCAGAGCTAAATTTTCAAATTTGTGTTCAGATCGCGATGCTTGTCATCATCAGCGTGATAGAAATCGTAATATGCGAATTCCGGAAAAAAGTGCATTTTGAACCCATGGGCTATAGTCCAGCAGAATTAAGCAAAAAAGCCTCGGAGTGCATATTTCTGTATTTTAGTCAATAAAAGGTTCTCAGAGCTAAATTTTCAAATTTGTGTTCAGATCGCGATGCTTGTCATCATCAGCGTGATAGAAATCGTAATTTGCGAATTCAGGAAAAAAGTGAATTTTGAACCCATGGGCTATAGTCCACCAGAATAAAGCAAAAAAGCCTCGGAGTGCATATTTCTGTATTTTTGTCAATAAAAGGTTCTCAGAGCTAATCTTTCAAATTTGTGTTCAATTCGCGATGCTTTTGACTGTCAATTTAATAGAAATCGTAATATGCGAATTCCGGAAAAAAGTGCATTTTGAACCCATGGGCTATAGTCCAGCAGAATTAAGCAAAAAAGCCTCGGAGTGCATATTTCTGTATTTTTGTCAATAAAAGGTTCTCAGAGCTAATCTTTCAAATTTGTGTTCAATTCGCGATGCTTTTGACTGTCAATTTAATAGAAATCGTAATTTGCGAATTCAGGAAAAAAGTGAATTTTGAACCCATGGGCTATAGTCCACCAGAATAAAGCAAAAAAGCCTCGGAATTCATATTTCTGTATTTTAGTCAATAAAAGGTTCTCAGAGCTAAATTTTCAAATTTGTGTTCAGATCGCGATGCTTGTCATCATCAGCGTGATAGAAATCGTAATATGCGAATTCCGGAAAAAAGTGCATTTTGAACCCATGGGCTATAGTCCAGCAGAATTAAGCAAAAAAGCCTCGGAGTGCATATTTCTGTATTTTTGTCAATAAAAGGTTCTCAGAGCTAATCTTTCAAATTTGTGTTCAATTCGCGATGCTTTTGACTGTCAATTTAATAGAAATCGTAATTTGCGAATTCAGGAAAAAAGTGCATTTTGAACCCATGGGCTATAGTCCAGCAGAATTAAGCAAAAAAGCCTCGGAGTGCATATTTCTGTATTTTAGTCAATAAAAGGTTCTCAGAGCTAAATTTTCAAATTTGTGTTCAGATCGCGATGCTTGTCATCATCAGCGTGATAGAAATCGTAATATGCGAATTCCGGAAAAAAGTGCATTTTGAACCCATGGGCTATAGTCCAGCAGAATTAAGTAAAAAAGCCTCGGAATTCATATTTCTGTATTTTTGTCAATAAAAGGTTCTCAGAGCTAATCTTTCAAATTTGTGTTCAATTCGCGATGCTTTTGACTGTCAATTTAATAGAAATCGTAATTTGCGAATTCCGGAAAAAAGTGAATTTTGAACCCATGGGCTATAGTCCAGCAGAATTAAGTAAAAAAGCCTCGGAATTCATATTTCTGTATTTTAGTCAATAAAAGGTTCTCAGAGCTAAATTTTCAAATTTGTGTTCAGATCGCGATGCTTGTCATCATCAGCGTGATAGAAATCGTAATATGCGAATTCCGGAAAAAAGTGCATTTTGAACCCATGGGCTATAGTCCAGCAGAATTAAGCAAAAAAGCCTCGGAGTGCATATTTCTGTATTTTAGTCAATAAAAGGTTCTCAGAGCTAAATTTTCAAATTTGTGTTCAGATCGCGATGCTTGTCATCATCAGCGTGATAGAAATCGTAATTTGCGAATTCAGGAAAAAAGTGAATTTTGAACCCATGGGCTATAGTCCACCAGAATAAAGCAAAAAAGCCTCGGAGTGCATATTTCTGTATTTTTGTCAATAAAAGGTTCTCAGAGCTAATCTTTCAAATTTGTGTTCAATTCGCGATGCTTTTGACTGTCAATTTAATAGAAATCGTAATATGCGAATTCCGGAAAAAAGTGCATTTTGAACCCATGGGCTATAGTCCAGCAGAATTAAGCAAAAAAGCCTCGGAGTGCATATTTCTGTATTTTTGTCAATAAAAGGTTCTCAGAGCTAATCTTTCAAATTTGTGTTCAATTCGCGATGCTTTTGACTGTCAATTTAATAGAAATCGTAATTTGCGAATTCAGGAAAAAAGTGAATTTTGAACCCATGGGCTATAGTCCACCAGAATAAAGCAAAAAAGCCTCGGAGTGCATATTTCTGTATTTTTGTCAATAAAAGGTTCTCAGAGCTAATCTTTCAAATTTGTGTTCAATTCGCGATGCTTTTGACTGTCAATTTAATAGAAATCGTGATATGCGAATTCCGGAAAAAAGTGCATTTTGAACCCATGGGCTATAGTCCAGCAGAATTAAGCAAAAAAGCCTCGGAGTGCATATTTCTGTATTTTTGTCAATAAAAGGTTCTCAGAGCTAATCTTTCAAATTTGTGTTCAATTCGCGATGCTTTTGACTGTCAATTTAATAGAAATCGTAATTTGCGAATTCAGGAAAAAAGTGCATTTTGAACCCATGGGCTATAGTCCAGCAGAATTAAGCAAAAAAGCCTCGGAGTGCATATTTCTGTATTTTTGTCAATAAAAGGTTCTCAGAGCTAAATTTTCAAATTTGTGTTCAGATCGCGATGCTTGTCATCATCAGCGTGATAGAAATCGTAATTTGCGAATTCAGGAAAAAAGTGAATTTTGAACCCATGGGCTATAGTCCAGCAGAATTAAGTAAAAAAGCCTCGGAATTCATATTTCTGTATTTTAGTCAATAAAAGGTTCTCAGAGCTAAATTTTCAAATTTGTGTTCAGATCGCGATGCTTGTCATCATCAGCGTGATAGAAATCGTAATATGCGAATTCCGGAAAAAAGTGCATTTTGAACCCATGGGCTATAGTCCAGCAGAATTAAGCAAAAAAGCCTCGGAGTGCATATTTCTGTATTTTAGTCAATAAAAGGTTCTCAGAGCTAAATTTTCAAATTTGTGTTCAGATCGCGATGCTTGTCATCATCAGCGTGATAGAAATCGTAATTTGCGAATTCAGGAAAAAAGTGAATTTTGAACCCATGGGCTATAGTCCACCAGAATAAAGCAAAAAAGCCTCGGAGTGCATATTTCTGTATTTTTGTCAATAAAAGGTTCTCAGAGCTAATCTTTCAAATTTGTGTTCAATTCGCGATGCTTTTGACTGTCAATTTAATAGAAATCGTAATATGCGAATTCCGGAAAAAAGTGCATTTTGAACCCATGGGCTATAGTCCAGCAGAATTAAGCAAAAAAGCCTCGGAGTGCATATTTCTGTATTTTTGTCAATAAAAGGTTCTCAGAGCTAATCTTTCAAATTTGTGTTCAATTCGCGATGCTTTTGACTGTCAATTTAATAGAAATCGTAATTTGCGAATTCAGGAAAAAAGTGAATTTTGAACCCATGGGCTATAGTCCACCAGAATAAAGCAAAAAAGCCTCGGAGTGCATATTTCTGTATTTTTGTCAATAAAAGGTTCTCAGAGCTAATCTTTCAAATTTGTGTTCAATTCGCGATGCTTTTGACTGTCAATTTAATAGAAATCGTAATTTGCGAATTCAGGAAAAAAGTGCATTTTGAACCCATGGGCTATAGTCCAGCAGAATTAAGCAAAAAAGCCTCGGAGTGCATATTTCTGTATTTTAGTCAATAAAAGGTTCTCAGAGCTAAATTTTCAAATTTGTGTTCAGATCGCGATGCTTGTCATCATCAGCGTGATAGAAATCGTAATATGCGAATTCCGGAAAAAAGTGCATTTTGAACCCATGGGCTATAGTCCAGCAGAATTAAGTAAAAAAGCCTCGGAATTCATATTTCTGTATTTTTGTCAATAAAAGGTTCTCAGAGCTAATCTTTCAAATTTGTGTTCAATTCGCGATGCTTTTGACTGTCAATTTAATAGAAATCGTAATTTGCGAATTCCGGAAAAAAGTGAATTTTGAACCCATGGGCTATAGTCCAGCAGAATTAAGTAAAAAAGCCTCGGAATTCATATTTCTGTATTTTAGTCAATAAAAGGTTCTCAGAGCTAAATTTTCAAATTTGTGTTCAGATCGCGATGCTTGTCATCATCAGCGTGATAGAAATCGTAATATGCGAATTCCGGAAAAAAGTGCATTTTGAACCCATGGGCTATAGTCCAGCAGAATTAAGCAAAAAAGCCTCGGAGTGCATATTTCTGTATTTTAGTCAATAAAAGGTTCTCAGAGCTAAATTTTCAAATTTGTGTTCAGATCGCGATGCTTGTCATCATCAGCGTGATAGAAATCGTAATATGCGAATTCCGGAAAAAAGTGCATTTTGAACCCATGGGCTATAGTCCAGCAGAATTAAGCAAAAAAGCCTCGGAGTGCATATTTCTGTATTTTAGTCAATAAAAGGTTCTCAGAGCTAAATTTTCAAATTTGTGTTCAGATCGCGATGCTTTTGACTGTCAATTTAATAGAAATCGTAATTTGCGAATTCAGGAAAAAAGTGCATTTTGAACCCATGGGCTATAGTCCAGCAGAATTAAGCAAAAAAGCCTCGGAGTGCATATTTCTGTATTTTAGTCAATAAAAGGTTCTCAGAGCTAAATTTTCAAATTTGTGTTCAGATCGCGATGCTTGTCATCATCAGCGTGATAGAAATCGTAATATGCGAATTCCGGAAAAAAGTGCATTTTGAACCCATGGGCTATAGTCCAGCAGAATTAAGCAAAAAAGCCTCGGAGTGCATATTTCTGTATTTTAGTCAATAAAAGGTTCTCAGAGCTAAATTTTCAAATTTGTGTTCAGATCGCGATGCTTGTCATCATCAGCGTGATAGAAATCGTAATTTGCGAATTCAGGAAAAAAGTGAATTTTGAACCCATGGGCTATAGTCCACCAGAATAAAGCAAAAAAGCCTCGGAGTGCATATTTCTGTATTTTTGTCAATAAAAGGTTCTCAGAGCTAATCTTTCAAATTTGTGTTCAATTCGCGATGCTTTTGACTGTCAATTTAATAGAAATCGTAATTTGCGAATTCAGGAAAAAAGTGCATTTTGAACCCATGGGCTATAGTCCAGCAGAATTAAGCAAAAAAGCCTCGGAGTGCATATTTCTGTATTTTAGTCAATAAAAGGTTCTCAGAGCTAAATTTTCAAATTTGTGTTCAGATCGCGATGCTTGTCATCATCAGCGTGATAGAAATCGTAATATGCGAATTCCGGAAAAAAGTGCATTTTGAACCCATGGGCTATAGTCCAGCAGAATTAAGTAAAAAAGCCTCGGAATTCATATTTCTGTATTTTTGTCAATAAAAGGTTCTCAGAGCTAATCTTTCAAATTTGTGTTCAATTCGCGATGCTTTTGACTGTCAATTTAATAGAAATCGTAATTTGCGAATTCCGGAAAAAAGTGAATTTTGAACCCATGGGCTATAGTCCAGCAGAATTAAGTAAAAAAGCCTCGGAATTCATATTTCTGTATTTTAGTCAATAAAAGGTTCTCAGAGCTAAATTTTCAAATTTGTGTTCAGATCGCGATGCTTGTCATCATCAGCGTGATAGAAATCGTAATATGCGAATTCCGGAAAAAAGTGCATTTTGAACCCATGGGCTATAGTCCAGCAGAATTAAGCAAAAAAGCCTCGGAGTGCATATTTCTGTATTTTAGTCAATAAAAGGTTCTCAGAGCTAAATTTTCAAATTTGTGTTCAGATCGCGATGCTTGTCATCATCAGCGTGATAGAAATCGTAATTTGCGAATTCAGGAAAAAAGTGAATTTTGAACCCATGGGCTATAGTCCAGCAGAATTAAGCAAAAAAGCCTCGGAGTGCATATTTCTGTATTTTAGTCAATAAAAGGTTCTCAGAGCTAAATTTTCAAATTTGTGTTCAGATCGCGATGCTTGTCATCATCAGCGTGATAGAAATCGTAATATGCGAATTCCGGAAAAAAGTGCATTTTGAACCCATGGGCTATAGTCCAGCAGAATTAAGTAAAAAAGCCTCGGAATTCATATTTCTGTATTTTTGTCAATAAAAGGTTCTCAGAGCTAATCTTTCAAATTTGTGTTCAATTCGCGATGCTTTTGACTGTCAATTTAATAGAAATCGTAATTTGCGAATTCCGGAAAAAAGTGAATTTTGAACCCATGGGCTATAGTCCAGCAGAATTAAGTAAAAAAGCCTCGGAATTCATATTTCTGTATTTTAGTCAATAAAAGGTTCTCAGAGCTAAATTTTCAAATTTGTGTTCAGATCGCGATGCTTGTCATCATCAGCGTGATAGAAATCGTAATATGCGAATTCCGGAAAAAAGTGCATTTTGAACCCATGGGCTATAGTCCAGCAGAATTAAGCAAAAAAGCCTCGGAGTGCATATTTCTGTATTTTAGTCAATAAAAGGTTCTCAGAGCTAAATTTTCAAATTTGTGTTCAGATCGCGATGCTTGTCATCATCAGCGTGATAGAAATCGTAATTTGCGAATTCAGGAAAAAAGTGCATTTTGAACCCATGGGCTATAGTCCAGCAGAATTAAGCAAAAAAGCCTCGGAGTGCATATTTCTGTATTTTAGTCAATAAAAGGTTCTCAGAGCTAAATTTTCAAATTTGTGTTCAGATCGCGATGCTTGTCATCATCAGCGTGATAGAAATCGTAATATGCGAATTCCGGAAAAAAGTGCATTTTGAACCCATGGGCTATAGTCCAGCAGAATTAAGTAAAAAAGCCTCGGAATTCATATTTCTGTATTTTTGTCAATAAAAGGTTCTCAGAGCTAATCTTTCAAATTTGTGTTCAATTCGCGATGCTTTTGACTGTCAATTTAATAGAAATCGTAATTTGCGAATTCCGGAAAAAAGTGAATTTTGAACCCATGGGCTATAGTCCAGCAGAATTAAGTAAAAAAGCCTCGGAATTCATATTTCTGTATTTTAGTCAATAAAAGGTTCTCAGAGCTAAATTTTCAAATTTGTGTTCAGATCGCGATGCTTGTCATCATCAGCGTGATAGAAATCGTAATATGCGAATTCCGGAAAAAAGTGCATTTTGAACCCATGGGCTATAGTCCAGCAGAATTAAGTAAAAAAGCCTCGGAATTCATATTTCTGTATTTTTGTCAATAAAAGGTTCTCAGAGCTAATCTTTCAAATTTGTGTTCAATTCGCGATGCTTTTGACTGTCAATTTAATAGAAATCGTAATTTGCGAATTCCGGAAAAAAGTGAATTTTGAACCCATGGGCTATAGTCCAGCAGAATTAAGTAAAAAAGCCTCGGAATTCATATTTCTGTATTTTAGTCAATAAAAGGTTCTCAGAGCTAAATTTTCAAATTTGTGTTCAGATCGCGATGCTTGTCATCATCAGCGTGATAGAAATCGTAATATGCGAATTCCGGAAAAAAGTGCATTTTGAACCCATGGGCTATAGTCCAGCAGAATTAAGTAAAAAAGCCTCGGAATTCATATTTCTGTATTTTTGTCAATAAAAGGTTCTCAGAGCTAATCTTTCAAATTTGTGTTCAATTCGCGATGCTTTTGACTGTCAATTTAATAGAAATCGTAATTTGCGAATTCAGGAAAAAAGTGAATTTTGAACCCATGGGCTATAGTCCAGCAGAATTAAGCAAAAAGCCTCGGATTTCATATTTCTGTATTTTTGTCAATAAAAGGTTCTCAGAGCTAATCTTTCAAATTTGTGTTCAGATCGCGATGCTTGTCATCATCAGCGTGATAGAAATCGTAATATGCGAATTCCGGAAAAAAGTGCATTTTGAACCCATGGGCTATAGTATAGCAGAATTAAGCAAAAAAGCCTCGGATTTCATATTTCTGTATTTTAGTCAATAAAAGGTTCTCAGAGCTAAATTTTCAAATTTGTGTTCAGATCGCGATGCTTGTCATCATCAGCGTGATAGAAATCGTAATATGCGAATTCCGGAAAAAAGTGCATTTTGAACCCATGGGCTATAGTCCAGCAGAATTAAGCAAAAAAGCCTCGGAGTGCATATTTCTGTATTTTAGTCAATAAAAGGTTCTCAGAGCTAAATTTTCAAATTTGTGTTCAGATCGCGATGCTTGTCATCATCAGCGTGATAGAAATCGTAATATGCGAATTCCGGAAAAAAGTGCATTTTGAACCCATGGGCTATAGTCCAGCAGAATTAAGTAAAAAAGCCTCGGAATTCATATTTCTGTATTTTTGTCAATAAAAGGTTCTCAGAGCTAATCTTTCAATTTTGTGTTCAATTCGCGATGCTTTTGACTGTCAATTTAATAGAAATCGTAATTTGCGAATTCCGGAAAAAAGTGAATTTTGAACCCATGGGCTATAGTCCAGCAGAATTAAGTAAAAAAGCCTCGGAATTCATATTTCTGTATTTTAGTCAATAAAAGGTTCTCAGAGCTAAATTTTCAAATTTGTGTTCAGATCGCGATGCTTGTCATCATCAGCGTGATAGAAATCGTAATATGCGAATTCCGGAAAAAAGTGCATTTTGAACCCATGGGCTATAGTCCAGCAGAATTAAGCAAAAAAGCCTCGGAGTGCATATTTCTGTATTTTTGTCAATAAAAGGTTCTCAGAGCTAATCTTTCAAATTTGTGTTCAATTCGCGATGCTTTTGACTGTCAATTTAATAGAAATCGTAATTTGCGAATTCAGGAAAAAAGTGAATTTTGAACCCATGGGCTATAGTCCAGCAGAATTAAGCAAAAAAGCCTCGGAGTGCATATTTCTGTATTTTTGTCAATAAAAGGTTCTCAGAGCTAATCTTTCAAATTTGTGTTCAGATCGCGATGCTTGTCATCATCAGCGTGATAGAAATCGTAATATGAGTATTCCGGAAAAAAGTGCATTTTGAACCCATGGGCTATAGTCCAGCAGAATTAAGCAAAAAAGCCTCGGAGTGCATATTTCTGTATTTTTGTCAATAGAAGGTTCTCAGAGCTATATTTTCAAATTTGTGTTCAGATCGCGATGCTTGTCATCATCAGCGTGATAGAAATCGTAATATGCGAATTCCGGAAAAAAGTGCATTTTGAACCCATGGGCTATAGTCCAGCAGAATTAAGCAAAAAAGCCTCGGAGTGCATATTTCTGTATTTTTGTCAATAAAAGGTTCTCAGAGCTAAATTTTCAAATTTGTGTTCAGATCGCGATGCTTGTCATCATCAGCGTGATAGAAATCGTAATATGCGAATTCCGGAAAAAAGTGCATTTTGAACCCATGGGCTATAGTCCAGCAGAATTAAGCAAAAAAGCCTCGGAGTGCATATTTCTGTATTTTTGTCAATAAAAGGTTCTCAGAGCTAATCTTTCAAATTTGTGTTCAGATCGCGATGCTTGTCATCATCAGCGTGATAGAAATCGTAATATGAGTATTCCGGAAAAAAGTGCATTTTGAACCCATGGGCTATAGTCCAGCAGAATTAAGCAAAAAAGCCTCGGAGTGCATATTTCTGTATTTTTGTCAATAGAAGGTTCTCAGAGCTATATTTTCAAATTTGTGTTCAGATCGCGATGCTTGTCATCATCAGCGTGATAGAAATCGTAATATGCGAATTCCGGAAAAAAGTGCATTTTGAACCCATGGGCTATAGTCCAGCAGAATTAAGCAAAAAAGCCTCGGAGTGCATATTTCTGTATTTTTGTCAATAAAAGGTTCTCAGAGCTAATCTTTCAAATTTGTGTTCAATTCGCGATGCTTTTGACTGTCAATTTAATAGAAATCGTAATATGCGAATTCCGGAAAAAAGTGCATTTTGAACCCATGGGCTATAGTCCAGCAGAATTAAGCAAAAAAGCCTCGGAGTGCATATTTCTGTATTTTTGTCAATAAAAGGTTCTCAGAGCTAATCTTTCAAATTTGTGTTCAATTCGCGATGCTTTTGACTGTCAATTTAATAGAAATCGTAATATGCGAATTCCGGAAAAAAGTGCATTTTGAACCCATGGGCTATAGTCCAGCAGAATTAAGCAAAAAAGCCTCGGAGTGCATATTTCTGTATTTTTGTCAATAAAAGGTTCTCAGAGCTAAATTTTCAAATTTGTGTTCAGATCGCGATGCTTGTCATCATCAGCGTGATAGAAATCGTAATATGCGAATTCCGGAAAAAAGTGCATTTTGAACCCATGGGCTATAGTCCAGCAGAATTAAGCAAAAAAGCCTCGGAGTGCATATTTCTGTATTTTTGTCAATAAAAGGTTCTCAGAGCTAATCTTTCAAATTTGTGTTCAGATCGCGATGCTTGTCATCATCAGCGTGATAGAAATCGTAATATGAGAATTCCGGAAAAAAGTGCATTTTGAACCCATGGGCTATAGTCCAGCAGAATTAAGCAAAAAAGCCTCGGAGTGCATATTTCTGTATTTTTGTCAATAAAAGGTTCTCAGAGCTAATCTTTCAAATTTGTGTTCAATTCGCGATGCTTTTGACTGTCAATTTAATAGAAATCGTAATTTGCGAATTCCGGAAAAAAGTGAATTTTGAACCCATGGGCTATAGTCCAGCAGAATTAAGTAAAAAAGCCTCGGAATTCATATTTCTGTATTTTTGTCAATAAAAGGTTCTCAGAGCTAAATTTTCAAATTTGTGTTCAGATCGCGATGCTTGTCATCATCAGCGTGATAGAAATCGTAATATGCGAATTCCGGAAAAAAGTGCATTTTGAACCCATGGGCTATAGTCCAGCAGAATTAAGCAAAAAAGCCTCGGAGTGCATATTCCTGTATTTTTGTCAATAAAAGGTTCTCAGAGCTAATCTTTCAAATTTGTGTTCAATTCGCGATGCTTTTGACTGTCAATTTAATAGAAATCGTAATTTGCGAATTCCGGAAAAAAGTGAATTTTGAACCCATGGGCTATAGTCCAGCAGAATTAAGTAAAAAAGCCTCGGAATTCATATTTCTGTATTTTTGTCAATAAAAGGTTCTCAGAGCTAAATTTTCAAATTTGTGTTCAGATCGCGATGCTTGTCATCATCAGCGTGATAGAAATCGTAATATGCGAATTCCGGAAAAAAGTGCATTTTGAACCCATGGGCTATAGTCCAGCAGAATTAAGCAAAAAAGCCTCGGAGTGCATATTTCTGTATTTTTGTCAATAAAAGGTTCTCAGAGCTAAATTTTCAAATTTGTGTTCAGATCGCGATGCTTGTCATCATCAGCGTGATAGAAATCGTAATATGCGAATTCCGGAAAAAAGTGCATTTTGAACCCATGGGCTATAGTCCAGCAGAATTAAGCAAAAAAGCCTCGGAGTGCATATTTCTGTATTTTTGTCAATAAAAGGTTCTCAGAGCTAATCTTTCAAATTTGTGTTCAGATCGCGATGCTTGTCATCATCAGCGTGATAGAAATCGTAATATGAGAATTCCGGAAAAAAGTGCATTTTGAACCCATGGGCTATAGTCCAGCAGAATTAAGCAAAAAAGCCTCGGAGTGCATATTTCTGTATTTTTGTCAATAAAAGGTTCTCAGAGCTAATCTTTCAAATTTGTGTTCAATTCGCGATGCTTTTGACTGTCAATTTAATAGAAATCGTAATTTGCGAATTCCGGAAAAAAGTGAATTTTGAACCCATGGGCTATAGTCCAGCAGAATTAAGTAAAAAAGCCTCGGAATTCATATTTCTGTATTTTTGTCAATAAAAGGTTCTCAGAGCTAAATTTTCAAATTTGTGTTCAGATCGCGATGCTTGTCATCATCAGCGTGATAGAAATCGTAATATGCGAATTCCGGAAAAAAGTGCATTTTGAACCCATGGGCTATAGTCCAGCAGAATTAAGCAAAAAACCCTCGGAGTGCATATTCCTGTATTTTTGTCAATAAAAGGTTCTCAGAGCTAATCTTTCAAATTTGTGTTCAGTTCGCGATGCTTTTGACTGTCAATTTAATAGAAATCGTAATATGCGAATTCAGGAAAAAAGTTCATTTTGAACCCATGGGCTATAGTCCACCAGAATAAAGCAAAAAAGCCTCGGAGTGCATATTTCTGTATTTTAGTCAATAAAAGGTTCTCAGAGCTAAATTTTCAAATTTGTGCTCAGTTCGTGATACTTGTGACTGTCAATATAATAGAAATCGTAATTTGCAAATTCCGGAAAAAAGTGCATTTTGCAACCATGGGCTATAGTCCACCAGAATAAAGCAAAAAAGCCTCGGAGTGCATATTTCTGTATTTCTGTCAATAAAAGGTTCTCAGAGCTAATCTTTCAAATTTGTGTTCAATTCGCGATGCTTTTGACTGTCAATTTAATAGAAATCGTAATTTGCGAATTCCGGAAAAAAGTGAATTTTGAACCCATGGGCTATAGTCCAGCAGAATTAAGCAAAAAAGCCTCGGAGTGCATATTTCTGTATTTTAGTCAATAAAAGTTTCTCAGAGCTAATCTTTCAAATTTGTGTTCAATTCGCGATGCTTTTGACTGTCAATTTAATAGAAATCGTAATTTGCAAATTCCGGAAAAAAGTGCATTTTGCAACCATGGGCTATAGTCCACCAGAATAAAGCAAAAAAGCCTCGGATTTCATATTTCTGTATTTTTGTCAATAAAAGGTTCTCAGAGCTAAATTTTCAAATTTGTGTTCAGTACGCGATGCTTGTGACGGTCAATATCTCAGAAATTGTAATTTGCGAATTCCGAAAAAAAGTGCATTTTGCAACCATGGGCTATAGTCTACCAGAATAAAGCAAAAAAGCCTCGGATTTCATATTTCTGTATTTTTGTCAATAAAAGGTTCTCAGAGCTAAATTTTCAAATTTGTGTTCAGTACGCGATGTTTGTGACGGTCAATATCTCAGAAATTGTAATTTGCGAATTCCGAAAAAAAGTGCATTTTGCAACCATGGGCTATAGTCCAGCAGAATTAAGCAAAAAAGCCTCGGATTTCATATTTCTGTATTTTAGTCAATAAAAGGTTCTCAGAGCTAATCTTTCAAATTTGTGTTCAATTCGCGATGCTTTTGACTGTCAATTTAATAGAAATCGTAATTTGCAAATTCAGGAAAAAAGTGCATTTTGAAACCATGGGCTATAGTCCAGCAGAATTAAGCAAAAAAGCCTCGGAGTGCATATTTCTGTATTTTTGTCAATAAAAGGTTCTCAGAGCTAAATTTTCAAATTTGTGTTCAATTCGCGATGCTTTTGACTGTCAATTTAATAGAAATCGTAATTTGCGAATTCAGGAAAAAAGTGCATTTCGAAACCATGGGCTATAGTCCACCAGAATAAAGCAAAAAAGCCTCGGAGTGCATATTTCTGTATTTTTGTCAATAAAAGGTTCTCAGAGCTAAATTTTCAAATTTGTGTTCAGTACGCGATGCTTGTGACGGTCAATATCTCAGAAATTGTAATTTGCGAATTCCGGAAAAAAGTGCATTTTGCAACCATGGGCTATAGTCCAGCAGAATTAAGCAAAAAAGCCTCGGAGTGCATATTTCTGTATTTTAGTCAATAAAAGGTTCTCAGAGCTAATCTTTCAAATTTGTGTTCAATTCGCGATGCTTTTGACTGTCAATTTAATAGAAATCGTAATTTGCGAATTCAGGAAAAAAGTGCATTTTGAAACCATGGGCTATAGTCCAGCAGAATTAAGCAAAAAAGCCTCGGAGTGCATATTTCTGTATTTTTGTCAATAAAAGGTTCTCAGAGCTAAATTTTCAAATTTGTGTTCAGATCGCGATGCTTGTCATCATCAGCGTGATAGAAATCGTAATATGCGAATTCCGGAAAAAAGTGCATTTTGCAACCATGGGCTATAGTCCAGCAGAATAAAGCAAAAAAGCCTCGGATTTCATATTTCTGTATTTTTGTCAATAAAAGGTTCTCAGAGCTAAATTTTCAAATTTGTGTTCAGTACGCGATGCTTGTGACGGTCAATATCTCAGAAATTGTAATTTGCGAATTCCGGAAAAAAGTGCATTTTGAACCCGTGGGCTATAGTCCAGCAGAATAAAGCAAAAAAGCCTCGGAGTGCATATTTCTGTATTTTTGTCAATAAAAGGTTCT
This sequence comes from Orthonevra nobilis, assembly GCA_963555765.1. Lineage (NCBI taxonomy): Eukaryota > Metazoa > Arthropoda > Insecta > Diptera > Syrphidae > Orthonevra > Orthonevra nobilis. The sequence continues at coordinate 58,546,158 of OY743225.1, read as the reverse complement.
CAGAGCTAATCTTTCAAATTTGTGTTCAATTCGCGATGCTTTTGACTGTCAATTTAATAGAAATCGTAATTTGCGAATTCAGGAAAAAAGTGCATTTTGAAACCATGGGCTATAGTCCAGCAGAATTAAGCAAAAAAGCCTCGGAGTGCATATTTCTGTATTTTTGTCAATAAAAGGTTCTCAGAGCTAAATTTTCAAATTTGTGTTCAGATCGCGATGCTTGTCATCATCAGCGTGATAGAAATCGTAATATGCGAATTCCGGAAAAAAGTGCATTTTGCAACCATGGGCTATAGTCCAGCAGAATAAAGCAAAAAAGCCTCGGATTTCATATTTCTGTATTTTTGTCAATAAAAGGTTCTCAGAGCTAAATTTTCAAATTTGTGTTCAGTACGCGATGCTTGTGACGGTCAATATCTCAGAAATTGTAATTTGCGAATTCCGGAAAAAAGTGCATTTTGAACCCGTGGGCTATAGTCCAGCAGAATAAAGCAAAAAAGCCTCGGAGTGCATATTTCTGTATTTTTGTCAATAAAAGGTTCTCAGAGCTAATCTTTCAAATTTGTGTTCAATTCGCGATGCTTTTGACTGTCAATTTAATAGAAATCGTAATTTGCGAATTCAGGAAAAAAGTGAATTTTGAACCCATGGGCTATAGTCCAGCAGAATTAAGCAAAAAAGCCTCGGAGTGCATATTTCTGTATTTTTGTCAATAAAAGGTTCTCAGAGCTAAATTTTCAAATTTGTGTTCAGATCGCGATGCTTGTCATCATCAGCGTGATAGAAATCTTAATATGCGAATTTCGGAAAAAAGTGCAATTTGAACCCATGGGCTATAGTCCAGCAGAATAAAGCAAAAAAGCCTCGGATTTCATATTTCTGTATTTTAGTCAATAAAAGGTTCTCAGAGCTAATCTTTCAAATTTGTGTTCAATTCGCGATGCTTTTGACTGTCAATTTAATAGAAATCGTAATTTGCGAATTCAGGAAAAAAGTGAATTTTGAACCCATGGGCTATAGTCCAGCAGAATTAAGCAAAAAAGCCTCGGAGTGCATATTTCTGTATTTTTGTCAATAAAAGGTTCTCAGAGCTAATCTTTCAAATTTGTGTTCAATTCGCGATGCTTTTGACTGTCAATTTAATAGAAATCGTAATTTGCGAATTCAGGAAAAAAGTGAATTTTGAACCCATGGGCTATAGTCCATCAGAATAAAGCAAAAAAGCCTCGGATTTCATATTTCTGTATTTTTGTCAATAAAAGGTTCTCAGAGCTAAATTTTCAAATTTGTGTTCAGTACGCGATGCTTGTGACGGTCAATATCTCAGAAATTGTAATTTGCGAATTCCGGAAAAAAGTGCATTTTGCAACCATGGGCTATAGTCCACCAGAATAAAGCAAAAAAGCCTCGGATTTCATATTTCTGTATTTTTGTCAATAAAAGGTTCTCAGAGCTAAATTTTCAAATTTGTGTTCAGTACGCGATGCTTGTGACGGTCAATATCTCAGAAATTGTAATTTGCGAATTCCGGAAAAAAGTGCATTTTGCAACCATGGGCTATAGTCCAGCAGAATTAAGCAAAAAAGCCTCGGATTTCATATTTCTGTATTTTAGTCAATAAAAGGTTCTCAGAGCTAATCTTTCAAATTTGTGTTCAATTCGCGATGCTTTTGACTGTCAATTTAATAGAAATCGTAATTTGCGAATTCAGGAAAAAAGTGAATTTTGAACCCATGGGCTATAGTCCAGCAGAATTAAGCAAAAAAGCCTCGGAGTGCATATTTCTGTATTTTTGTCAATAAAAGGTTCTCAGAGCTAAATTTTCAAATTTGTGTTCAGATCGCGATGCTTGTCATCATCAGCGTGATAGAAATCGTAATATGCGAATTCCGGAAAAAAGTGCATTTTGAACCCATGGGCTATAGTCCAGCAGAATTAAGCAAAAAAGCCTCGGATTTCATATTTCTGTATTTTAGTCAATAAAAGGTTCTCAGAGCTAATCTTTCAAATTTGTGTTCAATTCGCGATGCTTTTGACTGTCAATTTAATAGAAATCGTAATTTGCGAATTCAGGAAAAAAGTGCATTTTGAAACCATGGGCTATAGTCCAGCAGAATTAAGCAAAAAAGCCTCGGAGTGCATATTTCTGTATTTTTGTCAATAAAAGGTTCTCAGAGCTAAATTTTCAAATTTGTGTTCAGATCGCGATGCTTGTCATCATCAGCGTGATAGAAATCGTAATATGCGAATTCCGGAAAAAAGTGCATTTTGAACCCATGGGCTATAGTCCAGCAGAATTAAGCAAAAAAGCCTCGGAGTGCATATTTCTGTATTTTTGTCAATAAAAGGTTCTCAGAGCTAATCTTTCAAATTTGTGTTCAATTCGCGATGCTTTTGACTGTCAATTTAATAGAAATCGTAATTTGCGAATTCAGGAAAAAAGTGCATTTTGAAACCATGGGCTATAGTCCAGCAGAATTAAGCAAAAAAGCCTCGGATTTCATATTTCTGTATTTTAGTCAATAAAAGGTTCTCAGAGCTAATCTTTCAAATTTGTGTTCAATTCGCGATGCTTTTGACTGTCAATTTAATAGAAATCGTAATTTGCGAATTCAGGAAAAAAGTGCATTTTGAAACCATGGGCTATAGTCCAGCAGAATTAAGCAAAAAAGCCTCGGAGTGCATATTTCTGTATTTTTGTCAATAAAAGGTTCTCAGAGCTAAATTTTCAAATTTGTGTTCAGTACGCGATGCTTGTGACGGTCAATATCTCAGAAATTGTAATTTGCGAATTCCGGAAAAAAGTGCATTTTGCAACCATGGGCTATAGTCCAGCAGAATTAAGCAAAAAAGCCTCGGAGTGCATATTTCTGTATTTTTGTCAATAAAAGGTTCTCAGAGCTAAATTTTCAAATTTGTGTTCAGTACGCGATGCTTGTGACGGTCAATATCTCAGAAATTGTAATTTGCGAATTCCGGAAAAAAGTGCATTTTGCAACCATGGGCTATAGTCCAGCAGAATTAAGCAAAAAAGCCTCGGAGTGCATATTTCTGTATTTTTGTCAATAAAAGGTTCTCAGAGCTAATCTTTCAAATTTTTGTTCAATTCGCGATGCTTTTGACTGTCAATTTAATAGAAATCGTAATTTGCGAATTCAGGAAAAAAGTGCATTTTGAAACCATGGGCTATAGTCCAGCAGAATTAAGCAAAAAAGCCTCGGAGTGCATATTTCTGTATTTTTGTCAATAAAAGGTTCTCAGAGCTAAATTTTCAAATTTGTGTTCAGATCGCGATGCTTGTCATCATCAGCGTGATAGAAATCGTAATATGCGAATTCCGGAAAAAAGTGCATTTTGAACCCATGGGCTATAGTCCAGCAGAATTAAGCAAAAAAGCCTCGGAGTGCATATTTCTGTATTTTTGTCAATAAAAGGTTCTCAGAGCTAATCTTTCAAATTTTTGTTCAATTCGCGATGCTTTTGACTGTCAATTTAATAGAAATCGTAATTTGCGAATTCAGGAAAAAAGTGAATTTTGAACCCATGGGCTATAGTCCAGCAGAATTAAGCAAAAAAGCCTCGGAGTGCATATTTCTGTATTTTTGTCAATAAAAGGTTCTCAGAGCTAAATTTTCAAATTTGTGTTCAGTACGCGATGCTTGTGACGGTCAATATCTCAGAAATTGTAATTTGCGAACTCCGGAAAAAAGTGCATTTTGAACCCATGGGCTATAGTCCAGCAGAATTAAGCAAAAAAGCCTCGGAGTGCATATTTCTGTATTTTTGTCAATAAAAGGTTCTCAGAGCTAATCTTTCAAATTTTTGTTCAATTCGCGATGCTTTTGACTGTCAATTTAATAGAAATCGTAATTTGCGAATTCAGGAAAAAAGTGCATTTTGAAACCATGGGCTATAGTCCAGCAGAATTGAGCAAAAAAGCCTCGGAGTGCATATTTCTGTATTTTTGTCAATAAAAGGTTCTCAGAGCTAATCTTTCAAATTTGTGTTCAATTCGCGATGCTTTTGACTGTCAATTTAATAGAAATCGTAATTTGCGAATTCAGGAAAAAAGTGCATTTTGAAACCATGGGCTATAGTCCAGCAGAATTAAGCAAAAAAGCCTCGGAGTGCATATTTCTGTATTTTTGTCAATAAAAGGTTCTCAGAGCTAAATTTTCAAATTTGTGTTCAGATCGCGATGCTTGTCATCATCAGCGTGATAGAAATCGTAATATGCGAATTCCGGAAAAAAGTGCATTTTGAACCCGTGGGCTATAGTCCAGCAGAATAAAGCAAAAAAGCCTCGGATTTCATATTTCTGTATTTTTGTCAATAAAAGGTTCTCAGAGCTAAATTTTCAAATTTGTGTTCAGTACGCGATGCTTGTGACGGTCAATATCTCAGAAATTGTAATTTGCGAACTCCGGAAAAAAGTGCATTTTGAACCCATGGGCTATAGTCCAGCAGAATTAAGCAAAAAAGCCTCGGAGTGCATATTTCTGTATTTTTGTCAATAAAAGGTTCTCAGAGCTAATCTTTCAAATTTTTGTTCAATTCGCGATGCTTTTGACTGTCAATTTAATAGAAATCGTAATTTGCGAATTCAGGAAAAAAGTGAATTTGAACCCATGGGCTATAGTCCAGCAGAATTAAGCAAAAAAGCCTCGGAGTGCATATTTCTGTATTTTTGTCAATAAAAGGTTCTCAGAGCTAAATTTTCAAATTTGTGTTCAGTACGCGATGCTTGTGACGGTCAATATCTCAGAAATTGTAATTTGCGAACTCCGGAAAAAAGTGCATTTTGAACCCATGGGCTATAGTCCCAGCAGAATTAAGCAAAAAAGCCTCGGAGTGCATATTTCTGTATTTTTGTCAATAAAAGGTTCTCAGAGCTAATTTTCAAATTTGTGTTCAGATCGCGATGCTTGTCATCATCAGCGTGATAGAAATCGTAATATGCGAATTCCGGAAAAAAGTGACATTTTGAACCCATGGGCTATAGTCAGCAGAATAAGCAAAAAAGCCTCGGAGTGCATATTTCTGTATTTTTGTCAATAAAAGGTTCTCAGAGCTAATCTTTCAAATTTTTGTTCAATTCGCGATGCTTTTGACTGTCAATTAATAGAAATCGTAATTTGCGAATTCAGGAAAAAAGTGAATTTTGAACCCATGGGCTATAGTCCAGCAGAATTAAGCAAAAAAGCCTCGGAGGTGCATATTTCTGTATTTTGTCAATAAAAGGTTCTCAGAGCTAAATTTTCAAATTTGTGTTCAGTACGCGATGCTTGTGACGGTCAATACTCAGAAATTGTAATTGCGAACTCCGGAAAAAAGTGCATTTGAACCCATGGGCTATAGTCCCAGCAGAATTAAGCAAAAAAGCCTCGGAGTGCATATTTCTGTATTTTTGTCAATAAAAGGTTCTCAGAGCTAATCTTTCAAATTTTTGTTCAATTCGCGATGCTTTTGACTGTCAATTTAATAGAAATCGTAATTTGCGAATTCAGGAAAAAAGTGAATTTTGAACCCATGGGCTATAGTCCAGCAGAATTAAGCAAAAAAGCCTCGGAGTGCATATTTCTGTATTTTTGTCAATAAAAGGTTCTCAGAGCTAAATTTTCAAATTTGTGTTCAGTACGCGATGCTGTGACGGTCAATATCTCAGAAATTGTAATTTGCGAACTCCGGAAAAAAGTGCATTTTGAACCCATGGGCTATAGTCCAGCAGAATTAAGCAAAAAAGCCTCGGAGTGCATATTTCTGTATTTTTGTCAATAAAAAGGTTCTCAGAGCTAAATTTTCAAATTTGTGTTCAGATCGCGATGCTTGTCATCATCAGCGTGATAGAAATCGTAATATGCGAATTCCGGAAAAAAGTGCATTTTGAACCCATGGGCTATAGTCCAGCAGAATTAAGCAAAAAAGCCTCGGAGTGCATATTTCTGTATTTTTTGTCAATAAAAGGTTCTCAGAGCTAATCTTCAAATTTTGTTCAATTCGCGATGCTTTTGACTGTCAATTTAATAGAAATCGTAATTTGCGAATTCAGGAAAAAAAGTGAATTTGAAACCATGGGCTATAGTCAGCAGAATTAAGCAAAAAAGCCTCGGAGTGCATATTTCTGTATTTTGTCAATAAAAGGTTCTCAGAGCTAAATTTTCAAATTTGTGTTCAGTACGCGATGCTTGTGACGGTCAATATCTCAGAATTGTAATTTGCGAACTCCGGAAAAAAGTGCATTTGAACCCATGGGCTATAGTCCAGCAGAATTAAGCAAAAAAGCCTCGGAGTGCATATTTCTGTATTTTTGTCAATAAAGGTTCTCAGAGCTAATCTTCAAATTTTGTGTTCAATTCGCGATGCTTTTGACTGTCAATTTAATAGAAATCGTAATTTGCGAATTCAGGAAAAAGTGCATTTTGAAACCATGGGCTATAGTCCAGCAGAATTAAGCAAAAAAGCCTCGAGTGCATATTTCTGTATTTTTGTCAATAAAGGTTCTCAGAGCTAAATTTTCAAATTTGTGTTCAGATCGCGATGCTTGTCATCATCAGCGTGATAGAAATCGTATATGCGAATTCCGGAAAAAAGTGCATTTTGAACCCGTGGGCTATAGTCCAGCAGAATAAAGCAAAAAAGCCTCGGATTTCATATTTCTGTATTTTGTCAATAAAAGGTTCTCAGAGCTAAATTTTCAAATTTGTGTTCAGTACGCGATGCTTGTGACGGTCAATATCTCAGAAATTGTAATTTGCGAATCGGAAAAAAGTGCATTTTGAACCCGTGGGCTATAGTCCAGCAGAATAAAGCAAAAAAGCCTCGGAGTGCATATTTCTGTATTTTTGTCAATAAAAGGTTCTCAGAGCTAATCTTTCAAATTTGTGTTCAATTCGCGATGCTTTTGACTGTCAATTTAATAGAAATCGTAATTTGCGAATTCAGGAAAAAGTGAATTTTGAACCCATGGGCTATAGTCCAGCAGAATTAAGCAAAAAAGCCTCGGAGTGCATATTTCTGTATTTTTGTCAATAAAAGGTTCTCAGAGCTAAATTTTCAAATTTGTGTTCAGATCGCGATGCTTGTCATCATCAGCGTGATAGAAATCGTAATATGCGAATTCCGGAAAAAAGTGCCATTTTGAACCCGTGGCTATAGTCCAGCAGAATAAAGCAAAAAAGCCTCGGATTTCATATTTCTGTATTTTGTCAATAAAGGTTCTCAGAGCTAAATTTTCAAATTTGTGTTCAGTACGCGATGCTTGTGACGGTCAATATCTCAGAAATTGTAATTGCGAATTCCGGAAAAAAGTGCATTTTGAACCCGTGGGCTATAGTCCAGCAGAATAAAGCAAAAAAGCCTCGGAGTGCATATTTCTGTATTTTTGTCAATAAAAGGTTCTCAGAGCTAATCTTTCAAATTTGTGTTCAATTCGCGATGCTTTTGACTGTCAATTTATAGAAATCGTAATTTGCGAATTCAGGAAAAAAGTGAATTTTGAACCCATGGGCTATAGTCCAGCAGAATAAGCAAAAAAGCCTCGGATTTCATATTTCTGTATTTTAGTCAATAAAAGGTTCTCAGAGCTAATCTTTCAAATTTGTGTTCAATTCGCGATGCTTTTGACTGTCAATTTAATAGAAATCGTAATTTGCGAATTCAGGAAAAAAGTGAAATTTTGAACCCATGGCTATAGTCCAGCAGAATTAAGCAAAAAAGCTCGGAGTGCATATTTCTGTATTTTTGTCAATAAAGGTTCTCAGAGCTAATCTTTCAAATTTGTGTTCAATTCGCGATGCTTTTGACTGTCAATTTAATAGAAATCGTAATTTGCGAATTCAGGAAAAAAGTGAATTTTGAACCCATGGGCTATAGTCCATCAGAATAAAGCAAAAAAGCCTCGGATTTCATATTTCTGTATTTTTGTCAATAAAAGGTTCTCAGAGCTAAATTTTCAAATTTGTGTTCAGTACGCGATGCTTGTGACGGTCAATATCTCAGAAATTGTAATTTGCGAATTCCGGAAAAAAGTGCATTTTGCAACCATGGGCTATAGTCCACCAGAAATAAAGCAAAAAAGCCTCGGATTTCATATTTCTGTATTTTTGTCAATAAAAGTTCTCAGAGCTAAATTTTCAAATTTGTGTTCAGTACGCGATGCTTGTGACGTCAATATCTCAGAAATTGTAATATGCGAATTCCGGAAAAAAGTGCATTTTGCAACCATGGGCTATAGTCCACCAGAATAAAGCAAAAAAGCCTCGGATTTCATATTTCTGTATTTTTGTCAATAAAAGGTCTCAGAGCTAAATTTTCAAATTTGTGTTCAGTACGCGATGCTTGTGACGGTCAATATCTCAGAAATTGTAATTTGCGAATTCCGGAAAAAAAGTGCATTTTGCAACCATGGCTATAGTCCAGCAGAATTAAGCAAAAAAGCCTCGGATTTCATATTTCTGTATTTTAGTCAATAAAGGTTCTCAGAGCTAATCTTTCAAATTTGTGTTCAATTCGCGATGCTTTTGACTGTCAATTTAATAGAAATCGTAATTTGCGCATTCAGGAAAAAAGTGAATTTTGAACCCATGGGCTATAGTCCAGCAGAATTAAGCAAAAAAGCATCGGAGTGCATATTTCTGTATTTTGTCAATAAAAGGTTCTCAGAGCTAAATTTTCAAATTTGTGTTCAGATCGCGATGCTTGTCATCATCAGCGTGATAGAAATCGTAATATGCGAATTCCGGAAAAAAGTGCATTTGAACCCATGGGCTATAGTCCAGCAGAATTAAGCAAAAAGCCTCGGATTTCATATTTCTGTATTTTAGTCAATAAAAGGTTCTCAGAGCTAATCTTTCAAATTTGTGTTCAATTCGCGATGCTTTTGACTGTCCAATTTAATAGAAATCGTAATTTGCGAATTCAGGAAAAAAGTGCATTTGAAACCATGGGCTATAGTCCAGCAGAATTAAGCAAAAAAGCCTCGGAGTGCATATTTCTGTATTTTTGTCAATAAAAGGTTCTCAGAGCTAAATTTTCAAATTTGTGTTCAGATCGCGATGCTTGTCATCATCAGCGTGATAGAAATCGTAATATGCGAATTCCGGAAAAAAGTGCATTTTGAACCCATGGGCTATAGTCCAGCAGAATTAAGCAAAAAAGCCTCGGAGTGCATATTTCTGTATTTTTGTCAATAAAAGGTTCTCAGAGCTAATCTTTCAAATTTGTGTTCATTCGCGATGCTTTTGACTGTCAATTTAATAGAAATCGTAATTGCGAATTCAGGAAAAAAGTGCATTTTGAAACCATGGGCTATAGTCCAGCAGAATTAAGCAAAAAAGCCTCGATTTCATATTTCTGTATTTTAGTCAATAAAAGGTTCTCAGAGCTAATCTTTCAAATTTGTGTTCAATTCGCGATGCTTTGACTGTCAATTTAATAGAAATCGTAATTTGCGAATTCAGGAAAAAAGTGCATTTTGAAACCATGGCTATAGTCCAGCAGATTAAGCAAAAAAGCCTCGGAGTGCATATTTCTGTATTTTTGTCAATAAAAGGTTCTCAGAGCTAAATTTCAAATTTGTGTTCAGTACGCGATGCTTGTGACGGTCAATATCTCAGAAATTGTAATTTGCGAATTCCGAAAAAAGTGCATTTTGCAACCATGGGCTATAGTCCAGCAGAATTAAGCAAAAAAGCCTCGGAGTGCATATTTCTGTATTTTTGTCAATAAAAGGTTCTCAGAGCTAAATTTTCAAATTTGT